>OX155661.1:3000000-3465000 GCA_944567765.1 Carterocephalus palaemon
CTGAAAACCAGCCCGCGTGGCATGCTGATATCAACGTGTAATATGAGTGCTTTTTATAAGCTTTTAGTTAACTTCACTCGTATGTATCTACTCGTATGTATGTATGTCCTGGAATCTTGCAATAAATATTTCACCCACTTCCACTGAAGCTATCGAGCTGAAATGAGGCACACATATTTGGTTCGGATGACAATGCACAAAAAAAAGTTTTAATAAGCTTTTTTTTTTAAATTTTTTGTTAATAAGTTATTATTTATTTTATTAGCGCAGTATCTGTTACATGTTGTATTTTTATTTTAAAGGACCCTTGTGAAAATAATAAATACTATTTCTTTTAATACCATTTTTTATTTCAATACCTAGGTAGTTAGGTACCTGTAGATGTGCATTTTTTATCCGTCACGCATGTTCAAAACAAAGGAAGATAATAATTTATTTTTGGAGTCGAGAGCTCGTCGCACTTGTGCAATTCGAAGCGCATTTACTGCACTTGTTTGTATCGTATATTTAGTTACCTACGTATTTTTAACGTTTGCATCACGGGTTTAGTAAATAATATCATAATCGAAAAGTGTTGCCTTAATCCATACTAATATTATAAATGTGAAAGTGTGTTTGTTTGTTTATTTATTTGTTTGTTTGTCCGGCTTTCACGTCGCAACGAGGCTATTTTATGGTATGGTTTTTGTGTGTGGAGATAGTGAGGAGGGTGGAGAGTGACGTAGGCTACTTTTTACCCCGGTAAAACATCCCCATGGGAAGATATCGATGTTTTGTTATTTGCTAGATATTTAGTTTCGGATGTTGTTAATAGATGGCGTTAGTAAAATTCATTTGCAAGTTCTGAATCACGCTGACAAATGATACATGTAAATAAATTAAATCATAGGCAAGCAATAAATTAAATTGAATTTTGAATTCGCGCTGGATAAATTGTTGTTTTGGTTTAAAATTAATATGGTAAAGGAATAAGACATACGTTTTGATTTTGGTTTTGGTTCGCTTCTTCGTTCGTTCTTTTAATCGTGGAACTGTCACTATTCATCCACCACAAATGTGTCATGTATGATAAACAACTCATTGTTAATTCCCTTTGACCACGCGGGCGGAGCCGCGGGTAAAAGCTAGTAGTATATATGAAATTCTTTTTTCAAATGCCTTTATTTACTATTACTGGCAGTGCTCCCGCCATAACGAACAAAAACAAATAAACACAGCAGTCGTACACATCCGATCTCTCCGTATACTTTTCCCGAGGCCAACTATTCTTTTGCCTACCTAGTTAAGGTTTCCAGTCAGAATAGGGAAAAAGCAGAAACTGCGTGCCGTAAAAGTGAAGCCACAATTACTACACTTAAAAAGAGTAGGTGATATTTCGGCGATGTCAAACCTCATGAGTTAAAAAAAAAAAACTTAATAAGTATTCCTTAATTTTTCTCAGATCCACATGATTACCCAAGCTAGCAACATTTCGCGGTAGAGTTTCGAAGATAGGCGTGTAGGATGAGGTCGACTGTTTATCTTAAGTTACACATTGCGTAGTACAATTTCTACTACAGGCACCTGGATTTTTCTGTATTCTGTCTGAGTTTTCTCATTAGATCCTACCATTTTTCTTGTAAAAGAACTGCATTGTGATACTTGATTTACATGTAAGTAATGTTTTTTAAGGAATATTAACAATTATAGCAATAAAAATATTGTTTATTAAATTGCCAAAAAAAAACATTCTTTTGTATTTCAACTTCACAACAAGAGAAAACGAAAACGGCTAGGTATATAAAACAAAGAGTTATGTTGATACTGAAAATGTATAAGCCATGATTTGCGTCAATAAATATTTTAATAGGTATATGAAAAATAAACTACTATTTACGATTGCTTAACCATCGACTACATGAACACCGCTATCTCCGTCAACCACGTGCACTCCACTGTCATCTCCGTCAACCACGTGCACTCCACTGTCATCTCCGTCAACCACGTGCACTCCACCGTCATCTCCGTCAACCACATGCACTCCACCGTCATCTCCGTCAACCACATGCACTCCACCGTCATCTCCGTCAACTACGTGCACTCCACCGTTATCTCCATCAACCACGTGCACTCCACCGCCATCCCCGTCAACCACGTGCACTCCACTGTCATCTCCGTCTACGACGTGTATTCCACCGCCGCCACCACACTGAAAAGCAGTATAAAACAATTAAATTTCATTTTACTTTGCTACGACGGACTGGGTCTGATTCATTTAAACAATCAACAGAAATCGATGAAATTAAATTAAATTAATGGCACACTTTCAGCTATTCCTGGGATATATTTTTTTTAATAACAATATTGAACAAACAGGTATACTAGAGCATACTCCACTATGCCGCTCCAATGCGGATTGGTGGAGGGGTTAGTGGCCAACCCAGTGTCGAATGTTCTCAAGCCACCCGAAGGTCTTCAACAAGGCTTAACAACTGTTTCCAGCATTGAAAACAACCGGGACCGAAGTTTTTTGCCCTTCGAAGCACGGAAGCGTGCAGTAAATTTTGCCACTAGCGGTCACCCATCCACAAACCGACCGCGCCCGTCGTTACTTAACTCTTTCGATCACATTGAATCGCGAGCCATTGGGCTATGGAGGCTACAGGGTCCACCAACCAATGTTATTCCAATGTTTGTCTGTCTATATTATAAAAAAGTTAAAAAACTCACCCAAGAAGGAGAAACCGGAACTCCAGCCATATTAACAGCTTATAAGACTGGATACTATTTAATTATGGATTAGGCACACAAGATTTTGTTAACCAAATGAAATACTAGCGGATACAAACAAATTCGTTGAATCGCTGAGCCCCAATGCACGCTATCTTATCGATATCGATAATTCCAGACCACAAACAACGTTGGATTATAAATGAAGATAACGTTATCTATTTTAAGGAACTACTTTAATTAGTGGAAGTCCTTGTGATTTGTGACCGAATTGCAGGTATCATTAGGGTTCCGTATCCAAATGGACGAATAATCCTAAAACGGTAAAACGGGACCATTACTAAGACTTCGCTGTCCGTCTGTCACCAAGCTGTATCATAATAATATGAACCGTGATAGTTAAACAGTTGAAATTTTCACAGATGATGTATTGCTGTTGCCGCTAGAATTATTAAATAATATACCTACTCAAAAAAAAATTTTTTTTTAAAAGCTTTTATAACTTTTTTTTTATTTTTATTGTCATCGGAACCTAATGTGTGCCAAATTTCAGCTCGATAGCTTCAGTGGAAGTGGGTGAAATATTCATTGCAAGATTCCAGGACATACGTATACCTACTTACATGAATGAATGAATACACACGAGTGAAGTTAAATAAAAGCTTTTAAAAACAAAAAATAAATTTACTAAAAAATAAACTGGGACATGTCTAGTCCCCAGTCCTCATACCCACTAATGAACTGACCGACTAATGTAATAATTAATTTTCTCAGTTAACTGGACTAATCATTCCACAGCCACAGTTGTCATGGGAGGCAGCGGATGGGTGGTGCTGCAAGCTCGTTTCATGCTCGTTTAAAAAAAATTGTTATCAGATAAAATAAAGGACGACAAGTTCACAGATTAAATAAAAGAAAAGTTATGTATCTGTAAAAGTTTTTATTTAACTAAACCAGCGCGCCAAGGACCTGTGGACAAAAAGCGAAATTGCATTCCTGAAATGTTCAAGTTTACAAACCCACGACGATCCTAATAAAACGCTTTTATTAGCTTGGTTTTTAGCTATTTTTAAGTAGGTACCTAAGATACGAGTGATTTATGTATCGACTAGTGGACGCTCGCATCTTCGCTCGCGGGGTATTAGACATAACAATAGTTTCGTTTACACCTAAGTAGTAATATTATATAGCCTATGTCACTGAGTGAAGATGCCGCTTTCTAATGGTGAATGGTTTTTGAATGGTTTTTGAATTCGGTCCAGTAGTTTTTGTGTGAAAACATTACAAACAAATCTTTCCTCTTTATAATATTAGTATAGAAGTATAGATATCGACATGTGTATCGACGTAGAGACGAACTCCATTTCCTTGATATCGACCTGCTGACTCCTTGGGTAAATAAAAAATCGGGCACAGGCCCTCAAACAGTGACAGTTGAAGACGAGAGTATACTCCACCACACTGCTCCAATGCGGATTGATTCGTTTATTCATGTAATATTTGGAAGTCAGACCAACTTTCATATTGATATGAAATAAACTGTGGGCCTAGAGAATTAGCGAGAGCCTCGCTAATTCCACGGTCCTACACGACCACCAACTGGCTCCTCTATCGCTGCGACCCATAGACATCCCACTGCTGGGCACGGGTCTCCCACACAGACTATGCTGCGGGAGGTCTAGAGCATACTCCACCACGCTGCTCCGCGGGGTCAGTAGGCAACCCTATGTCGAATCTCACCAACCGTTCTCAAGTCATTCGAAGGTCTTCGACAAGGCTTAACGACTGTTTCCACCATCGAAAACAAACGGGACCGACGGTTTTACGTGCCCTCCGAAGCACGGTAGCGTCCATGAAATTTTTCCACTAGCGGTCACCCATCCACAAACCGACCGCGCCCGTCGTTGCTTAACTCTTTCGATCACATTGAATCGACGCGAGCCATTGGGCTATGGACGCTACCTCTAGTCTGGCTCCTCTATACGTCGACCCAAATACAAATATTTATCTGGGAAATAAATATAATATTTCAATATAATAATATAATCAATATTTCAGCCCCATAAAACCCTAGACTGGTGGTAATGCTAACTCACGGTCGGCTGACTCCCACGACTCTACTCTACGACGCCCACTCCGCTGTCGCCGTCAGACACTTGCACTCCGCTGTCGCCGTCAGACACTTGCACCCCGCTGTCGCCGTCAGACACTTGGACGCCACTGTCGCCGTCAGACACATGCACCCCGCTGTCCCCGTCGGACACTTGGACGCCGCTGTCACCATCATCGACGTTCACCATGCTCTGATACAGACAAAATGAGAAACACTATTTAAATTTGAAATAAAAATGAATGTCCATTCATTGTGATTTTTTATTGATGTAATTGAATTTTTATAATTTTATATTTTACTATTGCTTCGCTCGCGTGGGTTTAGTTAGACATTCACTAACTTCAAAAACGGCAAAGTTTCATACTAACTTTGCCCCCCGTTTTACCCCATTAGGGGGTGAATTTTTAAAAATCCTTTCTTAGTGCTCCCCTACGTTATAAAAGGAACCCCTGTGCAAAATTTCAAGTTTCAACCCTTATAGATATGTTTCTTGCCCTGCGTTGATATGTCAGTCAGTCAGTCAGTCAGTCAGTCAGTCAGTCAGTGAGTCAGTCAGCTTCTCCTTTTATATATATAGATTAATCAGCATTTAATAGCAGCTGATAGCTGTATAACATGACTGGAATTTCGAGAAAGGCTTGTTTGTTTTCGTATAATCAAAATAAAATTTCACAAAATCGTAAGGAAAAATCAAAGTGATAGTTTGATGGTTGAAAATACTTTCTTCGGTTTTCATGCATTTTATTAGACTAACTAACAAATTAATTAAACTTACTATCATTTTTATCAATAGTATCAATTTTATCAGTTGATAGGTTTTTATTTTCACGTGAGGACTGTATAGAATCCGTGCAAACCTTACTGAAGTCATAATTCCGTTTTTTTAACATTTCTAGGGCGAAAATGATTAAATGCTGAATTTATTTTGGAGAAAATAATATCTTCATCTAATTATGATCAAATACTATACGAAAACACATAATATGATTATTCCAAACGCGCGTTTTGTGAAATTGAAAATATTGACATTATTTCATGTTTTTTTTTTCTTTTATTTACATTATACAAAACAACTGGTAAACACGTATTCTTTTATTTTTTGTAAAGAATGTTTGTTGCAAATTTGAAATGAAATGGTTGAGATTTAAAAAAAAATCCATACAAACTTTCGATCTATATCCCATGGGAACCTCTTTATTTTCTGAAAATTTAAATAGCCTATATGTTAACCAGGACTATAAGCAATAACTTTACGAAGTAACATCCTAATCCATCCACGGGTTTTCTTGTGATGCCCGGACAGACAGACAGACAGACAGACAGACAGACAATATTTTCAAAAATCACATTTCTGAGTTCTAAAGCGTTATTATAATGCCCCTGAATTGAAATTTTGAAAAAAAATTCAATGTACAGAAAAAGTTGCTCTTCAGATTTATTATAGTATAGACTAGTGGACGTCCGCAGCTTCGCTCGGTAGTTGCCATCCTTCTCAAAGAGAATAAGAGAATACTGATATGTTTCATTTACGCCACATATTATTTATTTTTACTAATTTAACTGTGAACATTTATTGCAAATAAGGAACATTGAAATTTTATAAATATCTTGTATTTCAGGAGAATCTCTTTACTTTTCGGGATGAATTGTAAAAAAGATCCGTCTCAGGGATTCAGTGTATGTTTGTACCAAGTTTCATTAAAATTAGTTCGGTAGTTTTTGATTCCATCGCGCACTTAGGGACCGACTTTACCCCGGTTCCTCCGGCGTTAAATTGTTTTCATCAAGTTACTCCCTCTACAATTGAGGAAGATATCGGGCGATCGAGACTTCTGAAATATAGGTATTTACCGCAAACAATGGGTCTATTTTTTTACTATTAATTGCAGCACGATACCCACAGAAATTAATCAAGGTAGAACGGTGAACTGGGAGTATAGCCCGTGTCGAAATCTTGGCCGCAATCTTGCAATATACTACATGATATCT
This sequence comes from Carterocephalus palaemon, assembly GCA_944567765.1. NCBI lineage: Eukaryota > Metazoa > Arthropoda > Insecta > Lepidoptera > Hesperiidae > Carterocephalus > Carterocephalus palaemon. Next base: position 3,006,812 of record OX155661.1, read on the forward strand.
TGCAAGTGAGAGAGAGATGAGAGCAATGAGCTTCCAACTGAGGTTTTCCCTTCGAGCTACGACATGGAGCGCTTCAAAAAGAGTGTGAAACGCTTCCTTTAACGCAGGCAACGCACCTGTGATACCCCTGGTGTCGCACGTGTCCGTAGACGACGGTGACCACTTACAATCAGGTGGCCCCCTCTGTTTGTCCGTCTATACTATAAAAAGTTCGGTCAGTGCGCGTCGATATTTGTTACGATACGTTACGATATCGATAGATTTGATAACAACTAAAACGAGTGTTTCACCTCACTATTACTATAGTGTGACGTCACATAGTAGGCGGGACTTGGGCAGGGCTGACGAAAAAAGTGACATGCATCGCTTGTATCAAAATAATACATTATCGCCGTTCTATCTTGATTGATTCCTGTGATGACACCGCAACACATATTTGCAGCAGCAGTTCAGGCTGTTTAGTAGTTAGTAAAGTAGCACTCGAACTCGCCTCTCACTCGAGCGGTCCGGGTTCAAACCCCAGCGGCACGCACCAATGACTTTACTAAGTTATGTGCGATTTAAGAAATTAAATGTAACTTGCTATAACGGTGAAGGACACATCGTGAGGAAACCTGCATGCCTGAGAGTTCATTATAATATTCTCGAAGGCATGTGAAGTCTGCCAATTCGCACTTTGCCAGCGTGGTGGACTAAGGCCTAATCCCTCCCACTCTGAGAGGAGACCCGTGCCCAACAGTGGGACAAAGAATGGGTTGTGATGATGATGAAAGTAGCACTCACATCTACGCCAGACATGTTCACAGCCGTTGTTTCACACCGCACGTGGATTACTGAAACTCTAGCTGCTTAAAATACGTCTCAAATCGTCACTATCTACGGCTATCTCGGATAGATAGCGATAGACTGGCCGCACTTACCAGGGAATTTAAAATCAATGCTGATTATAGCTGATAATGGGTGTTTAAAATTGCAAAGATAGAGACGATTGAAAAAATATTCTTGTGTCTAATTAACACGCTTTTATTAGGTCGACCTGCATGTAACTAACTATGTAATGGAATCTAAGATAGCTAATTTAACCATCTTCCAAGGATCGTAGCGTAATGAAAATTGGCAGCTGTATGTACTTCTGAGACACATACAATAATATGGTAGGGCTGTCGAACTGATCTGATGATGGAGCCGGAAGATATTAACTACTATGTATTTTATACTTCATTTATTTTTCATACTTGTACAAATTAGTAAACAATTTTACAGTGTCTTTTTGTCGTGATTTTTGATCTACAAATAAGATGTAAAGCAAAATCAAATTTCTGTTCATGTAACTAAGCTGCAACCTATAGACCTCGCACGGGTCTCCCCCACAGACAAAGCTGCGGGAGGTATAGAGCTATTCAACCACGCTGCTCCAATGCGAATTGGTGGTGGGGTTAGTGGCCAACCCAGTGTCGAATGTTCTCAAGCCACCGGAAGTTCTTCGACGATTGTCTTCACCATTGAAAACAACCGGGACCGACGGCTTAATGTGCTCTCCGAAGCACGGTAGCGCCCATGATTTTTTGCCACTAGCGTTCACCCATCCATAAACCTACCGCGCCTGTCGTTGCTTAATTCTGTCTGTTTTCAATGGTGGAAACAGTCGTTAAGCCTTGTCGAAGACCTTCGGGTGGCTTGAGAACATTTGACACTGGGCTGGCCATTAACCCCTCCACCAATCCGCATTGGAGCAGCGTGGTGGAATATGCTCTAGACCTCCCACAGCAGTGTCTGTGGGGGAGACCCGTGCCCAGCAGTGGGACGTCTATGGGTCGCAGCGATCGATGATAAGGTTACAATGGATGGTAAATATAAATTTAATTCCACTAATCATTTACCCATGATGGGTGTACAAGTAGTTTACTCAATAAAATGTAAAAAATAGTATTACTTACTTAATTCAAAAAATAAAATCATTTAAAATCTATATATATAAAAGAAAGTCGTGTTAGTTACACCACTTATAACTCAAGAACGGCAGAACAGATTTGGCTGAAAATTGGTAGGGAGGTAGCTTAGAGCCAGGAGACGGACATAGGATACTTTTTATCCCGTTCGACAGCGTTCCCGTGTGACTTGACATGAAACGTCAGTCACTATAAAACGTGGTATAACAAAAAAGAATCAGACTCGGAATAACAAAACGCAAATGACAGCTATGTAATTGACGTATAATGACAGCTATGTAATCTACTATATAAAAATAAGTCGGGTTTTCCTTCCTGACGCTATAACTCCAGAACGCACGAACCGATTTCCACGGTTTTGCATTCGTTGGAAAGGTCTCGGGCTCGGTGAGGTTTATAGCAAAGAAAATTCAGGAAAAATTTCAACAGAAAAGCGGGAAAAATCTTTTTTCACATACAGCGCCATCTCTGATACATAGCATGTACTACAAACCAATATTTTAAGTAGATGGCGCCGGTGCGTGATAGGTAGTGGTAGGGGTAGATGTAGGGGTAGTAGTAGTGGTAGGGGTAGTGTTAGTGGTAGGTGTAGTGGTAGGGGTAGTGGTAGTGGTAGTGGTAGGGGTAGTGGTAGTGGTATTGGTAATGGTAGTGGTAGGGGTAGTGGTAGAGGTAGGGGTAGTGGTAGGGGTAGGGGTAGTGGTAGGGGTAGTGGTAGGTGTAGTGTTAGTGGTAGGGGTAGGGGTAGGGGTAGTGGTATTGGTAATGGTAGGGGTAGGGGTAGTGGTAGAGGTAGGGGTAGTGGTAGGAGTAGTGGTAGGGGTAGTGGTAGGGGTAGTGGTAGGGGTAGTGTTAGTGGTAGGGGTAGTGGTAGTAGTAGGTGTAGTGGTATTGGTAGTGGTAGTTGTAGTCCACACACTTACATTAAGTTCTCCCAAAATATTCAGTAAAAATTATTTATATGGCAAAACAACGTTTGCCGGGTCAGCTAGTTGTCACATAAAAACTCGTCAATATTATAATAAACATTTATTAACGAGCAATATTTTAACGATGTTACGACCACTAGACCAACACGGCAGTCTTTTATTGTAGAACTCAGAAGTACAATTATTCCACAGTTTACTTTTTTTTTAAAGCTATATAATATACAATACTTATATACATATATTAATTTACTTTCGTAACTACGTGTAGTCAGTGTTCCACTAGTTAGTTCCAAGTAACGCCAGCTAGTGTGTATGAGCCACATTTTCAGGTATAGAACTCTGTAGTTATGCGTAAAACGACAAAAAACCGTAGTAGGCCCAAGTTCTACCAATTGAGTCACATGCCATTTAAACCGGCCGAAATGCAAAACGTAACATATAACACGAAGAACTCAGCGCAAATAAATTTCTATTTACAAAACGTAACGCGAGTCGACCAGTCTCACGACAGCCGACGGACGCGCGCGCCTCGCGACGATTTAAAAATAAAACTTTCATTAACCGAAAGAAAGTGGTGCCAGCGTGCGCAGTACAATTAAGAAAATCAATTGTCAATTCAAGGAATTTGGCGCGTAATTTTCAAAATGGCGGCGTACCTGTCAAATTCTCACGCGTCTGTTTACAAACAAAGAAGCTAGTGACGTGTATGTTTTTTTTTCATGATTTTTTTAATATTATGCCAAGTATCTGTGATGCTGATGAGTGACAGCTGTGAATAGTGGTAAAATTTAAATTTCATTGTTTTTTAGACGTTTGCGATGTTATTTTTTTTATTTTTATATTTGAAGATCACAAACATAGTAAACACCAGCAAAGCCTTACAATTAATAGCGTAGGTACATGATAATAAAAGCTTAGTGCCACTTTAATAATAGGCGATGACAATATGCATGGTAACAGACAAGATTATTCAGACAATAATAAATTCATGAGAAGTGATATCAAACGAAATATTATGATAGAAAGAAATAGGTTAAATTAACATTACCTACAAGAATTAAAAAATGTCCAATTAAAGATCACTCTTTCCAGTTACCTACTCTTAAGTTAAATACTTAACATGATTTTTTTTAAATTATTACTTCTAACATAAGAAATATGTTTTTGTGATGTAATGTTTTTCCTTCAGAAAAGGAAAAACATTACAATATAGGTACATACAAATAAAATTAAAAGAATATTATTAAAAACTGAATTTTTCATATTCTAGCGAACAAAATTAAAAGTTGGTGCGTAAAAAGCTAACTTTTGCGTTAAGTATTCCAATCCAGTAGGTGTACTTCATACACGATTTCTCAGTAAATTATACAGAAAGTCTTTCCTGTTCCAGCGCCTCACGCTTTTACAATCAAATATTATAATTAAAAGCACATAGTAATAATTTATTTTTGGTTTTTACGTACATTTATAAAAGCGTGTTTTTCTAAATTTTGTTAAACTATTAATTTATTTTTAATTCAAATACTTACTAGTGGACGGCCCGCAGCTTCGCTCGCGTGGAATTAGACATAACAATAGTTTCGTTTACACCTAGTAATATTATATAGCCTATGTCACTCAGTGAAGATGCAGCTTTCTAATGGTGAAAGAATTTTTGAAATCGGTCCAGTAGTTTTTGTGTGAAAAGATTACAAACAAATCTTTCCTGTTTATTATATTAGTACTTATAAAAGTGTTACTTTATTAAAATTCGGCCCCAACCTAACACAACGCTCCAGCCCGACGATACCTGTTTGTACAGTTACGCGATTAACATTCTGATATCTCGGCACTAACAATTTACTGTGAGTTCTACAGAAAATAATTACCAGATTGATTCTCACTCATTCTAAAACAATACGCAGTCTCGCCGTGACCAGGAGCCGTGTAAGCTGCAACCTACAGACGTCCCACTGCTGGGCTCGAGTTTCCCCCACAGTCAAATCTGCGGAAGTTCTAGAGCATACTCTAGGCATACTCCACCACGCTGCTCCAATGCGGATTGGTGGAGGGCCGAGGGGTCAGTAGGCAACCCTATGTCGAATGTTCTCAAGCCACCCGAAGGTCTTCGACAAGGCTTAACGACTGTCTCCAGCTACTAATGGTCTAATTAACTCCCTCAACTAATTGGACTAACCATCCCAGTCCCTAATTGAGTCTTGTTCAAAGTCAGTCACAGTTGTCATGGGCGGCAGCGGATGGGTAGTGCTGCAAGTTCGTTTACTATCTAGTATCCATAAAAAAAAATCATACGATCTATTCTAAACTCCGATGCGAGACATCCGTCGTTTAATTTACTCGCAAGGGTTATTCCTGCAACTAATCGGAACTTCCGTTCTGGGTATGGTTATGTCCCGAAATAACGGCGTGGAACTAACGAAGCTAGCACAGCAGTAATTAGTCCGCTAGACGCTAGTGTGTGCCGATGATAGGGTTCGATACCCTGGTCAGTCAAAGTCAAAGTTTTTAGCATAAAAGTAATTCCTGTTGTAAGTTTTCCTGTTCCTGTTAAAGAACAAAATTCTTTTAATGTAATTTTTTTTTCTATTTTTATAGAGGATTAGTGGACGCCCGCAGCTTCGCTCGCGTAGAATTAGACCCATTATCGACGTCTGCCCGCGTTCGGGTTGCCCACTTGATTTCAAAAACGGCAAAGTTTCATACTAACTTTGCACCCCCGTTGTACCCCCTTAGGGGATGAATTTTCAAAAATCCTTTCTTAGTCCCCTACGTTATAAAAGAAACCCCTGTGCAAAATTTCAACTTTCTAACCCTTATAGTTTAGGCCCTGCGTTGATATGTCAGTCAGTCAGTCAGTCACCTTCTCCTTTTTATATAGATAGAAATATTTGTTTATAATGTTATCACACAAAAAATACTTGACGGATCGGGAAACTATTTTAGGGATTTACTTAGTCTTGATTTTTGCCCGGCGTATGGCTAGGAACCACCTGATCTAACCAAAGCTGAAAAGTACACCAACCGTGACCAACCAAACCTTAGTTATAGAGAGTGAATTAATGTATGGGTTTTATGGTAAACCAACCAAATTGAACTATTTATAGAGAGTTTTTCGTTATAACACAGAAGTTATAACGAACGACGTTATAAAGAGTTTATAGAATAGAAGAGTAATAAATCTATGGTTTATAGTATGTTGTTTGCACGTCACCGCCTAGTTCCAGGAAGATCACAGAGGGCGCCACATGATAAGCCGTGATTCAAGTCTTGCGGTCGGCTTTTCATTGCCCAGTCATACTAAACCACAATATTGCTGATAACGTCAGACGAGTAATGATTTTACAACGAGTTACCCGCGGTTCTGTCCGTTGAATTTGTATTCCTTCCAGAGATATCTGCAACCCATAGACGTCCCACTGCTGGGCGGGTCTCCCCCACAGACAAAGCTGCGGGAGGTCTAGACTTCTAGAGCATACTCCACCACGCTGCTCCAATGCGAATAGGTGGAGGGGTTAGTGGCTAACCCAGTGTCGAATGTTCTCAAGTCACCCGTAGGTTTTCGACAAGGCTTAGCGACTGTTTTCAACATTGAAAACAACCGCGACCGACGACTTAACGTGCCCTCCGAAGCACGGTAAGCCACATTTCATAGATAGCCTTACCAAATATATTATTTATTATATATATTATATATTATTATTATATACTCTTTCCAGCGCTGAGTTACTCTGAGTTTGTGAAATAAGCCGAGGGTAAAACGATAAAGGCAGATAAAGATGTAGCTTGGTTTAGTTTATATGATACTAGTGGAGGTTCGCAGCTTCGCTCGCGTGAAAGGAGACGATCAATTTTGGGCCAAACGATGTACCGAGGTACAAAGTATTGGTAAAAAATCCTTACATTATACTAAAACTAATGGTCGATCAATTATTTTTAGAATCCTTATAGTTAGCTTGTAATAAAATAATAAAAAATGCAACAGTTCGTACCACAAAATTCCACAATACTTCACATAGTAGTAACTACTCTGCACAATCAATCAATCAATCAATCAATCAATATTTATTGCTTAAAAACTGTTTACAATACATTGAGGTGATATTCCTTATAGTAAGTAGGTACAGTTTACCCGCTTCGGGCATGCACTGTTTATGTCATCTGCCAACTTCTGTTTTAGTGACAGACGTTACGTATTACTTAAAATGCTTAAAGGTCTATTAGCCTGTATTCAATTTACAAATTATTATTAGTTTAAAAACGATTTCAAGAAAAAATTAGCCTTTAATGGTAATTAATAGAATATTTAAATCAATATAAGATACTATGATTCTGTTTCATAAGGTAGTTTATTAATACAATGCGCTTATTGTATATTTTATATATGGGTATAGAGTAATTTTACAGATTTAGTAACAACCGAAACGCAATGTTATGCTATATTGCATATTGCAGTGTTGCAATACATAAATTATCTTTTAAAGTTAATTTTAGGTGGTACAAATGCAGTAAAAAATCTAACGTATTTTTTTAATAAAATAACGCATTTTTTTCTCCATAAATCAATTTTTGTACCCGAGGTACTTACCTACATCTCATGGCCCAAGTTGTATGGAAAGATAAACGTGTCCTTTGACATAACAATAGTTTCGTTTACACCTAGATTCAGATTCATTTCTTTTTCATTATATGGTATTTTGTATACGCTTAATGAACGTGATAACATTTTTTATCTACGGTAATATTAAATAGCCTATATCACTCAGTGGAGATGCAGCTTACAAATGGTGAAAGAATTTATGATATCGGTCCAGTAGTTTTGTGTGAAAACATTACAAACAAATGTTTCCTCTATAAAATATTAGTATAGACAAATTATAGAGCTTCTTCATTATTCAATTAACAAACAAACACACGTACCTTATTAGAGACTCGATTAGGTTTGAGCAGTCCATCATATGAGTCTTGGAATAGCGCCAAATCCTTTTAGCAGATTCAGTTTAAATGTATTGGTGCACTCGAAGCATTTCAATGTGGCCTTGAATATGAGGGCAATGTGTTACTTGTTTAAACATATATATTTATTCCCATGACAATGAGTTTTACTAGTTAGTATAAATGTTAATGTGCGCTGCGACCCATAGACGTCCTACTGCTGGACACGGTTCTCCCCCACAGACATAGCAGCGTGAAACATTGAAACAACCCGGACCGACGGCTTTACGTGCCCTCCGAAGCACGGTAGCGTCCATGAAATTTTGCGACTAGCGGTCACCCATCCACAAACCGACCGCCCGTTGCTGCTTAACTCTTTCGATCACATTGAATCAACGCGAGCTATTGGGCTATGGACGCTACAATGGTAATTTACGTATTCGCAATTATGGACGTTGCACAGGGGTAACAATGAATCAGAATAGATATCAATTCGAACGAAAACATTCAATTTCTTCAAATGCACATAATTTCGATTAGTGGTGGTGCATGATCGTTTGCTATCTTATATTCATTAAACAGTTATTGGGGCGTTCTAATTGGATTTGAAAATGTAATTAAGGAGAGGTCGATTTTTAGCAACTTTGCTAGCATTTACATGTTCTACCACCTGTCATATTTACTTAATAACAAATTAAAAATTAACGAGCGCGAAACGGAACGGAGCGGATGTGACGTAAATCCAAAAATGCGATCAAAATGGCTGACGCGATGACAGGCCATCTTTTTATGACTGACATTGAAAGCGTTTAAAAATAGATTTTCTGTTTTGAATTAAATTTGGTTATTTATATGAACTTTAAAAAATATAAGTAGAAGAAATGAAAAAAAAAATGTTATTAAGTAGTATGTATCTCAGTATTCAGAGTATTCAGAGAAAAGTAATTTAGCGTGCAAAATTGAGCCAAATCGTTTCTCGATGACTTAGTACACAATACGAATAAAAATACATAAGTAGGGTTGCCTTGCGCTCGAAATACATTCGAACACTAACGTATTAAATGTTCTACCATACTTTTGCTAGCGTTGCGAATCGAGCTAGCTATCGATATCGATAAAAAATTATTTGATCATTAATAAATGGACGTTTGTTTAAGAATGTGATGTATGTTTAATTCAAACCAAATTTTTGCCGATAAGACAAATAATAAACACAATTAAGTTGAGTTTTGTCACTGCTGCCAATACAAGAACACTTTATTGTACAACCTAGCAAAAACACATACATACATACAGTGCTTCTCGAGTCGTGGTCCACACGAGGACTTTTCTTACGCATCCGTCCTACGGGCGACATGGGTAGTCCATTCCCATTTGCCAACCCTATTATTGTACCTACATATTGTACCTACATCCGTATTCATTATTGTAATACATACCTATGTAGGCAGTCGATGTCCATGTCCCCTTTACTTCGAATATCTTCTTTAGCTTTTGCGAAAAGTTATCCATTGAAATCACACATTTTTCTATGTATATAAAAGGAGAAGCTGACTGACTGACTGACTGACATATCAACATATACTATAAGGGCTAGAAACTTGAAATTTTGCACAGGGGTGCAAAGATAGTATGAAACTTTGCCGTTTTTGAAGTCAAGTGGGCAGCCCGAACGCGGGCAGACGTCGGTCTAATTCTACGCGAGCGAAGCTGCGGGAGTCCAACAGTCGTAAATATTTTAACAATGATTTAATCCTCCCCTTCGACTCTATTATTATTTAAAAGCACACGTTGTAATATACGCACTAATCAATCCGGTCCTCGTCAATCTCTCAACGGCGTCACTCTTATACGCATCAAATTATCCGCGCGTGCCAAACACAATCTATTTTTTATCCGTCACACGCCACGCTCGCACAACGTAGTAAACACTGATGCGATGACGGTTATTGATCGATAGTGAAATCGTTGTGCAAATATTAACATAGCAAACGCTTCCCCGAAAGTGTAGGTTGAGGAAGAGTGAGTGAGTGTAGGTGAGAAGTACCCACATTTCACCAGTTGTAATTAGGTCCCATAGCCATAGCAATGGCTCGAGTCGATTCAATGTGATCGAAAGAGTTAAGCAACGACGGGCACGGTCGGTTTGTGGATGGGTGACCGTTAGTGGCAAAATTTCATGGACGCTACCGTGCTTCGGAGGGCACGTAAAGCCTTCGGTCCTGGTTGTTTTCAATGGTGGAAACAGTCGTTAAGCCTTGTCGAAGACCTTCGGGTGGCTTGAGGACATTCGACACTGGGTTGGCCACTAACCCCTCCACCAATCCGCATTGGAGCACCGACTGCACCCGTCGTTTCTTAACTCCATCGATCAACTACGATCGACGCGAGCCATTGGGCTATGGACGCTTCTTACTCATCCGATCAGGATCTTGACGTCTGATGTATCTAAGATTCCTTTATTTAAATCATGTGATTTTTTGTAAAGTTTATCGATAAAACGCTGTATATCACATCGCTTCACCAGAGTATAGTAAGTATTCAAGCATTTCCAGACGATGTTGGTTACGACTGACTAAACAGTTATTTGAATTAAGTAGATGTACGTAACGAATGAAAGAAATGATGATATGATATCGAGTCAATTGGATAACCTGCAAACAACTACTGTAATACTTACATACTAGTAACATAATGTTGTTATGAAGTGGATATATTATACGCCTAATAAGTAAGTACTTATTTTACCAAATAACCGAATACCTACCGAATAGAAATAGAAATAGCAAAAGTTTATAATGACAAATCTATCTATCTATATATATAAAAGGAGAAGGTGACTGACTGACTGACTGACTGACTGACATATCAACGCAGGGCCTAAACTATAAGGGCTAGAAACTTGAAATTTTGCACAGGGGTTCCTTTTATAACGTGGGGGAGCACTAAAAAAGGATTTTTGAAAATTCACCCCCTAAGGGGGTAAAACGGGGGTGCAAAGTTAGTATGAAACTTTGCCGTTTTGAAGTCAAGTGGGCAACTTGAACGCGGGCAGACGTCGTTAATGGATCTAATTCTACGCGAGCGAAGCTGCGGGAGTCCACTAGTTTCATACAATTACAAAAAATATACATTGACCTAGAAATAGATTTAAACCTATAGTACGAATTTATATTGCACCAAACTACGACCATGGTTGGACTAAGCAATGGTAGTTGAACTGGAAGCAATTAACCAAATATTGGACAACAAAACCGAATTATTCAACCGAATAACTTAAATTTTCCGAATATGCCGAATACCGGATAGTAAACGGTTATTCGGCGACTTCAACATTCATAGTCCTATCGCTTGCATTGACAGTGTGATCGAACAAGTGCAGCAACGTGAGCGCGGTTGGGCCACGGTATTCATGATACATCCGATACATTTGTAATTGTGATTATACCGTTAAAGATGTGGGTTTTAAAGTAAATGTAAGTTGTAATGTGTAAACTGTACCTAAGTTTAGGTTCTACATACACAGATAAGTTTGAGGGATATAATCATTTCTTCTTTTTGCCCAAAGCAAATGCCTTATCCATATTTCTAGCTAAGCTTCGATAATTTCTATTTTGTCTTAATTCAAACTTATGTGCTTTCTTCAGAGCACCGTACATAAGTGATAAGCGAGCCGATACGTTTAATTTAATTTAATAAAGAAACGGTTTAGTGCTGAAAAAGTCCCAGTTTCGTTATTTTCTGAAATTGACATTTTATCTCAATTTTAATCTTCAATATTGAGCCGTCAAAAATGCGTCGAGAGTTGCGTCATTTGACCAAAATTAAAATAGTAACGAATTTACGTAATATCATTTAGTTCACGCAATAACCGCTTAATATTGAAAAATGTTTGTCGCTAGTGCAGCATTCAAGGGTACGAAACGTAACAATTCCATGTCGTTTTCAAGAGTAAGAGCCCTGGCTAACAAGCATGGGCGCTATCGTGCTTCAGCGGGCACTTCCCGAATTTCCCGATTGTCAGTGCCGATTGTTTTCAATGGTAAAAACAATAAAATTGATCGTCGTACCTACTAACGAGTAGGTTCCTCACTTATATTTATATGTCAATGCAATGCATTAGTCCTGTTAGTTAGGTGCTCTTAGTTAACAGTTAACTTACCCTTAATCATAGCTAATCACTATCTGTGTAGGAAATAATTCCCATTCCATTTTTATGCGCTTCCTTCATCTTTAATTTAAACGTGAGCTGAATAGCATCGAATGCGCAAAATACACTCGCGTCGACAAGACACGCGAAAATTATTAAAACGATGTGCTGAATTCATGAATACACGTTAACACATGCCAACGCAATACTCTGTTTAATTTGTACTTTACGAATGCTTCCGATGTTTTGTGCGCTCGATAATTTACTGCGGCCAACCAAAACGATAACAGAATGTGTAATAAACATGAATTTTCCAGTGAAGTGGTAGACAAGGCTTGAGGATTGTTTTCCCGATTCACTAGTCCCGGGAAAGCGTCCATAGTATGAACAAGTTTCATGATAAGTATCTCTATTTTAAAATTTCCTAACGAGTCCCTTTGGTCCTTTTCTTATTATGTAGATACCTACTACTGTAAGCGGTGACAGCCCAGTGGCTATCGAACTCGCCTCTCACTCGAGCGGTCCGGGTTCAAACCCCAGCGGCACGCACCAATGACTTTTCTAAGTTATGTGCGATTTAAGATATTAAATGTCTCTTGCTGTAACGGTGAACGAAACATCGTGAGGAAACCTGCATGCCAGAGAGTTCTTCAAATGTTCTCGAAGGCATGTGAAGTCTGCCAATCCGCACTTGGCCAGCGTGGTGGACTAAGGCCTAATCCCTCCCCGTTCTGAGAGTAGACCCGTGCCCAACAGTGGGACAAAGAAAGGGTTGTGATGATGAGATACCTACTCGAATGTTATTACTGCTGGCGATAGAATTTGTGTAAATATATAAATGTAAGAGAATCTTTTATTTCCCTCAACAATAACCATAACATTTATTTGCAAAAAAACTTTTACAAAATAATAGGAGCCTGGCCGCGCTAACTCTACTCAGTCTGTCTCTCTCTTTTTCAAATTCCCGCGAACACTATGCTGCACTTTTAAACGTTAAGCGCACTGATTGGCTGCTCACCGTGCGAGCGCGCCTATTGGCCGCTCGCGATTATGAAATGCGCGGCAAAACAGATGCTGCGCTCTGATGGGTCCTAATCATAGAGGGAGGATCACAGAGAATTTCGCGTTCGCTGAACTGCGTTCATAATTTAACAATTGAAACAAAGAAGGAGTACGTTCATTACAGAAAATGGCAATAAACTGTTTCTGTAGTTTTGTTAGTTTTATTTTTCTTAAAAAGATTTGACAATGAATAGACATTAATCTTCTATATATATAAAAGGAGAAGGTGACTGACTGACTGACTGACTGACTGACTGACTGACTGACTGACTGACTGACTGACTGACTGACATATCAACGCAGGGCCTAAACTATAAGGGTTAGAAACTTGAAATTTCGCACAGGGGTTCCTTTTATAACGTAGGGGAGCACTAAGAAAGGATTTTTGAAAATTCACCCCCTAAGGGGGTAAACCGGGGGTCCAAAGTTAGTATGAAACTTTGCCGTTTTTGAAATCAAGTGGGCAATCCGAACGCGGGCAGACGTTGTTAATGGGTCTAATTTACGCGAGCGAAGCTGCGGGCGTCCACTAGTTAGTCACAAGAGGACACGTAATTCTCCTGTTCCTAGTATTCGTCCACGTAAAAACTGGGCTATTAGCTCATAGAAAGAATGCCATTAGAGATTACCTAAATAACCTATCTCGACCACACTGACCCACTGTAATGAATGCTGGCATCGAATCAACAAAACAGTCAGTTAGTAAGTAGTGTAAACAAAACACATGGATTTTTTATAATGTGTGTGAATTAGGTACCTTCCTAAATATAGTGAGACTTTCTGTGTCCCACTGTTGGGCTCGGGACGGGAGGGGTTTGTCAGTTTGGAGGTTTTCGACTTATCGAGGTTTGTTTGACTTAGACGTTCTACTATGACATATGAGTGGCATGGGTTTGTGACCGCTAGTGGCAAAATTTCATGGGCGCGACCGTGCTTCGGAGCACATTAAGCCATCGGTCCCGGTTGTTTTCAATGTTGCAAAACAGTGTTAAACAGTCGTTAAGCCTTGTCCAAGACCTACGGATGGCTTGAGAACATTCGACACTAGGTTGGCCACTAACCGCTCCACCAATTCGCATTGGATCAGCGTGGTGGAGTTTGCTCTAGCTAGACCTCCCGCAGCTGCATGTGGGGACGACCCGTGCCCAGCAGTGGGACGTCATTGGGTTGCAGCTAGCTAGCTATGCTTCTAATAGTAGGCCGAACGCCAATTTCTTTGGGAGCAACATAAGAGGTACGACATAAATACTCACCCTCATAACATCTGCCTTGCGTAATCATTATGTAGTGTCCTCTATTACTTATTAACAGCGAGAGTGAAAGCTTAGAAAAAGCTAACAAAAAGCTTTGATGAGCCCCTGATGAGATCTTATGAGATTCAAGTGGATTTCTTGCAAACGTCGGTATTTTTCAATCATTAGCGAGGAGTTGGGTTGAGTATCAGCAGGGCTGTCACTGCTTTACACCGAGAAATTAAAAATAAATATCAGTTCAGTAGACGCGTTTAGATTCACTCGCGTGGAATTAGAATCCTCCTCAAATACACTGGTACAGTTCATACCGAGGGAAAATACCGGGATAAAAAGTATTTACCTATCCCATATTTTTATTCATTCAACTGGTAAACGCAGTGACAGTGTAAAAAGCAGTGACAGCCCAGTGGCTATCGAACTCGCCTCTCACTCGAGCGGTCCGGGTTCAAACCCCAGCGGCTCGCACCAATGACTTTCTAAGTTATGTGCGATTTAAGAATTTAAATGTCATTTGCTATAACGGTGAAGGACACATCGTGAGGAAACCTGCATGCCTGAGAGTACTTCATAATGTTTTCGAAGGCATGTGAAGTCTGCCAATCCGCACTTGGCCAGCGTGGTGGACTAAGGCCTAATCCCTCCCATTCTGAGAGGAGACCCGTGCCCAACAGTGGGACGTCTATGGGTCGCAGCGAACTGGTAAACACTTGTTTCAAACATAATCCACTCTACTGAATATTTTAAGGAATATTCAAACAATTATCTATACTAATATTATAAAGAGGAAAGATTTGATTGTTTGTTTGTTTGTTTGCATCGAATAGGCTTCAAAACTACTGAACCGATTTGAAAAATTCTTTCACTGTTGGAAAGCTACACTATCCCCGGGTGATATAGGCTAAATTTTATTTTGGAAAAAAATAGGGTTCCGTAAGATATTTGGGTTTTTCGGACACAAGGTGTAAAAAATCAACCAGAAAAGTTACTTATTTTGCGTACGCTGCCTAAACTATAAAATATAGAACCATAAAATGTTCTAATTAATTGTAGATCTTATAAATATCTATAAAAAAGTCCGCGACACACTATACCTATCTATGTCGAGTGAGGCACAACAACCATTTTTTTATCTTGAATTTTTTTCGGACTACATTTACAGTTTATGTAGATAATATTTGGTCTTTGAATGATTAAAATTGGACGTTTGGTTTTGAAGTGTCTGTCTGTCTGTCTGTCTGTCTGTCTGTTTCGCTTTCACGCCAAAATTACTGAACCGATTTAAATGAAATTTGGTACACAGTCTAGAGCCTGACAAAGGACATAGACACTTTTTAATTGGAAAAAAGTGGTGTAATGGGTTGAAAAGGGAGATGAAAGGTTGTATGAAAGTATTGTCATTTTCAGAACTAGAAGCATAAAACTTAAATTTTAGGCTGTTGATAAGGTATTCGTTGCGACCCATAGACGTCCCACTGTTGGGCACGGGTCTCCTCTCAGAATGGGAGGGATTAGGCATTAGTCCACCACGCTGGCCAAGTGCGGATTGGCAGACTTCACATACCTTCGAGAACGTTATGATGAACTCTCAGGCATGCAGGTTTCCTCACGATGTTTCCTTCACCGTTATAGCAAGTGACATTTAATTTCTTAAATCGCACATAACTTAGAAAAGTCATTGGTGCGTGCCACTGGGGATAATAAGGTATAATCCTTACTAATCCTATCCTACTAATATTATAAAGGGGAAAGTTTGTAAGTATGTATGTACGAGTATGTATGGATGGATGTGTGTTACTTTTTCACGTAAAAAGTACTGAATGGATTTTAATGAAACTTTACAAAAATATAGCTTATACATCAGAATAACACACAGACTAAAATTTATAAAGATATTGTGTGAATTGTCCAAAATATGACGGTGTCAAGTAGGTAAGTAGGAAAAAATCTACCATCTGCGAGCTATTCTGGCGTGACTACTGGACCGATTTCAAAAATTCTTTCACCATTAGAAAGCTGCATCTTCACTGAGTGACATAGGCTATATAATATTACTAGGCGTAAACGAAACTATTGTTATAATCTATATATGTAAAATAAAGTCGTTTTTTTAGTAACCTGACGCAAATAGGGTTTATGTGTGTGTATTATAGTTTTGATTTTTATATAAAATACCCGTGCGAAGCCGGGGCGGACCACTAGTAATAAATAAGAATAAATTTATTTGGAGATAGAAAATACAGTAAGTATCTTCTAATATATAAAATTTCCATGTCACAATGTTTGTTGCAGTACTCCTCCGAAACGGCTTTACCGATTTATACCAACTAATATTATAAAGAGGAAAGATTTGATTGTTTGTTTGTTTGTTTGCATCGAATAGGCTTCAAAACTACTGAACCGATTTGAAAAATTCTTTCACTGTTGGAAAGCTACACTATCCCCGGGTGATATAGGCTAAATTTTATTTTGGAAAAAAATAGGGTTCCGTAAGATATTTGGGTTTTTCGGTGGTAACACAAGGTGTAAAAAATCAACCAGAAAAGTTACTTATTTTGCGTACGCTGCCTAAACTATAAAATATAGAACCATAAAATGTTCTAATTAATTGTAGATCTTATAAATATCTATAAAAAAGTCCGCGACACACTATACCTATCTATGTCGAGTGAGGCACAACAACCATTTTTTTATCTTGAATTTTTTTCGGACTACATTTACAGTTTATGTAGATAATATTTGGTCTTTGAATGATTAAATTTGGTTTTGAAGTGTCTGTCTGTCTGTCTGTCTGTCTGTCTGTTTCGCTTTCACGCCAAAATTACTGAACCGATTTAAATGAAATTTGGTACACAGTCTAGAGCCTGACAAAGGACATAGACACTTTTTAATTGGAAAAAAGTGGTGTAATGGGTTGAAAAGGGAGATGAAAGGTTGTATGAAAGTATTGTCATTTTCAGAACTAGAAGCATAAAACTTAAATTTTAGGCTGTTGATAAGGTATTCGTTGCGACCCATAGACGTCCCACTGTTGGGCACGGGTCTCCTCTCAGAATGGGAGGGATTAGGCATTAGTCCACCACGCTGGCCAAGTGCGGATTGGCAGACTTCACATACCTTCGAGAACGTTATGATGAACTCTCAGGCATGCAGGTTTCCTCACGATGTTTCCTTCACCGTTATAGCAAGTGACATTTAATTTCTTAAATCGCACATAACTTAGAAAAGTCATTGGTGCGTGCCACTGGGGATAATAAGGTATAATCCTTACTAATCCTATCCTACTAATATTATAAAGGGGAAAGTTTGTAAGTATGTATGTACGAGTATGTATGGATGGATGTGTGTTACTTTTTCACGTAAAAAGTACTGAATGGATTTTAATGAAACTTTACAAAAATATAGCTTATACATCAGAATAACACACAGACTAAAATTTATAAAGATATTGTGTGAATTGTCCAAAATATGACGGTGTCAAGTAGGTAAGTAGGAAAAAATCTACCATCTGCGAGCTATTCTGGCGTGACTACTGGACCGATTTCAAAAATTCTTTCACCATTAGAAAGCTGCATCTTCACTGAGTGACATAGGCTATATAATATTACTAGGCGTAAACGAAACTATTGTTATAATCTATATATGTAAAATAAAGTCGTTTTTTTAGTAACCTGACGCAAATAGGGTTTATGTGTGTGTATTATAGTTTTGATTTTTATATAAAATACCCGTGCGAAGCCGGGGCGGACCACTAGTAATAAATAAGAATAAATTTATTTGGAGATAGAAAATACAGTAAGTATCTTCTAATATATAAAATTTCCATGTCACAATGTTTGTTGCAGTACTCCTCCGAAACGGCTTTACCGATTTATACCAAATTTTATATGCGTATTCAGTAGGTCTGAGAATCGGCTAACATCTATTTTTCATCCCCCTAAATGTTAAGGGTAGTCCATCCCAAATTTTTATTTTTTTTATTTTTAGATAAATTTTTATTTTTGTATTTTTTTATGATACAACATTAGAAAATACATACAACCCTGAATTTTCAACCCTCTACGATCAACTAAAAATTATTTATATGGCAAAACAACGTTTGCCGGGTCAGCTGGTATGTATATAAATACAGTAGCTACAATAGATCTCTTTAGGTCGCAGTGGCTTATGGGCATAACTGCCCACACCCCCGTCCTGCAAATAAATAAAGTACCTAGTTATCAATAGGCTTCACTTATACCTTCCTACTTTAACTACAATAAATTTTTTTTTTCATGTCTTAAAGTATCCCTTGTTCCAACCACTAAGCATAAATAGTTGATAGATCGTTATTATTGCTGTACTGTTTGAATTAGATGAACTAAAAGTAAGTTCCCCAAAGCATGTGAAGTATTGTGAAGCCTGCCAAACCGCATTTTGGAATATTTTCTTGCTGTCGTAGCCTTTCCAAGGTCGTTTCGAGTTGTAACCTTAGTAAAGGACTTCTTATTATTTGACTTTCAAAAAGGTTCTCACTTCGGTAGTACACTTTTTTTTCTAAGTACACACTTTTTTTTGAGTCTGCTATGGCAGCCCTAAGTATATGCCTCTTCAGGATCTTTCCAATCTAGCCTTCGATCAATAATGTACAAGAATCTAGCGCTTCATAACATTTCTTTTGATAAAAGTTTTGCTCTTTTCGTCTTCACAATATTGATGAAAAGCGTTTGAAGACTGCCAGTATCTTTGTAAGTGTAGTCTAGTCACCACCAAAAAAATCTAGTCTAGACAAGTCTAGATCTAACTTGTGAGGCAGGTATGTAAGGAACTAAGGAATTTTTCATATTTAGCTTCTTGTTTATAACAACAAAGCACGAAAGAACCTTCCACTGTAATTTTTTTTTCCGCATTTGCGTAACACGTATCTAAGTGCCTACATAGGCTTGCCATCGCCTAAAACACGACAGCCGCACATTTGAAAATCAAAGCCGGACATTATCATTTTTAATAGCAAAACATACCTTTTATTAATGCAATGGCGAACGAACATTATAATTTGACAAACAATAATAAAAACTATGTACCTATTACTACTATTTATTTTGTCTTTATTTATCGCAGTCTATAATACTACAGCAAAACAGATGGCACCCCTATGCCTACGTACTTTATTCATTAGTATTTAGATACCTACCTATTTACTACTACATGCTAGCACGCTTACTAAATACAAAGAACAATGTTAACACCTCATAAGTCATAACAATAAATTTTAACACATCGCAAACGTCTTAGAAAATATTATTCAGTGGAAATAGAAATACTTCAAAGCACTTCATTCATATTTCCGCTTGACGTCGCAGATCGCATATACGGCAGTGTAGCGAGAAACGCCGGGCGGCGCGGTCATGGTTCCCCGACGGCCAGAGTGACTTTGACAGTCCGCCATGTTTAACTTTTTCAAGAAAAAAGGCGCGAAGGCCGAGGCCGCGGCGCCGTCCGAGCCCTCCCGGAGACAGCCGAGCGGCGCGGCCACTGGCGGCTCAGTCGAGCCCGGCGCGCCGCGAAACGAGAATAACACGAACGAAAAAACGGGAAGCTTGCGCAAGGATGTAGTCAACCTGCTCCTGCCGGATACCAACTACAACCAGAAGACCGGCGTCGGCACCCTGCTGCAGATGATGGCGGGCAAGCGGCGGAAGCACCGGAAGAAGGGGCGGGCCGACTCGGTCCGTGCGAGTCCCCAGGAGGAAGCCCCGCTGAAGCGCTGCAGCTCGGACCTCGAGCGCTGCGAGCGCCGCGAGCCCGCGTACGACGCCGACGCCCCGCCCACTCCCGCCAAAAATACCCGAGACGCGGCGCACGCGCCCGCCGATCCGGCCGACTTTGTTAAAGCGCTCGTACTGCAGAAATACGCGAAACCCGCCGAGCCCAAACAACAACACGTGTCGCTCGTGTACGTGTCGGACGAGCCGCAGTTGGCGGAGCTGGACGAGAAGCGGCGCGCGGAGGCACTGCTGCGCGAGATAGCGCGGAGCATCGACTGCACGATAGACGGGATCAATGAGAAGGCCATGGGAGCCGCCGACAGCCAGCCCGCCCGGCGAGCAGGCGACCCCGAAGCCCGCGACGAGGCCATCGACTCGTACAAGAATGAGCTTCAAGGGGAGCTGCACAAGCTACTTCAGACCAAGGACGAGAACGGGAACTCGCCTCAAGGGATGGATAGGGTAGACCAGATGGATACGTTAGACGCGGAGAGTTTGGAGTCGCCTGCATTTACTAAAAAATCTAATCTGAAGCCCCCACGATCGGACACCGAGGCCTATTCGGACGATGACCGGTCAGATAACGGCAAGAAGCGCGTCACCTTCAGAAAGCACATTGTTTTCGACGACGGTGAACAGCAGACTGACGAGGAGGTGGACTCATCTTTCGAATCGCTTACTTCTGAAGAAGAAGAGGCTGAATATCTGGAAGATGCGATGCCGGATAACGATGAAATGCTGGGCGGCTTCGTCGTGTCCCGGAGCGAGGAGAACAAAACTGTTATAAATGTGAATGACGCGGTAAACGAACCGATACAAATCAAAATTGAGTGCGTGGACTTTGATAACGACGGGCTGAAAAGGATCTCTAGTGATAATAGTGACAGTGGTTTTATAGAAATAAGCGATAAGCAGGAGTCGGGTGACGAGGCGACCAATGTGAAAAGTGTAGCGGACGGGAGTGGGAGCGATGTGAGTGAGAGTGAGGAGGAGATTGTAGAGGAGGTAGAAGAGGAGTTGGAGGAAGAAGTGGAAGAGTTTGAGGAGATAGAAGAAGAAGTAGAAGAGGAGGAGAGTGTTGCAGATGAGAGCTGCGAGGATGACACGTAAGTTCTTTTGTTTGTTAATGTTATCGACGTTCGCTTGTTTGTAAACAAAGGATCTTCTTGATTCGAGAATTGTCCACAGACCTGCAAGTAATTAATTGAGAATGTCGGCTGAAATTTTTGGTTTAGTCAGTATTTTTATCGGAGATCTAGGCTGTAGATAATTAGCTACTTTTTGATTACATATATAAAATAGTTTTTGTAAGATTACTGTCTGTTATTTGTATCAAGCAGACTTTCAAAATGGTTCAACCAGGGTTTAATTAACAAAGAAATTACAGTAGAACATTTATAGCTATTTTAGTTTTATATTTATGTTGTGAGATTTAGTAGTAGTAGATGTTGAAAACAGTTAATAAATATCTGAATGTTTACTGAATTTACGAAGATATAAAGTGTGTGCTTATTGACTTGCGCCGAATAACTACCTAATAGCTATTGAGGTAGACAGAGGAATGCCTATAGACAATAGGAAACTTCTACGACTTCATTGACTCCATTTAAATGTATTAAGGATATGTGTAATATTATGATCAGAGTCCACGCTTGGTTAATTCTTTAGTATCAACAATGCTGATTTTCAGGTTCCCAGATTCTATCGTTGAACGGCTGTTGGTGGTAAATTAAAATTCTGGATGAGAGCAAATTATTTAGAGAACAAAAACCACCTTTCTTTCTGTTTGTTTAGAGCCACACAAATAAATCAATTATCCTTTGAGCTATCACACCGGTGACAGCCCAGTGGCTATCGAACCCGCCTTTCACTCGAGCGATCCGGGTTCAAATCTAAGCGGCACGCACCAATGACATTACTAAGTTATGTGCGATTTACGAAATTAAATGGCACCTGCTGTAGCGTAGGAAACCTGCATGCCTAAGAGCTCGAAGTTCTTGAAGGCATGTGACCTCTGCCAATCTGCACCTGGCCAGCGTGGTGGACTAAAGCTTATAGGAGATAATATTACGAGAGGAGAGGAGAGAAAAGTTGGCCATTTCATTCATATTAATACGACCCGATAACTTGACTTCAAGAGTCCACAATCGGCGCCGCTCCTCCCGATCTTGTGCCCTCTGAGTCCAGCGGTTTCCCGATGTCTTCAGTCCATCGGTCCACCGTCGGAAGGCGGGAGCTGTAACAAAAATGCTCCAAATTGAGGATGATTGGATGAGTCTTGTAGTGTATACGCGTATACTTGTAGTGTAGTCACGCGCTAGCGGTGAGACAGTACGGACGTGGGCCGGACGCATTACCTTCTTTACCTAATGAGTGATCAAAGGCGTGTTTTATTTACTATAATGGACACCCAAACACTACAAGTCTATTGATCACCAAAACACCTGTTTGGCATTACATGCAATCGTGCAATTAATCAATAAATTACCCGTCATTTGAAGCTCATTTAGGCTCACTGTAAAACATGATCATAATATTAATGTTGCAAATCGAATTCATTAGAAGAATATCAGCTCATAATTAAGATTGATGTTCGCAGACGCTTCAAATAGAATTGTCTTTAGGTTACGTAAAGTATGCTTTTGTTAGTAACGTCTTATGCTTATACTAGTGGAAGCCCTGGACGCACGCAGGTACACTCGCGTGAAATGGGACATAATCTATCTATATAAAAGGAGACTGACTGACTAACTGACTGACTGACATATCAACGCAGGGCCTTAACTATAAGGGTTAGAAACTTGAAATTTTGCACAGGGGTTCCTTTTATAACTTTGGGGAACAGTAAGAAAGGATTTTTGAATTGACCCCCTAAGGAGGTAAAACGGGGGGGGGTGCTTTTGATATGTTTTTGAAGTCAAGTGGGCAACCCGACCGCGGACAGACGTCGTTAATGAGTTTAATTCTACGCGAGCGAAGCTGCGGGCGTCCACTAGTAGGTAATAGTTTCATTTACACCTAGTTGTTACTACTCAATGATATACCGAACGAATTCTGTCCTTCCAACTTCATTTCTGAGATAAAACATAGTTTTATTCATTCAACTGTAAACATTTAATTTTGTTGTAAATGCAATTCTATTGTATTCAAACAAACTTCCATCCCGTAGCGTTATTACCGGGAACGCCTACAATGTTAACTCTATAGTATTAAGTTCACTATTAAGTTAGTCAAAATGCGTCAACAGATTTTCATGTTATAATAATAGTAGTTTTGCTACTACTAATAATGCTAGTTTTTTTAAAAGTTTTATTTCATGCACAGACGCGGATTCGCTAGAGTTTTATTGTATTTAATAGAGAAACCCTTTACTTTATAAATGTCGCTGAAGAGCCGCGGGTTTAACATCCATCCATCCATCAACCATTAGTAGTCCACTGCTAGATATAGGCCTCGCTCAATCGGTGTCTTACTTCAATATAATATGCGGCTCTAGAATCGTTAAAGGTTTTATAACACATTTGCTCGTAAAGGGCCCCTTATTTCACCAATTTCAATATCGTAATGTATCTAATTACCGCACTTGTGCGTTTTAAATTACATTACAGCACTTGTGCGGTAATGTAATGTAAAACGCACGGGTTTTTTTTTAATAAGGTAAAACGCACGGTCTAACAAGATGCTCCGTCTAAAACGAACGGTACTTTTTTCAATCTTAGCAAAGAGTTTTTATGTCAAAAAGTGGTCAACATTTTATGAATAAAATTAACTTTGGGAGATAAAATATAAAAAATAAACATTTAAAATTAATTTAATTAAACATTTTAATTTAATTAATTTTGACAATAAATTAAAATAATTTATCTGTAGGTACCAAAAACAAAAAAATATCAATTTACTTTAATAATAATATTGGCTGTTTTTGTGACTTTGCCTTAAAAAAAGCTCTGATGCGCGCGCATTGCTAATTTGTGTACAAGTAAAAATATTTAAATTATAAAATGAAAACTGTAGACAATTCGAATTTGCTGTAAATGGCTGAGAAAAAAATCAAATAATTCACTCAATCATCGAAAATAACGATGCATATCATAAGAACAATATTGATCAGTGAAATCGTACGATATGACTGTTCTGTCGTGGTTCTGTGGTGTTCCGCGCGCTTTTTCTTTTCGCTGTAGTGTTTTTATTTGAAAATGTCGTCAAGTATTGATGAATTTATTAATTTATTTCCTCGCAAATATGTTATAAAACGTCGTATGACACGCGTGCGCTTTGATAATTACAGCCTCTGCTTTCTTGTAACCCTCGCCTACGGCTCGGGCTAGCAATATCGCCTCGGCTGTAATTTTCAACTTACCGCACTTGTATCATAATGTACTATTTTAACACAGTTGCTCAAAAAGTGGCGTATTACAGGGACGTATAGCGTTCGGGAAGTGAGCTATTACACACTCGTGTTTTTTCTTTACCTTTTCCGAACTCGTGCGTTCTCTTTCCCAACTGTCAAAATAATGTCTATTAAAAAGAAAAAACCAACCACGAAGTTTTTACTAAAAAAAAATTCATAGAAGTTTTTATGATTCATGCAAATATTTCTAAAAAGAAGCTACTAATTTGTTTCAATATCAGATTTAATGATTTGATTCAATGAGTTAGGTTAGGTTTCACTTCATTTCATCTCATTAAATTTCATGTCAATAAAAAAATTCTACTGAAGACTTGGCTGTATGGGCATAGTTCCCTTTGCCTTCCCAGAATGGGTGAAGAAAACAAAAAAAAATCTCTGCAATACTCTGTATTCTTTTACGGTTGGCGCCATTTTCCAAAAATGTTCTTTGTGAGTTTAGTTTGTGTTTTTATTATTTTATTAGATTGCTTCATTTTTTCGCAACTGTATTAAAAATAGTTGTTCAGTACACGTGCGGAACCGTCATTGCAACTTGTTCCGACTGTCAACCCTCGCCTTCGGCTCGGGTAGACATTTGTCGGAACTCTTTGCAATGACAGGCTTTCCGCACTTGTAGCGAAATATACTATTATGAAGTACTAGTGGACGCCCGCAAAATTCAAAAATCCTTTCTTAGTGCTCCCTTAAGTAATAAAAGGAACCAACCTGTGCAAAATTTCAAGTTTCTAACCCTTATAGTTTAGGCCCTGCGTTGATATGTCAGTCAGTCAGTCAGTCAGTCAGTCAGTCAGCCAGTCAGTCAGTCAGCTTCTCCTTTAATATATATAGATTAAGATTAAGGAAAGCGCCGCACTCAGCGTTGGCTGTTGACCACGTGTGTTGACCACTAGTTTTCACGTTCGTTATTTAGCAATCTGTGGTATTGATAACAACTGATAGATTGATTAGAACATGAAGTTGCAGTATTTCATTGTATTTAAAAAAGGAATCATTAGTTCCTCAAGGCGTCTAATTGCGAATGGATCGTGATTCACGTCTATAACGGGCGCGCCGTGCGTCAAACTCGCGCCCTTGCGTGTCGGCGGCGTCGAGCACGAGACTGCTTGTACAAATGCATCATAGATAATACATCTATCTATAACAGATTGTGATGTAGATAAATAATAGAATATAATACGAAAGAATATCTCTATATAAATAATTAAATAATCACAGAATTTATTTGATATTTAATGTAATGTAAATTAACGTGTTTAACAAATTAAACTAGGTATAAATAAATTTATATACAACTAGCTGACCCGGCAAACGTTGTTTTGCCATATGAAATGTCAAAGTGACGCGACACTTGATGTAAATGACTTTACGTCAATGAACGACGGATAAAATATAATATAATTTGGATATTGTTCATAAAAAAATACTAAAATCGCTATTAAAAAATTAGGGGTTGACACACTTTAAGTCCTATTCTCAGATCTACTGAATATACACACAAAATTTCATGAGAATCGGTCAAGCCGTTTCTTAAGAGTTTAACCACAAACACCGCGACACGAGATATTTATATAGGTATTAGATAGATTTACAAATTACTCACAAAGAAAAAAAAATTTGAAATTTTAATACTTTGGTTCTGTGAAACAAAAAAGACAGTGAAGTCGCAATAAAATTCTCTCTTGATTCTCTCAAAATCCTTTTATTCGGCGGTTTCCTAGTTCATAAACTTTCCCGGATTTTCTGCAATCTTCTTCGTTAAATGTCGTATCGCGCTGCGACCCATAGACGTCCCACTGCTGGGCACGGGTCTCCCCCACATACACTGCTGCGGGACGTCTAGAGCATACTCCACCACGCTGCTCCAATGCGGATTGGTGGAGGGGTTAATGGCCAACCCAGTGTCGAATGTTGTTAAGCCACCTGAAGGTCTTCGACAAGACTTAACGACTGTTTCCACCATTGAAAACAACCGGGGCCGACGGCTTTACGTGCCCTCCGAAGCACGGTAGCGTCCATGAAACTTTGCCACTAGCGGTCACCCATCCACAAACCGACCGCGCCCGTGGCTGCTTAACTCTTTCGATCACTTTTAATCGACGCGAGCCATTGGGCTATGGACGCTACCATACTTCGTTAAATGTCGTATAAGTACATCATTATCGTTCTAACGTTTAAATAACATTAATACTTTCATTTACATTATTAGTATGCTGCAAGGCAAGGGTTAATTGGACTGTAATTAATTTCCAGTTAAATGTCAGTTACTCGCTAGTAAGGTACAGAGTAGAAATGCGGTTAAGCTGCCAATTGATGCTGGTAATCTCCAAAGATGTTATCTACGCGTGACCTTCATGTAGAAGACCTCTGACGTCACTGTCAGTGGTGAAAGTCCACCATTAATTAAATTTACATTATCCAGAAAATAAAATTATTCAACTAAGTATATTTTTTTTTATGGAAGAAACATACTAAACGAGCTTGCACCTGCACCACCTATCCGCTGCCGCCCATGACAACTGACTAAATAAATATAATAAATTTAATGGATATATGTAAATGTAAATGCATAATGGTAATTAAACTATCTAACATTTGCATACTACTAGTAATATACGAGTATAGCTGAATACGATACCATCAAATAATATATAACAACATATAAAATGTATTCAAAGCAGATAAATAAATGAATTGAAATAATTTTGTAGGTAATTCTAGTTCAAAGTCGGTTGCATTTTATCAAAACGGGCTTAGCCGCAAAATGCATTTAGTATTTTGTCTGCTCTACTCTTATCGAATTAAAACAACACATAAATGTTCGTGGCTATTTTAATATCAAGTGGAATTACCATCTGCTTTCATTCAGACTTTGTAATGCCTACTTGTAAAAGTTTATTAGATATTTGCAATGCTCGAGAAAGAATCTTTTCTACAATGAACTGACTATCAATAACAACTGACATTATAAATCTGACTACCTAACTCAAATTATTAATCTCTAGCTTTACCCGAGGATCCGCCCGCGTTTCATCGATTTAACTTTACTACTACCTCTATCATTGGGTGTTTGTGTGCGTGTGTGTGTATGTATGTATTATTTGGCACGCTCTGTAGCCTACAGCTTGAAGGCTTAAGAGGTGTCGTTGGATTCGTCTCAATCTATATATATAAAAGGAGAAGGTGACTGACTGACTGACTGACTGACTGACTGACTGACTGACTAACTGACTGACTGACATATCAACGCAGGGCCTAAACTATAAGGGTTAGAAACTTGAAATTTTGCACAGGGGTTCCTTTTATAACTCAGGGGAGCACTAAGAAAGGATTTTAGTATGAAACTGTGCCGTTTTTGAAGTTAGTGAATGTCTAATTCCACGCGAGCGAAGCTGCGGGCGTCCACTAGTTAAGTATATACTAACTGGACTATTACTAACACCAACTTACAGGCCTAACTATCATTAACAGTCCCCAATCCTCATTCCCAGTAACGAACTGACCAACTATTGTTCTAATTAACTCTCTCAGCTAACTGGCTTAACCATCCCAGTCCTGTATGAGTCTTGTTCAAAGTCAGTCACAGTTGTCATGGGCAGCAGCGGATGGGTGGTGCTGCAAGCTCGTTTGCTATCTTAAATCCATAAAAATAAAACACCAGACAGGACTTAAGAATTATATTGAGACATGATAAGACTTAACCTACCATAGACACTAGTCTAGTAGACCGGGGCCACAATTAACAAAAAATATATTTTTAGTTGTAGCATAGGAATTATTCAACATTTAGACTTGATTTTAGGATACATGATGCTTCAATAATACAGGTATTTTGTAATTATTTCAAAACAAACATAATAGAAACGATGCCGTAGATAGAACGCTTTTTCTTAAAGATGGCAGTTGTTAATTGTTACCTCACATTTGGGGCTAGAATTAACAGGTGTGGGGCAGGTATTAACAGAAGGGGTAAAAATTAACATTCTTCGCTGCGACCCATAGACGTCCCACTGCTGGGCACGGGTCACCCCCACAGACATTGCTGCGGGAAGTCTAGAGCATACTCCACCACGCTGCCCAATGCGGATTGGCAGAGGGGTTAGTGGCCAACCCAGTGTCGAATGTTTTTCTCGACTGTTTCCAGAATTGAAAACAACCGGGACCGACGGCTTTACGTGCCCTCCGAAGCACGGTAGCGTGAAATTTTACCACTAGCGGTCACCCATCCAAACCGACCGCGCCCGTCGTTGCTTAACTCTTTCGATTAAATTGAATCGACGCAAGCTATGGGCTATAGATATAGATATAGATATAAATATAAATATAAGTACATATAAGTATAAGTACAAGTACAAGTACAAGTACAAGTACAAGTACAAGTACAAGTACAAGTACAAGTACAAGTACAAGTACAAGTACAAGTACAAGTACAAGTACAAGTACAAGTACAAGTACAAGTACAAGTACAAGTACAAGTACAAGTACAAGTACAAGTACAAGTACAAGTACAAGTACAAGTACAAGTACAAGTACAAGTACAAGTACAAGTACAAGTACAAGTACAAGTACAAGTACAAATATAATTATAAAAATAAATTTCCGGGGATTTGACTCCTGAGCTATCGAGAAGTAGGTAAATATTTCAATTTAAAGACAGACTGTTACAATATTGTAAGTAACTATTTCTAACGATGAATAGAGTTAAGTGGCTTCCGAATTGGTGCTGCATTTAGTATTCTGTTTACTTTGGATCGCTCTAATAATGTTTGCTCACATTTTGAAATTCAATGCACAAATGCTTTGTAGGGCATGCAAATTGAAAATTAGATCGCTTTCATCATCATCACCAATTTATCACCGGTTCAGAATAATGCAAAATTTGAATTCTGGAATATGGTTGAATCTACATACGGGTGGTAGCTAGATACCTAACTTACAAATAGCCATGCCCGATACCACCACCTTTTTTTTGTCCCACTAATGGGCAAGGGCTCTCGGAATGGGAGAGGTTAGGCCTTAGTCCACCACCTGGTCATGTGCGGATTGGCAGACTTCACATGCCTTCGTAAAAATTATGGAGAAGTTTACTGATAGCTCCTTCAAAATCACTAGCACTTGTCTTCGGTCCAGCTACTGGTTCATTAGATATTTGCGATATTACTTCATCACGCTTATATCTAAATTAGGCACATTGTCTAAAACTTCAGGGTTTTCTAAATTCAGTGACAGATCATCAATATCGACATCATTATCAACAGAGGGTTCAGAGACTAATGACTGTTTTTTATCGCTAGGATTTGGGCGGTCCGTGAAAAAGATGGCGCAAAATCAGATTCGTTATATCGTCGTTTTTTCGTTTATAAGTTCTCATGCTGTAGTAAAAAAAATTAGTTTAAAATAATCATTCCAAACATTCAGGTAACCTGTTAATACTTGCCCCCAAACCTAGGTATTAACACGTAAATACTTGCCCCTCTGATGTGTTAATTATAGCCCCAAAGGTAGTACATTTTAATATTTAAATAACGTAATAAAATATTGGTCAATAGTTATGTCAAATATTAAACGTAGAATTGTTTAGTATAAAATATGCTACTTACTAAGAAAACAAAAAATGTAATCATTACACTTTATAATTCATGTGCTAATCAAAAAAACGTGAACTGTAAAATGATCGTTACCTGCTTAAAAATATCGACCGGAACACAAATCACTCAAATGACGCGCGGGTCCCAACTGACCGGTACTGTGCCATGTGGCGCGATCTAATTGACAAATTAAGTCACGTACTGGACAAGTAGTAGGTATAGTTCTAGAGAAATTTGCTTGTTAATACTTACCTCTGTTAATTGTAGCCCCGCTCTCCCCTACCTGAAATTGTCTTTGGCTCCAAAGAAGGGCTTTCTTCCTCCGTATACGCGGGCGGACCATAGGCCATAGGCCACGATAGGCCGAATTCAATCAATGATTAAGTTACGTACCTATAAGCTAAGCCAAGCTGCAACCCATAGACGTCCCAATGCTGTGCACGGGTCTCCCCCACAGCTACAGCTGCGGGTCTAGAGCATACTCCACCACACCACGCTGCTCCAATGCGGATTGGTGGAGGGGTTAGTGGCCAACCCAGTGTCGAATGTTCTCAAGCCACCAAAAGGTCTTCGACAAGGCTAAACGTCACTTCACTACTGACAATAACCGGGACCGATGGCTAAGAGTGCCCTCCGAAGCACGATAGCGCCAATGAAATTTTGCCACTAGCGGCACAAACCGGCGGCGCCCGTCGTTGCTTAACTATCGATCACATTGAATCAACGCGAGCCATTGGGCTATGGACGCTGCGATCTACCAACCTACTATTTCCTGCTATATGCTCCAGTGCGCAAATCAAATGAGTCTGGTTCTAATGTTGTATGTTTACCAAGCGCAAGCGGAGTTACTCGTGCTCATAATCTAGTTTATTTGAAACATAACTAGGTTGCGTTGTTATCCAGCTATATTTTCAGTAATATTTCAGTAGCGTCCATAGCCCAATGGCTCGAGTCGATTCAATATGATCGAAAGAGTTAAGCAACGACGGGCGCGGTCGGTTTGTGGATGGGTGACCGCTAGTGGGAATATTTCAAGGCAAATCAGGAATTTCCTAAAGTTACCTAAAGGTTACGCCGAGGTCTGAAGTTTCATCGTTTCATCCACACAGAATGTGACAATCTGTAATGTGTACTGTATTTTAAACTGACGAATAAATTAATAAATATTGTACATTTTTCCGTCAGTTAGTCAGTCTATCCTAGTCTTAGCTCATACTTAGCAGACTTAGTACGAGACGAGAACCGTGTCCAGCAGTGGGACGTTTATGGGTTGTATGTAGCACGATAGCAGCACAGGACTCACCTCAACATTCCTCTTAGCCAACATCAAAGCCCTATTAAATCTTTTGGGCTTGAAATTAAACATATACGCAAGCCGTGTGACGTGATAATGAGGAAGCCCCTTGGTCGCAGGAAGACGCTGGTGACGCAGGATGGCAAGCTGCAGTCGCAGGTGGCGGCGCTGACGCAGCTGGCGGACGCGCGCTGCGGCGAGGCGGAGCGCGCGCGCGCGCTGGTGGCCGAGTGCCGCAAGGACATCGAGGACAGGGAGCGGGAGCTCGCGCGTGAGTGCATTCACTACTTCTTTCTTTTGTGTTCCTTCCTTTTGACGGGATAACGTCTTATAAATCGATGAACGCCAGCAACACTAACGAAAAAGTGTGACGTGATTTGACGTTACCTGACGTCATGAGGCGTTATTGACAACCGTTTCCATGGCTACTAATTAGGGAACAACTTGCTCAGTGACAACCATTTTTTTTCCTCTCGCAACAACTGACACAAGTCTGAGACAATTTTAGGTCGGTACTTTTGACCTTCCTTTTTTCACATGTTTTCGTGATAGCCCAGTGGCCATCGAACTCGCCTCTCATTCGAGCGGACCGGGTTTTTCCTCTGACACAAGTCAGAGACAATTTTAGGTCGGTACTTTTGACTTGCATTCACTACTTGAAAACAAGCGGGACCGACGGCTTTACGTGCCCACCGGCACGGTAGCGTCCATGAAATTTTGCCACTAACGGTCACTAGGGTTGCCAACTCTCCCGGAATTCCGGGAATCTCCCGTAAAAAAGCAAAAAGTATTTAAAATCTCCCGGCTCCAGAAACGCAGCCAAAATCACTATCAATTCAGCGTAGTAAACGAACTGTGGTCGAAAAATCGTAATCGGCTGAATGAAAGATACGTGAAATCTGAAATACAGGTGTGTATCAAATACACCTGTAAAGAATTTTACGATTTTATTATTTCTAATCAAACGGCACTACAAGCTATTCGCAGTGTAAAAAAAATACACTTTTAAATAAAAAAATAATTTTCATTGACTTTTTCATTTCATCTCCCGGATTTCTGATCCACACAGTTGGCAACCCTAGCGGTCACCCATCCACAAACCGACCGCACGTCGTTGCTTAACTCTTTCGATAACATTGAATCGACGCGAGCCACTGGGCTATGGACGCTACATGTGATGATCTCAGGAAGGAAATAAAGTCGTCCGGTCGTCGACTGAAGGTCGTCGCACTCGGAAACGCCGTCCGGATAGAATGTCGTGCATCCCATCGGATCCGAAAGCAGGGAACAAAGATGTATCTTGGCGACACTCCAACATGCATACATTTGATACACACAGACAACGGACCGACGACCTCACTTGTTTCTTGTTCAAATCTTTTACTGCAATGTCCGTTAGCCTATGGAACGAATTGGGTATTTGAATATTTTTTTTTTATGTGATAAATGAAAAGATCATATATAAGTTTTATAACAAAACTATTTTTTTTTCTTTTTTTCTCGCAATAATTCAAAAGTTATTTCAAAATAAAAATTCAATTCAATAATTTTTTGAATCCAGTACCGAAGACACGCCGACAACTCCCGAACAAACCCGAGCGCGTGTGACGTCATAATGCTAGTTTTCATTGTTAAATATTTAAAGGATGATGGACAAAAATGTATGGAACCTGGTACCGGTGCGTGATTCATCTTGATTGGACATGGGGTACCAAAATGGCCATCCTCCTTTATATAACATTTTGACGTCACAAATATGGTGACCAATCATGGCGCGTTTATAGTCACGTGATTTTTATTCAAATTTCATCAATTTTTAATTATTTATAATTAATTGGAAAATATTTATTTTAAGTTTTTTGCATTAAATATCAATATTATTATTAACATAGTATTAAAATAAATTTTAAAAAATCAATATTTTTTTTTTTCAAATACCCAATTGCCTATAATTAATTGTATCAGGCATTACTTTGCGGAACTCCATTATTACAAAACAAAAATTTATCTACTTTGCAACTAATCCGCGAACAAAAATGTATGGTGATGCATGTATACCTTCATGCACGCAGCACCCCCCTCCCTTCCACACAGGAAAACATGCACATGCGATCAATGAATACACACATCAACACACACACACCAACACGTGTTTCGCCCCAAAACAAGGCATCCTCAGGGCAAGTAGACTCTACGACGGTTAATCGCAAAGTTAGGCGAATTGCCTATTTCTATCAGGAAAGCGGAAACGTTATCCAAATTTAAAAAAGTGTGTGCGTGTAACCTTTACCCGCGATTGAAGTAAAACTTATCAGGTACTTGATATTTCTTTTATTATTATTTATTGATGAAAGAGTAAAATGTTCCTGGGACTCCGCCATTTCATTTAATATTCACTTTTTCATTTTATATTCTATTTAAAATTCATTAATATCACTTTCACATTAAAAGCTTTTATTTAACTTCACTCGTATGTATGTATGTCCTGGAATCTTGCAATCAATATTTCACCCACTTCCACTGAAGCTATCGAGCTGAAATTTGGCACACATATTTGATTCCGATGACAATGCATGAAAATAAAAAAAAAGTTATAAAAAGCTTTTTTAAAAAAAAAAAATTTTTAAGATATAATTTTTTATAAATATTTTCATTTGTTAAACTAGTCGCTGTGTAGTGTTAAACCGTATATGCTAGTCGCGCCTAAAGAAGTTTTACTTCAATAAATTAGGTTACATTTGAATAGGTTAGTTCATTTTAGTTCTACTATATATCAGCATGGGGGAACAGCGCCCGCCCGCCATAAACATTAGGGTATAGGGGCTGTCTGAAAACCAGCGCTACGGGTCTCTAGTCTCTAGCCCCGCAGTAGCAACAGCTGAGACAGCTCCAGTTGTCATTTATTTTTTTGTATTTCTTACCACTATGACAAACCTATACCTAATGACAAACATTTGAATTTGAATATACTTTGTGACTGGTGAAAGGTGGGTACCGACTACATCTCTGGCTACCCCTTCGAGGACACAACGGCGTGATGTTACGTGTGGTGTCAAGTTTTATCGTGTGTCCTCTGCTTCTTTGTTCACAAGAGACAAGCTTTGCACCTTGGCTCTGCTCCAAGACCCTACCGCGTCATTTGCTTTGAGAGATGTGACGTCACCGCGCCGCTACAAACAATATTTTAAGCTTCATAATGTTAGCTTGGCACCGATTCTTAGGAAACACCCATGCAATATTAGATAAACGAAACAGCTGATATACGTGTCAACTACGTAGAATCGTGGATGGTGAATCCACAGAGTAAACAATAATTTACGAATTACAAAACTGACAAAACTCTATAGCCCTCACTCCAGCTCTTTTAAGAACTCACAGTAAATAGGGACCTATCATGAAACAGTCATGTGATCATGTTTACTTTTTGGTTTTAAGACAGCAAACGAGCTTGCGGTGACAGCCCAGTGGCTATCGAACTCGCCTCTCACTCGAGCGGTCCGGGTTCAAACCCATGCGGCACCAATTACTTTTCTAAGTTATGTGTGATTTAAGAAATTAAATGTCACTTGCTGTAATAGTGAAGGACACATCAATCCATACTAATATTATAAATGTGAAAGTGTGTTTGTTTGTTTGTTTGTTTGTTCAGCTTTCACGTCGCAACGAAGCTATTATATGGTATGGTTTTTGTGTATGGATATAGTGAGGAGGGTGGAGAGTGACGTAGGCTACTTTTTACCGCGGTAAAACATCCCCGTGGGAAGATATCGATGTTTTGTTATTTGCTAGATATTTAGTTCCGGATGTTGTTAGCAGATGGCATTGTTAATTCCCTTTTCTCACGCGGGTGGAGCCGCGGGTAAAACCTAGTATATTTATATTTTTGAAGTGAAAACTTCTTTAGCGGCGTTGAGCACTTTTTCTGTAATGGGTATAAAATCTTAAACTCGCGTCAGGACACGTGACCTGATCGAAAAAGCGTAAGACGGATGGAGAGTAGACAGCTATCCCCTCTCTACGGCGCGGCGAAAATGTATGCCTGGGCCTACTGTTTCGTTTAGGCAGGAAAAAGTCGTTGAAATTATGGATGAAAGTTGATTTTTCGGAGAGATAAACTTTTTAATGTAAAATAATTGCAATAGTTTTAAAGTGTTAAATTTTTAATGTAATATAAATTGTCATGTTTGTGTACGATAGCGCAATAAATGAATATTGTATTCTACCACATAAATGATAGTACTTTTATACTGATAAAGCAATTGGTGCAAAATTATTCCCTAACCATTCCAAAATATCAAACATGCTCAACGTTAATAATCAAGTTTTCACTTCTGCCGGCACTCCCGGAGTGCAACCCGTTTTTATTGAAGTGAAAACTTCTTTAGCGGCGTTGAGCACTTTTTCTGTAATGGGTATAAAATCTTAAACTCGCGTCAGGACACGTGACCTGATCGAAAAAGCGTAAGACGGATGGAGAGTAGACAGCTATCCCCTCTCTACGGCGCGGCGAAAATGTATGCCTGGGCCTACTGTTAATAATCAAGTTTTCACTTCTGCCGGCACTCCCGGAGTGCAACCCGTCTTTTTTTCTTTACTGGCTGTCTACAATGTTTTTTTTCTATTTTCTTATTCCGTGAAACAAATGACAGTCAGTAAGTCGCAATAAAATTCTCTTTGAAGTAAGACGTGTGTGGCTTTTTATTCGGCGGTTTTCTACAAATGTTTTATCAGATAAAAAGAGTAAATACTAAGATCACATGAGTAAGAACATACTCACTGAATTCAGTGTTTACTTACATGAGAATGTGTTACGTATTGTAAACTAAGAAAATGGACACATTTGAACAGATTTCAGCCTAAGTTCTGCACTGTTCTGCACTTCACCCATCAATAACCTGCAACCAATAGACGTCCCACTGTTGGGCACGGGTCTCCCTCACAGACAAAGCTGCGGGAGGTCTAGAGCATACTCCACCACGCTGTTCCGATGCGGATTGGTGGAGTGAGTGGCCAACCCAGTGTCGAATGTTCTCAAGTCCAGGCCTTCGACAAGCCTTAACGACTGTTCAAAATTACAAACAACCGGGACCGACGGCTTAACGTGCCCTCCGAAGCACGGTAGCGTCCTTGAAATGTTTGCGACTAGCGGTCACCCATCCACAAACCGACCGCGCCCGTCGTTGCTTAACTCTTTCGATCACATTGAATCGATGCGAACCATTTGGCTATGGACAAATCAATGCTTATAACGAAAGAAAATTTTGCACACTTTCCTAACCATTGATATATATGTTACCACTAGATTAGCAATCACCGCGCTTATGCCTTGCCACAGGCCATACGCCAACTGGCGTATGCGTAGCTAACGTCAGTTCAGTGCTCTGTGTGACGCCGGCCGAGTTGAACTGACAGAAAATATTTTCAAAATGGGCAAATGCACAGTGTAAATGTGCGATTCAAGATCACAAAAACTTAATAAGTCCACTAGAATTACTTTCCACACGTAATTTTATTATTTCTGTGTTTACATCAACGTAAAAACGCAATAAAATAAATAAATTGTAAAATTTTGAAATATAGGTTCAGTGTGACCACTAAAAACTTAGTTTTAGATCCCCACAATTCTGGGAGAATTTTAAATTATGGAATAAGTGAATATATTTTTTTTTAAAATAATAACAACGTTGCAGTGTACCTAAAGATGCAGCACGCCGTGATAAGTGGGTGGAAATAATTCGATTATTGAGAAAAGAGACAGACTGGCTACTTACAAAATATTAAAAGAATTTGCGATACACCCGGGAGATCACATATCCTCAATACTAGTTGATCATTCCCTTTTAGTGGTGGCAAACTAGTGGACGCCCGCAGCTTCGCTCGCGTGGAATTAGACATAACAATAGTTTCGTTTACACCTAGTTGCCACCCTCCGAGATGAAAAGTACCTACATATCCTACATTTAAATTAATTAATTCAACTGTAAACATTTGTTGCTAATATGAAGCAATTCATCAATTCTATTCATCTTTTAAGTAATACATATATCTAAGACTACGCTGCGCGGCGCCACCCACACCGTATTATTTTATTATTGCATTATTTTCTTTAGATTGACATTTTAAATTCGTTATATCTTTTTATTCGTTATTCGGATTTTAATAATTCAATAAGTATTTAACAGGTATTGAAACGGTCTTTAATATAATAATATTTAATGGGATAAGGATTAATTCAAAGTTATGAATAATAATGGTTTGATTATTGTCGGCACTGTTATCAACTTTTAAAATGTAAAAAAGTAGTTATAGTGGAATAACTACAGTAGTTGGACATATGGTATCGCGACTTCGCGCGTTTTCGCAGCGCACGCGATGTAAAGGATATTTTAGGTAATTTTTCACACCTTGGGTAATATTATTGCATTTTTATTAAGGATCCCTATTTTTTTTTAAATGTAATATATGTTACTCAGTGAAGGTGCAGCTTTTTAATGGTGAATGAATTTTCGAAATCGGTCCAGCAGTTTTTGTGTGAAAACATTACAAACATACATTCAAAAACACAAATGTATAATATTATTATATAGCCTATTCAAGCCAATTATTATATAGATTTTTTCAAACAAATGTTTCCTCTTTATAATATTAGTATAGATTCCATAATTTGCAAATATTTTAAAATAAGATTGTATTACGAAAGGAAATTATTTACTCAAACTTACAAAAAAGAGTCTAAAAGGCAATTGTATACAAAACTTATGTTATAAAGCGGAGTATGATTTCATTAATTTCAGATCATCAAAATTCTATTTACATATGTAATTCAAATATTTTAAAGTTAATTTAATTTAGTATTAAAACTTTTCTATGGCTTAAAAAAATTGGGTAAAAGTTCGCGTGGGTAGGCAACCCTGTCGCGCCGATTCCCGTAATTGCATGTTAATATTGCGATCTTTGTCTAATCTACGCGACGGTATTGTTATTGTGACTTGTGTAAGTGAGACATATATATGTTTACATTCAAATGTTTAGTGATTTCAAAGCTACGTCGTCGCGTTTAAAAAGTGGTTACGCTATATTTGAGGTATTCTGATGAGGTTTGCTTCTCTAGTATATTTAACTCAATGTTCCTAACCATTGATATATATGTTACCACTAGATTAGCAATCACCGCGCTTATGCCTTGCCACACGCCATACGCCAACTGGCGTATGCGTAGCTAACGTCAGTTCAGTGCTCTGTGTGACGCCGGCCGAGTTGAACTGACAGAAAATATTTTCAAAATGGGCAAATGCACAGTGTAAATGTGCGATTCAAGATCACAAAAACTTAATAAGTCCACTAGAATTACTTTCCACACGTAATTTTATTATTTCTGTGTTTACATCAACGTAAAAACGCAATAAAATAAATAAATTGTAAAATTTTGAAATATAGGTTCAGTGTGACCACTAAAAACTTAGTTTTAGATTCCCACAATTCTGGGAGAATTTTAAATTATGGAATAAGTGAATATATATTTTTTTTTAATAATAACAACGTTGCAGTGTACCTAAAGATGCAGCACGCCGTGATAAGTGGGTGGAAATAATTCGATTATTGAGAAAAGAGACAGACTGGCTACTTACAAAATATTAAAAGAATTTGCGATACACCCGGGAGATCACATATCCTCAATACTAGTTGATCATTCCCTTTTAGTGGTGGCAAACTAGTGGACGCCCGCAGCTTCGCTCGCGTGGAATTAGACATAACAATAGTTTCGTTTACACCTAGTTGCCACCCTCCGAGATGAAAAGTACCTACATATCCTACATTTTAATTAATTAATTCAACTGTAAACATTTGTTGCTAATATGAAGCAATTCATCAATTCTATTCATCTTTTAAGTAATATATCTAAGACTACGCTGCGCGGCGCCACCCACACCGTATTATTTTATTATTGCATTATTTTCTTTAGATTGACATTTTAAATTCGTTATATCTTTTTATTCGTTATTCGGATTTTAATAATTTAATAAGTATTTAACAGGTATTGAAACGGTCTTTAATATAATAATATTTAATGGGATAAGGATTAATTCAAAGTTATGAATAATAATGGTTTGATTATTGTCGGCACTGTTATCAACTTTTAAAATGTAAAAAAGTAGTTATAGTGGAATAACTACAGTAGTTGGACATATGGTATCGCGACTTTTTGTAAATAATGATGTGATCTGCTAAGTCGTAGTACATTATTTTATTCTATCATCAATAGTTTTCGCAGCGCACGCGATGTAAAGAATATTTTAGGTAATTTTCACACCTTGGGTAATATATTGCATTTTTATTAAGGATCCCTATTTTTTTTTTAAATGTAATATATGTTACTCAGTGAAGGTGCAGCTTTTTAATGGTGAATGAATTTTCGAAATCGGTCCAGCAGTTTTTGTGTGAAAACATTACAAACATACATTCAAAAACACAAATGTATAATATTATTATATAGCCTATGTCAGAACGTAAAGATGCAGCTTTATAATGGTGAAAGATTTTTTGAAATCAGTCCAGTAGTTTCTGTGTTTTAACATTACAAACAAATGTTTCCTCTTTATAATATTAGTATAGATTCCATAATTTGCAAATATTTTAAAATAAGATTGTATTACGAAAGGAAATTATTTACTCAAACTTACAAAAAGAGTCTAAAAGGCAATTGTATACAAAACTTATGTTATAAAGCGGAGTATGATTTCATTAATTTCAGATCATCAAAATTCTATTTACATATGTAATTCAAATATTTTAAAGTTAATTTAATTTAGTATTAAAACTTTTCTATGGCTTAAAAAAATTGGGTAAAACTTCGCGTGGGTAGGCAACCCTGTCGCGCCGATTCCCGTAATTGCATGTTAATATTGCGATCTTTGTCTAATCTACGCGACGGTATTGTTATTGTGACTTGTGTAAGTGAGACATATATATGTTTACATTCAAATGTTTAGTGATTTGAAAGCTACGTCGTCGCGTTTAAAAAGTGGTTACGCTATATTTGAGGCATTCTGATGAGGTTTGCTTCTCTAGTATATTTAACTCAATGTTCCTAACTGACAAGACTGTGCAATACTAGTGAACGCGCGCAGCTTCGCTCGCGTTTTTTTTTTTCAACCCTTTACAATGCTTTTTTCCAATTAAGTAGCCTATGTCCTTTCCCAGGCTCTAGCTAGACTATCTATGTACCAAATTTCATTTAAATCGGTTCATTCGTTTTGGCGTGAAAGCGAGACAGAAAAACAGACAACTTTCGCATTAATAATATTTGTATGGTATTTCTCCGGTCTCCTAAAGACATCGAAAGTGTTCAAGACAGCGAATTTCGGCGCGCGTGCCAGCTCGTGGGAATTGTAAAATCGCACAGTTGTGTAACAAACATATTTACGGACAATTAACCTGCATAGTTTTGTTGTGACAATGACACCGGACACCGTGCCGAATTATATATAGCTCGTAGGGACTGGCCGCATGGGACGTTTCATGGAAGCAATCTATCTATATATATAAAAGGAGAAGGTGACTGACTGATTGACTGACTGACTGACTTACATATCAACGCAGGGCCTAAACTATAACGGCCTTACTTATAAAAATCTCGCTAAGCAATACTTAGCCACCGCTTAGTTAAACCGCTCTTAATCAATAAATCCATGTTTAACTTTTGATTACGTATAAACGTTGATTAGCTGTTGTACGCGCCTACGAACTCTTTTAGTGAGATGTGTCAAATTTTAAAAAAGGTTTCTCTGGCATCTGTCTTCTTGTAACTTTTAATTGATTTTTGTTGTAGGCTACGTTCTTTTACCTCGCCCGACGACGGGCGTTCACTCCAAGCCGAGCGACGGTGGAGCCACAGAGTACATTTTATATAACTGAAAACATTTTATATAACTGAAATAGAGTCCGCGCTCAAGGCTTGTGCATGGCCCATGAATGTGACGCCATCTGTTTTTTAATTTGGAAAACTTCATGCATTTTTCTGCACCTTGGCACCTTTAATTTAAATTTTCTTTTAATGTTTCAATTAGAATAGAATTAGTTAGCTCTTAATTCATTAAGATCAAATACAATATGCCATCTTTTAGAGCATTAGTAACTAATCCTATTTTATAAAAATAAGAAGACTGTAATTTTATACGATAATTTATTGTTTAATTTATAATGCTACAGTAACACAAAGCGTAGGTAAAACACCAATGTTTACAAAGAACTAAAAAAGGCCCTGAAATTGTCAGAGAACACAACATTCATTCATGTTTAAAATTTCTTTGGCTGCATTCGAAGCCTCTGGTATAGGATACTTCTCCATCCTGTACAAGATATGAAGTCACTTTTGAAGCAGCACTACTTATAAATAATTTAAGCAGTCTTCATTCACCTGAGGAAAATTGTGAACCTGACTCGACTCATGCACAGGATTCAAATCATTCTTCATTCTTCTCAAACTGTTCTTCAATTTTAAGTGATGAACAGAAGTCCAGTTATGCTTCGGAACTAGATTTTGACGACATCGATATTAATAAGTATTACATATTATTATTCGTAAGTAGACGTACATACGGGGCTTCGGAATCCTATTTATCACCGGGTCGCGAGGTGGAAAAATCGTAAAAAGCAGTGAAAATGCATTTATTTACAATTAATATTATTGAAATTAATGACACATTTGACATGTGACATTTGAATTTTCATTTTAAATTTAACTATATGGCGTTTGTACAGTCCATTCCTACAGTAATTATGGAATATCAATATTTAAATTACAATATTTAAAATTGCTGGACCCATTTTCTGAACTTAATATTA
Source organism: Carterocephalus palaemon (assembly GCA_944567765.1). NCBI lineage: Eukaryota > Metazoa > Arthropoda > Insecta > Lepidoptera > Hesperiidae > Carterocephalus > Carterocephalus palaemon. The sequence goes on from OX155661.1 coordinate 3,048,966, forward strand.
CTAATTATGGTTTATTTAGTACATAATGTTTTGTTTTATAAATCTGACTTGAAGTTACCAGATCAAAATATATAAAATAAATGGAAAACCATTGGTAACACTGAATTGAAAAACGTCATTACTTGTGTAGATTAGTACCATCTTTTGTTCAATTCTAGAATGAAAATCAGTATAACCTAACAATATTTAATATCATGTCGCAGCAAACAAAGTCTACGTGTTTGTATACATCCTAAAGGAGATGTTCAAAAGTGGTACTATATTCTGTACAGCCGTAATTTATGTTTCATTTGAAAGCATATTTTGTAATCTACTTGAAATTTTAAGATTTATATTTTTTTGTCCCTCCATATTTTGGAAAATCGATGAAGTATGTTCGGGATAATTAGAACGTCGATGGAAAGCAATGTTTGTTTTCTAACAGGTACATACGTCCTTTTCACGAATTATGAACTTAACTGAGGTCCATCTTTATTATTATTATGTTTTTAATACGTAATTATTATATAATTATAATGTTCTAAATAATAATATGAATTGTAAACCAAAATCATGAAGAAACGAAACGACATAGATCCTAGTTTGATAATAGTAACTGTCAATGACAACTGTCAATCAATCAAAGTCGATTGTCAATATTGATGGGTTTATTTTATTTATTGGTTTGGTTTCTGCGAAGTGCATTTATTGCTAAACATTAAGATAGTAATTCAATTTTTTTATTACAACACACTAATAAGTAATTGAACATGCGAATCAGTGCAAAATATTGGTGGACTACATTATTAAAACCAGTAATTACGACCAGGATGACCAGGATCTGCTTCACAGTTTCCTCGAGAATCGCAGGCCCGAACCGCCGATTGCTCGTAACTCGCTCTAGCCTGGATATCACACAACCTGGATTCTCTTTCTGCATAATTCGGAATGAAGACTATAATGATGACTAATATGTAATAATGTCTTAGGATTTTAAGCTCATCATAACCTAGGCACAATAGTATTTTATTATCAAACCCATTGTATATTATGAAAGCCATTTAAACAAACAGCCAAGAAAATAGATTTTGTAGGCATCACGTTTTAATAATAGAAAGCTGATATCATACATAAATAAAATGTGTGCAATTACATGGAGAATAGGCAATAATAAAAGACTTTATGAAAAGTTACATTTTATTCAACTTCGTTTTCCACATCTTCTCTCACACAAATGCCATCTAAAAATCTTGCTGGTGGTAGAATATTATTGTGATGCCGAGCCCATCCTAAATACCATATAATGGTCATTATATGTGCACAGCTCCCTACTGTACGCATACCTACTATACAATTACAGTAATATTGAGTAATTCGTTGACTCCAATCATTGATGTCAGCATCTAAATCCAACAATATATATGTATAATACACTTTGCTACCTTGATGACGTGACTTTATTCTTCCCCTTAACAACAATGTATTTTCTGAATGTCTATGTAGATTGGAGTCAACTTCTATTTTGAATGTTCCATTTTCTCGGATGTGTTCCCCATAATAAGATCGGGCTTGTTTTATTTGATATATGCCTAGTGCAAATAAAATAATATCGCTCATTTCCATCATAGGGAACACATCCAGTTGAGGGAGCTGGCCATCTATCGATACAAAACTGGCCCGTTGTCTATTAACATTTTGTTCTATAACATAAGTGGCCAATGTGTTACGAACATTAAATCTTTCCAGTGCTCTGTTTAAAATGGCCTGGGCATCAAGGCGGTCGGTTATAACGGGATGGAAACAGTTAAGTATAGCTGCAGCAACTCTAAAATCAGCCATTAAATGTTTTGATGCTAAATTAAAATAGTCTCCCCTGAATAACTTAAAATCCCGTTTAAACCTACCATTTACAACTTCTACCACCCAGCGACATAATGTTACCCATCTCGATTTGTTGGCCTTTATAGTAGACAACTGTTTTTCACCTGCTTCCATGCTCTCAGGTTTATGTACATGGAATCTTAAAGAATTTAAAAAACTGATTGAGTCACGGAAGCCACGATCCAAAATGAAAATATCATTTTGCCGGAAATAAGACCTTTCATTTGAATTTTCATCTTGAAATATATCTTTTATAATATCAGAATCGGACTTAGTCGCAGCATAAGGTCCATATGCATCAATTATGTGGCCATCACATGCTACTATCAAGAAAGGTTTTATTAAGTTTCTGAATTTATGCAAACTATAACTTTTTTTTTGAAACAAATAATTAGATGACTTCTGTAAGTAAATATAGGTACCATCGCAGATCACTATGGGATTATTAGCTTCAGTCCCAAATAGTCCTTGAGGTATTAAAAGATTACGAGCACTGTGTTGCTCCCTGGTTATATGGCCAATACCTAAATGTATGGGTACATAAAAATCAGTTAAACATGCCCTTGCCTTTTTTATATAATTAGAAACAGTGACCTTAGAAGTTAAAAACAGAGTGGCCATTCGTGCTAATGATTCTCCTGTTCTAAGTTTCACCAAATACATACCCAGAGCAGTTTTAGCTTTTTTACAAACAGTCCCCATAGGAATGCTATTAAACAGTATTAAAAACTTTGCAACAGTCAGACCTGTCCAATAATGACATAAGCCATCTGAAAGATTCTCTATATTTTCGAAATTGAGAACACAACCAGCTGGCATTGTATGTAATAAATTCAACATATTTTCTAAATGAATAGCGTTGAAAGTGGAAGAGAACTCATGTTCATTTAGAATGTCCCAGTTAAATAACATGGAATGCTCTTGACAAACTCTAGCACTTTGAGTAACATATATTTTTTGCTGAGATAGGATTGATCTTTTAATATAGTTTGGCACTCGTAGGCGCTCTGTATTCATACAGCCTGGCACAAAACAATGATTTGGTGTATCCAGAGTGCGAGTGAAATTGTGTAAGGTTATAGTTTCCCTTGCTCTCGCTGAACCTTGACTGTTAGGCAACTGATCAGTCCAAGAATTTGTTTCAGAGCTCGGGATAGTCACCGAGCTTGAAGGACGTGTTGAATCCAAAGTGGATTCATTGAGTTCGTGGGTATCAACTAGGACCTCTAATACAGCAGGTTCTGCAGTTGTACCATGTTCCAATGGCAGAGGCTGGGGTGCATTTCGATGAGCTCTCATCCAACAAGCATAACATACCCAAGCTTCATTTGGAATCTGAAAATTGCAATATTATAATTATAAATATAAACAGATGTAATTAGAAAAATATAAAATTATCATGATTAAAGCTATTTTAGTAATTTTTGTTTCCTACTCTATACAGTTTATGGCAATTCAATCATTTATTACCTGCCGTGGAAATATTTGATTTTCTAAATAGTTTCTTTCCACACAATTTTCGGGCAGTCTGTGCCGACGTCTCCCTGTACGGCTTGATAGAGAAATGCCACAAGATATGCATACACAGGCATGTCCTAGTTGTTTGTTTGATGTACAATGAGGATCTGCAATGCGGTTGTTGGCTTCTTGAATTACCAGATTCACACATTCTGGGCACAACTGATCATTATCAGAAATCTGAAACAATAAAACATGTGATCTATATTACATACTTAAAAGGCTTAATAATAATCTTAATACTTATAGATTGTTGTAACTTATAATGAGGAAACATAAAAACAAAAAAAAACTATACCTCACGGCCACAACATTCTTCAATTATTGCGACAAAGTCTTCACTGAAGTCCACAGCATGGTATTCATTCCTCTGGTGGTTAGGTCGTAGAATAATATGGCAATTAATACATACAGCCATTGTAATTGTAAGGTTGGTATCTAGAAATTGAAATATAACAAATCAGGACAAGAAGCAAGTGCAATGTATTTATTGTAACAAACTTATCACGATTAATTTATTATGAGCAAATCCTTACATGTACTACATTCATACATGAATTTACTTGATATGTATACCCAGAATACACCTATTTGTTTGTTAGTGAAGGAAGACTTGTTTGGCTGCATGAGAGCATATAGTAAATCAAAGCAATTATACTAATATGATGAAATATGCAAACAAATATTAATCTTCTAAAATAGATAGCTACATTATAGGTACATGTCGTTGTTACATACCTTTTCTTTCCAAAAGATTTTGATAGAACAAATCGGGAGGTCCAGTAAGCAAGCGCCAGGTCGTCGTATAGAGAGATAAGGTCGGAGTCCGGTAGGCAAGCGCCAGGTTGTCGTATAGAGAGATAAGGTCGGAGTCCGGTAGGCAAGCAGAGGTTGTTATAAAAGGATTGATCACGGCGGTAGCGCGGCGACGGCGGCGTAAAAACACAGAGCACAACGAAATTACGAACAGCGCGGAACGGAGTCGGAAAGTCGTCTGAATTATTTTTAAATGAAATAAAAACCAAAACAAAATGTCAACGAGAATTCATCACTCAATGTCACTATTAATTACAGTCAGTAGTGTCAGTGTCAGGTTAGAGTTGCCAGAAGTTTAAGGTGCCCAGTGTGGCAAGCTTTTTATCTATCTACTGAAATTCAAACACAAATAAAAAAACAAGGGTGGAACTTTTTTTTATTTTCATAACTTTGTCACAATCGGAATAATTTTCGCTTTCTCCACATCCAAGTTTTGTTTATGTACAAATTTAGTACCAGCCCCCATACATATCGTGAACATCTCCTTTGATTGGTTTTCCAAATATCTATTGTCTATGCTTCCGAGTAGGTTTTTTCTAACTGCAAACACCCTGGGTGGAGCGACGTTCGTCATCCGACGTTTTCGAACGACATTGCATAATTGTCACTGTCAAAATAGACATTATTGTCATTTTTTGTTTACATTATGTACAATAGTCGTTTCGATTGAATTGTGGAACCCTTTTTTCGTAGAATGAACGTAAATCCGTAAAAGAAGACCAGTTATATGTTGCCAAATGGATCGCCAGATCGTCAGAATTGTTTTGGTGCCTTTACTATTGTTGTGTCCTTCACAACATTAGCCTGAGCCATACTGATCTCAATATTCAAGAGTATGTTGATGAGGGCATGCTTCATCTCCACCAGACCTAACAACAGTGACACAAGCAATGTAGAAGTTGATTGGAATATTGCGAGATGAAATAGCTGCAACACTATTTTCTCAGAGGGGGATAAGTTTACCCTAAGAACTGTTTTTCATTCAGTTTCTAGTTTTTAGAATTATAAAGGTATTTAATGGAGTGTTGTAGTTGAGGAGTTTTGATTGTTTTGAAGAATTATTTTGGCTCCATGTGCAGGCCAGGTCCATGGTACCATATTGACCGAAGTTACATAGCTATGTCAAATTTTAGCTCAATTGGATGCCAGCAAGTGCTTAGAAAATGGATTGCAAATTGTGAATTGGAACATCATGCCATCAAAGCAAGTTATATAAAAGCTTATAAAAATCCTGTTAATGTACTAAAATGTGACTTTAATTGATGTACCTGAGTGAAGAACACTTCATTGAATAAACAATAATCTGAATGAAATTGTTTCCATTTTGAAAATTAGATTTTATTATGTACATTGTACCCCATGTACTTATTACAAACATAAAAATCACAGGGTAATTTTTACTGCCATATATTAAATTTAAAGCTATTTATTTAATGTGTCCTTCAGGATAAAAAGTACCCTATTTCCTATTCCAGGGTCTTGAGTTCCATACAATGCATGCATGTATAAATGCATACTTTTTGACTTTTTTACATTTTTCAATAAGATGTAACAAAATTAAAACCACGTTATATTATTATATCATCACAGTTTTATTAAAATCCATCCGTTTAGTCTAAAATACATAGAATACACTTTATTGTACACACAAAGTAATTACAAAAACACAATATTGAATTATCGAAGAGATTACAAAAGGTACAACCAGCCTTGATCGTCGTAATATTAACTGGCCATTTTGAGTAACAATATTCATTGTTTCCATTTTGATTCGATTCAACGATGAATATAATGAAGATAGATTAATATATTTACACGAAACACTGTTTAGCGCGAATGAAAACTTAAATTAATATTATTAACCTGAAAAATCTAAAAATGTTTATCTTTAAGAAGTGCCAAATGTCAAAATAGAAGCTTTAGATAGTTGACAATATGTTAAAACGTCAGGGTGACTTTCACCCACCTATTTCGTGGGGTGACCGGTGCGTCGTCGGGCGACATTTACGAACGGCTACTAGTGATCGTCGAGCGATCACCCGATGGTTTTAGAACGCGGATAATGTCATCGAGCGTCGTCGGGCGAGATATAAGAACGTAGCCCTAAAATTTGTTTTTTTAAATAATAATGTTGAAATACATTAATGATTTGTATTAGTATTAGACAAATTTTGGCGACCGTGAAAATTGGAAAAATTTTTGCGACCGTGTTGAGAAGATCAGATCTGCAAGGATTCATAGTCATAGTCTAATGTGTGGAAGTTATCTGCAGGTCTAGCCCAAGGAAGTAGCCCTATCCTTATTCTATTGTTCCTAAGCCCAAATAAATATAGTTCCTTCCATTCTCCGTTTCCGATTCGTGTGAACGGTTTTGTTACTGCCTAAACGTCAGTATTTTGTTACTTTGAATTACTTATATTATTAAAATATTGTAATTTTGTTGCATTGCGTATTGCCGAACAAATGTCAAAATAGGATAATTCAGTGTCAAGCAAATTGGACTAAGCTGCATCGAGCTGAGGCTTGCTGTGCTGTGCTTCGCCGAGCAGCTGCTGAGCAGCAATAGCTTCTGGTAACGTGCAATTGCTACTACAGCTAAACCATTATCTAGTGATAAACAATTTAATTTATTCGTAAGCGCGTACAGCTGTTACTTAGTTAAGAAACGAAAAAAGAACGATAACTTAAAACAAAAACTTTGCCGTTTTTGAAGTTAGTGAATGTCTAATTCCACGCGAGCGAAGCTGCGGGCGTCCACTAGTTTTGTATAACGCTTTCTGTTTTCTTCAAAAAAACATGGTAGTGACCAAAGATATTGGATTAATGACGTACCTAGTTTTTAGAGTTCCGTACCCAAGGGGTTAAATGGGACCCTATTACTAAAACTTCACAGTCCGTCTGTCCGTCCGTCCGTATGTCCGTCTGTCACCAGGCTGTATCTCATGAACCGTGACAGTTAGTTGAAATTTTCACAGATGATGTATATCTGCTGCTGCTATATATAGAAAAATTATTTGTTCTATTCTCCTGTATGTACATGGAAAAAAAAAATAACCATACAACAGATTTTTTTGCCGTTTATGTGATAATGATACGGAACCCATCGTGCGCGAGTCCGACTCGCACTTGGCCGGTTTGTTCTGTACAAGTTGAATGTGATTTCTTGTTTCCAGAACTAAAATGTTCCCTGGAAGCGGCGCACAAGGAGTCAGAGCTGGTGCGGCAGCGCAGCCGCTCGCTGGAGGAGGAGCTGGCGGCGGCGCGCGGCTGCTCCGCAGACCTGGCCGACCAGCTGCAGCGGAGGAACGGTCAGTCAGCAAGCAACAGGTGCCCCTGATGAAGGCGCACGCGTGCTATGATCTCCTAGTAGCACAGCTAGACAAGCTGGTGGCTGCTACTTGATGACACACTTCAGTAGTCTACAGAAACGTTTAGTAATTTAAGTACTTACATGTGGAAGTCGCGTGGAGTTCAGCGGAACTCAGCCACCCAATATTTTACTATCGTAAATCAAGGAGCATACTCTCCCAGAGTAGAATCCAGCTCGACTTTAACTGGACTTACACTTTTCAAATGAAAGTATAGTAGGTATCACATATCGAAGAGCAATTTTGACCATGTTTGTAAAATCTCTCTATTCTATATAATGACTGTGAAATAAAAACAAAAGAACGTAGCTTCTTCTTTTTTCAAATTAACGCGCCATTCATTTCGAACCATCAATTTTTTTTTTTAATTTTCCGCCAGTATTTCTATTTATATGAGTTCAGCTATTTTTGGGACCGCCCTAGTATAATGTAATATATGTTTTAACTCGTGTACCATTAACTCCTAACTCCAGATGAAGAGGTGCGGCAGCTGCGAGCGGAGCTGGAAGACGCGGCGAACAGAATCTCAGAGCTAGAGTCGCGCGTGCAGGCGCTGGAGCGAGACAAGGCGAGGTTGGAGCAGGAGAAGCTGATACAGGAGCAGAAAGCTCAGGAGGTAGGCTCAGTAGCTACTCATGTAGTTTCATACTCAAAACTTGTATCCGTGTTGTCAGTTGCAACTTTTTGATGTTATACTTCTTTTGGCGCGTTAGGGAAAAATGATGAGAGTAAATTTTTACGATGCGCGCGCACACCGTCACAAAAAACCGACACCGTGAAGTTAGCTATAGTCAACATTGTCAAAAAATGGTTTGACAGTGTACACTTTCAATTGTCAAAGTCTGCGGCTCATTCCGGTGATTTTTTGTGATATTTAAATAAACTTTATTTAACTAGATAATGCGTTATAATAAAACTTTCAATGTATTAAATACCTTTTTTCTATTGTTAGTGTCGTTTTTTCTACAAACGTAGAATAAGGCGAAAGATAAAATGTTTGAAAAGATTTTTATCTTGTTACGCCAAAGAAGTATAACTTCTAACGCGTGTACATAGGTACACATACACTTTTTTTTTTTAAGAATTCTATTTTTACTAAGAATTGTTGACTTCCTTAAGAGACTTCCGAATTTACACTGTATTTTTATCTGGTTCATAATGCACGGATGCCTCTAATAGTGAACAAAAAACTGGAAATGAGAACTTGGGCCCCCTCAATGTTGCGATAACCATGAGGGATAGCGTTAAAGTTAAAAGTAATTGGTGCTAGGTTAGTTCGAGGCTATCGCCGCTGTAGGTACTTCAACAGAGCTGAGCTGCTACCCATAGACGTCCCACTGCTGGGCACGGGTCTCCCCCAGACACTACTGCGGGAGGTCTAGAGCATACTCCACCACGCTGCTCCAATGCGGATTGGTGGAGAACAGAATTTAGAACTTCAACAGAACGTACTTACAATCTGCAACCCCTACTTAGATAGTAGGTACCTATATCATAGAAATTGATTCATGCTTAGGATTTGAACCTCGGACATTAGAAGAGAGCATCGACAAGAGAGCTACCCACCAATTGCCATCTCTGCTACTAATTAGTTTGATCTAGCGTCATTCGGAACTATGACGTCACAAAGTCGTCGTGTTATTCTCTGAGACAAAATAATAAAAGTAAATGCGTTCAAAATAAACCCCTCCTTCCTGTCGCATCTCGTTATGACGCTAGTTGGATGTCTCATTCTTTTTAATCGCTTCTTTGCGGAAGTCGATAGCTATAAAAACTCATCTCATAAATCATTCTGTGCGTCGATGCACCGCGTTGGCAGAATACGAACACGCAAACGAGCATGTGTCCTATTTAGTAAACAATTTTTCAATGTCTATGTTCTTATATTTAAAAATAAGATGGACACAAAATGAAAAGGATTAAAGAATAATTAAAAATTTCTGTTTACTTTTATTACGAATTGGAATGAAGTACAACACAGTTAAATACAACAAAGAATAGATATTTGTTTGCACCAATAAATAAATCACTTTTAAATATCAGTGATGGTATTGAAACATTGTACTGAAAATTAAATGAAGTACTTAATAACAAAATTGTGTAATGTATTTAAGTACCTAATGAAAGTGTAATTATTGTGGTTGTATTTTCGTTGTTTCGTGGAATTAATAGGCTATTTTATTTTATTTTTATTTTTACTTTATTCTATTACTTAATAATTTCTTTAAACTAATATTTTTGCGTCTTCATTTTATAATGTCCTTGCCTACCCCTTGGGGACTTAAACTTGCTATGTATATTGTGGCAAATAGCACAGTTTGTTGCAGTGCTGTCAGCGCGCACCGTCCGCGTCGCACGGGCCAACTCTCCTATATAACATCCTAATAATAACGCATATGACTCGAGTAAAGTATTTAGTAGCGTCCATAGCCCAATGGCTCGCATCGATTCAATGTGATGATGACGGGCGCGGTCGGTTTGTGGATGGGTGACCGCTAGTGGCAATATTTTATGGACGCTACCGTGCTTCGGAGGGCACGTAAAGCCGTCGGTCCCGGTTGTTTTTAATGGTGGAAAGAGAACATTCGAGTCTTATGTTATTGTGCACGCATTATGTAATCTAAGTATTTGATTTTCCAGGCCCTCACAGCAGCGGAAGCGAACACGGCAAAATGGCGCGCCGCGCACGAGGCGGCGCGGTCGCAGGCGGCGGCGCGCGCAGAACGGATGCTGGCCGACTGCGAGTGGAAGATGCGCGAGCTGGAGAAGCGCGCGCGGGACGCCGAGCGCGACAACCGCGAGGTGAGGCCGCCGCGACCGGCTTGTAGGGCTGAGGGTACTCCACAGCGCACGAGGGGGCGCGGTCGCAGGCGGCGGCGCGCGCGGAGCGCATGCTGGCCGACTGCGAGTGGAAGATGCGCGAGCTGGAGAAGCGCGCGCGGGACGCCGAGCGCGACAACCGCGAGGTGAGGCCGCCGCGACCGGCTTGTAGGGCTGAGGGTACTCCACAGCGCACGAGGCGGCGCGGTCGCAGGCGGCGGCGCGCGCGGAGCGCATGCTGGCCGACTGCGAGTGGAAGATGCGCGAGCTGGAGAAGCGCGCGCGGGACGCCGAGCGCGACAACCGCGAGGTGAGGCCGCCGCGAAAGGTTGCGGCGCTGAGGGTACTCCACAGCGCACGAGAAATTGGAGGACCTCAGTCTCCGGAGAGACATACTCTCAGAGACAGGAGTATGTCTCTCCGGAGACTGAGGTCCTCCAATTTATCTGGCTCTCGCTGTGTCCTCTACCGTATTAACCATGGTGAGTGCTCAGAGGAACTTCATAACTTAATTCCATCAACCTCATTCAACTATCGCACTTCCGACTGAGGTTATCCCTTCGAGCTACGACATGGAGCGCTTCAAAAAGAGTGTGAAACGTTTCCTGAAAGACAGCAACGCACCTGATACCCCTGGTGTCGCACGTGTCCATAGATACGGTGAACGATGTGGCCCGTATGTCTGTTTGTCCGTCTTTATTACAAAAAAAAACGAATCACAGGCGAGCGCGACAAACTTAAGGTCAGTTTTTGTCTAATAACAACATGGAGACTGTAGAACCTATAGTAAACAGGGGTAGATACGTACGCCATGGCTCTCCCCTTATAACTAGGAGGACATACGCTACTACGGTGCTCGAAAGTTCCTCGTTCTCCGTCTACAGGGGACTACAGTCTACTACAATGGTCAAATGCATATTTGCAGACCTTACATTTCTTCGAATACATTTCCGTAACACTCAGCAGGTTGTCTCGTTGTTTTCTGTAACCGTTTTAGCAAGGTTGCCGCTGGGATTCACTCACACTCTCCCGACTTGAGTGAGATATTTCGCCTGCAGAATTTCAGTCACAAGGCTATGACGGAGAAATAAATTCATAAGCTTAATGTTCCTCACTGTCAATTCCAGCTGACATCAACCGTAGACAAGCTGAAGGCATCTCCACCCACGCCGGCGCACGTGGCCGAGCTCACCCAGCTCCGTGGGCTGGTGTCGGAGCAGCAGCGGTCGCTGCAGGCGCTCACACTGCAGCTGCAGCGGGCGGAGACAAGAGAGGAGGCGCTCAAACTGGAGGTCCACCGATTGAAGGACCTGCTGGAGAAAGATGCAAGAATCCTGAAGGATAAGGAGGCGTTGCATTTGCAAGTGAGTCAACCACCCTTGGTACAACCAACCATGGTTAGCTTCATTGCATAAAGCTTTTGATTTTTTTTTAATATCAAAGATACCTATAGTTCAGGACAAGTAACTGACAAAAACTAGTATTATATGATTAGCAATCTATCTAAGTGTTATGGAATAGAAGATCACACATCCCAGGTATATCTGCCTTCAACTCCAGAGGCAATGACCATTGTACACGCCACCAGCATATCAGCTCGCAGAAATGCGAGTGATATGCTGAGAGATGATAATTTGCTCGAATATCTTAGGTACCTTCCTCATTTTAGGAAAGGATAACAAATAAGCAGGCAGACAGACCGCCAATAGCAGATGTTCATCGTTACCTTTAAACACAGAAACACACCGAGGAAAAGAGAGAGAGAGCGTACGAGACCAAAGACCAAATCCAAATGTTATGGAAATTATTAATTGTCAAATTTCAACATTCCAGGAAATCCAACGAGTAGAGCAACGCCACCAGGAGAACATAGTGGCCTTGAAGGCCGAGCACGCGGAAGCCACAGCCGCGGCGGCCGGGGCGCGCGCTGCGCTGGAGCGCATGCACGCCGAGCGCACGCGCACCGCCATCGCCAACCTGCGCGCCGAGGCGGAGAAGGACGCCAAGAACGCTGAGAGAAAGCTGCGTGAAGTTACTACACGGGTAAGTCCAGTGCATAGTGGGGCCGCTACCAGGACAACATAATGGCATAGATGTGGCGGCCGGCGCGTCTAGTTCGCTATGATCTCATAGAAGCTGCGTGAAGTTAATATATGGGTAAGTCTGAGCACCAACTAGTAGAACATCTTGAAGGTTGTGCATGAGGAGGCCACTGCTCCGGCGGGCGGAGGATGCCAAGAAAGCTAAGAGGAAGTAGTGTGAAGTTACTTACTACACGGCTGAGTCTAGTGCATAGTGGTGTCGCTACCAGGACAACATAATGGCACAGAAGCAAGCCCGTGCATTTGGAGGCCACACTCGTGGCAGCCAGCGCGTCGAGGCGGAGATAATAAAATGTTTATGTCAAATTTAAATCATTTCACTTTAACATTAGAAAACATTTAAAAAAAGATTTTTTACTAAATAATTAGATAAAATACATATAAATTACTTAATACTTTACTAAAACTCTTACTTAAGAGGACTACAGAGGCTAAACGCGAGTTTTATAAACAAGATATCACACGAACCATTGCAGAGAATCAAATAAAAAAAATATATGGTATTCTTGGGGATATATGTTAGATTGCTACGGCCTTCAAAACATAATACATTAATGTTGACTCGATAGAAAAAAATCACGAAGATACCTCTAAAATAATCTTCTAAACAATCAAATCCCTTCTAAAATACGTGTTTTTTTTTTCAATTTAACATATATTTTTCATCACAATAAATACAATATATCAGTTATACCACTTTTTAAATCCATTTTGTAGAATTTCCAAAAAACCCTTGTTCTCATTTGCGCAGAGTTTTTGAACATAACTCGCGAGCATGTGTGTGTAAACGCCGTGTACCGACAGTCGCGGCTGAGGCCTCTTGCTAGACGGGCGTGTCGCGCTTTCTGCCGCAAAATTTCTGCAAGATTCCAACGTTATTTCATTACTTTTATTGATTGGTTATTACATTAGGTTAATTTATATAAATAATTTAACGTTATAAGTATTTTTTTAAGTTAGAAGGGCGTAAACGGACTCCTATTTTGTAAATAAACATGGGAAATAAATCAAAAGTGTTCATATAAAGCAAACGTCACATACATGAATGACGTAAAGATTTAAATTTTGTCAAACATTTATTAATTTTCATTGTTCTCTGCAATCCTGCAGAGTACAAAAAGATAGATACGTACACAGTTTTTCAACCCTAATCGTATAGCTGTAAATGGCGTAATTGGAGTTTGCGGCGAGTAAGAATCTCGCTCCAGAGACTCGGGTTCAAATCCCAGTTACACTTCCTATCTTTTTCAATTTTTTCTTTATTTTTTATGACTTTTTTTTTGTTATTATTTTATGCAAATGAAATAAAAAGCTAATAATATTTATATATGTCATAATATGTATTTATTACAGGAAAAGAGAATCCAAAGATAATATCAATAACGGGGAAATTATAGACATTAGCAGTGAGTAAGAATCTCGCTCTAGAGACTCGGGTTCAAATTCCAGTTACACTTCCTTTCTTTTTCAATTTTTTCTTTATTTTTTTATGACTTTTTTTTTGTTATTATTTTAAGTAACTAAAAAAATTGCATAAATCTAATTTCATTACGTTGTCGTACCTTCCTATAAATTTTTTGTTAGGTCAATTATTACTTAAAATAAACGCCATCTACTGAAACACTTCCCCGTATAAGCCGCGCAGATAGAGAATAGATTTGAAAATGGCGTCCTCTCGCATGCGTTCTCGCTCACTCTCTATCGCTGTCTATACTCACACAGTGAAGTACGAGCTGCAAACAAATAATCAGTCGGGATTCGCTTTCTAAGCTACTTGACGCACTCCGAGTAATTGTTGTTTTCGTTGATATTGTTGTTTTTGTTTGCGTTACATTTGATTGTTATTTATTTTCGTTAAGTTTTTGTTACGAACGTTGACATTTTGTGATGTAATTGAACAGCAACACCGAAGATGAAAGTGACGACTCTGAAGACCAGGACTGTGAAAGTGACCAGTCCATGGAAGATTTTAACCAATTCATGGAGGGAATTGAACCAGTAATGGGTACAGATGACCAGGACACTGCTGGACCAAGCGGTTTATAAAACCTTTGATACCATTCCCATCCTATTGTTCTTTATTTTTATAATCTGATTCTGAAATGTCACAATTAATAAAGGCAAATTTTACAATCCAGTGTTTTAAGTACCCTTGCTTGTGTTGTGTGTTGTGCTTGTATTTTAAGTGCCATTTTCAGATCTATTCTCTATCTGCGCGGGTTATACAGGCGATTAATACAGTACCTCATGACATGTCATTGTATGCTCTGTAAGGTAGTTCTGAGGTTTTCCGTTAGAGGCGCTGTTGTCGTTTGTGAGAATGTGTGCACCGATTCTCAAGGTCATTTTGCACCACTAGGCGCCTTAATAGAATTTAAAAAAGTAAACAAGGATTAAAGCAATATGTACCTACCTATGTATTGCTGCAAGGACAAGGACAAGGACAAGGACAAGTACAAGTACAAGTACAAGTACAAGTACAAGTACAAGTACAAGTACAAGTACAAGTACAAGTACAAGTACAAGTACAAGTACAAGTACAAGTACAAGTACAAGTACAAGTACAAGGACAAGGACAAGGACAAGGACAAGGACAAGGACAAGGACAAGGACAAGGACAAGTACAAGTACAAGGACAAGGACAAGGACAAGGACAAGGACAAGGACAAGGACAAGTACAAGTACAAGTACAAGGACAAGGACAAGTACAAGGACAAGGACAAGTACAAGTACAAGTACAAGGACAAGGACAAGTACAAGGACAAGGACAAGTACAAATACAAGTACAAGGACAAGGACAAGTACAAGTACAAGTACAAGGACAAGTACAAGGACAAGTCAAGGACAAGTACAAATACAAGTACAAGGACAAGGACAAGGACAAGGACAAGGACAAGGACAAGTACAAGTACAAGTACAGGTACAAGTACAAGTACAAGTACAAGTATAAGTATAAATATATATACTCTAATATAATAGACTAGCTTTTACCCGGGGCTCCGCCCGCGTGGTCAAAGGGAATTAACAATGACTTGTGTATCATATACGTGATTCAGAACTTGAAAATGAATTTTACTAACGCCATCTATTAATAACATTCGGAACTAAATATCTATCAAATAACAAAACATCGATATCTTCCCATGGGGATGTTTTACCGCGGTAAAAAGTAGCCTACGTCACTCTCCACCCTCCTCACTATGTCGACACACAAAAACAATACCATATACATAATAGCTTCGTTGCGACGTGAAAGCCGGACAAACAAACAAATAAACAAACAAACACACTTTCGCATTTATAATATTAGTATGGATATAAGATAAAGATATAGATATAAATCTAGTATATAAAATTTCCATGTCACAATGTGTTGTTTGTTGCAGTACTCCTCCGAAACGGCCTTACCAATTTTTACCGAATTTTATATGCGTATTCAGTAGGTCTGAGAATCGACTAACATCTATTTTTCATCCCCCTAAATGTTAAGGGTAGTCCACCCCAAATTTTTTTTTTAAATTTTTAGATATTTTTTTTTTATGATACAGCATTAGAAAATACATACAACCCTGAATTTTCAACCCTCTACGATCAACCCCTATTTTTCCATCGCGATTTTTATTTTTAACCAGCTGACCCGGCAAACGTTGTTTTGCCAATCAAAATTATTAAAAATAAAAATCGCGATGGAAAAATAGGGGTTGATCGTAGAGGGTTGAAAATTCAGGTTTGTATGTATTTTCTAATGTTGTACCATAAAAAAATACAAAAATAAAAATTTGTCTAAAAATTAAAAAAAAAAAATTAGGGATGGACTACCCTTAACATTTAGGGGGATGAAAAATAGATGTTAGTCGATTCTCAGACCTACTGAATACGCATATAAAATTTGGTAAAAATCGGTAAAGCCGTTTCGGAGGAGTACTGCAACAAACATTGTGACACGGAAATTTTATATATAAGATAATTTCCTACTTTTATTGAACGTTTTCGATTATAAGTAATGGTAGTCGTAGTGGTAGTGGTAGGGGTAGTGGTAGGGGTAGTGGTAGGGGTAGTGGTAGGGGTAGTGGTTGTAGTAGTGGTAGTGGTAGGGGTAGTGGTAGGGGTATTGGTAGGGGTAGTTGTAGTCCACACACTTACATGAAGTTCTCCCAAAATATTCAGTTTATTTTTAACCAGCTGACCCGGCAAAGGTTGTTTTGCCAATCAAAATTATTAAAAATAAAAATCGCGATGGAAAAATAGGGGTTGATCGTAGAGGGTTGAAAATTCAGGTTTGTATGTATTTTCTAATGTTGTATCATAAAAAAATACAAAAATAAAAATTTGTCTAAAAATTAAAAAAAAAAAAAATTTGGGATGGACTACCCTTAACATTTAGGGGGATGAAA
This sequence comes from Carterocephalus palaemon, assembly GCA_944567765.1. Classification (NCBI taxonomy): domain Eukaryota; kingdom Metazoa; phylum Arthropoda; class Insecta; order Lepidoptera; family Hesperiidae; genus Carterocephalus; species Carterocephalus palaemon. The sequence continues at coordinate 3,065,844 of OX155661.1, forward strand.
AATAGATGTTAGTCGATTCTCAGACCTACTGAATACGCATATAAAATTTGGTAAAAATCGGTAAAGCCGTTTCGGAGGAGTACTGCAACAAACATTGTGACACGGAAATTTTATATATAAGATAATTTCCTACTTTTATTGAACGTTTTCGATTATAAGTAATGGTAGTCGTAGTGGTAGTGGTAGGGGTAGTGGTAGGGGTAGTGGTAGGGGTAGTGGTTGTAGTAGTGGTAGTGGTAGGGGTAGTGGTAGGGGTATTGGTAGGGGTAGTTGTAGTCCACACACTTACATGAAGTTCTCCCAAAATATTCAGTAAAAATTATTTATATGGCAAAACAACGTTTGCCGGGTCAGCTAGTCTATATTATAAAAATGAATCGCAAAATGTGTTGGTTGGTAAGCGCATAACTCAACAACGCCTGGACCAATTTGGCCAATTCTTTTTTTTAAATGTTCGTTGAAGTTCAAGGATGGTTTTTACGGCGAGAAAAATTTGAAAATTCATCCCCTAAGGGGGTAAAACGGGGGTGCAAAGTTAGTATGAAGCTTTGCCGTTTTTGAAGTTAGTGAATGTGTAACGCGAGCGAAGCTGCGGGCGTCCACTAGTTTGTAATAGAAATCTTATAGAGACGCTCGCGCAAGTGATTAAAAACTCTTACAGCCATACAGTATGCATTCGGTCTAAATATATTCAGCCACATTTTTGGTAGTAATTATATTAATTTATTAGTACATATTTATTACATATGTAATGTTAATATTTTGGGCCCGATGGCGCAATCGGTAGTAACCCTGTCTTTTGCCCTGTCTGGTCGTGGGTTCGAATCCCAGTCAGGACAAATATTCGTGTGACGAACACTTGTGTTTGTTCTGTGTCTGGATGTTAAGTATGTATGTATTTAAAAATATCTTTGTATGTATATCAGTCTCTGACACCCATATTACAGGCTCGTGCCTTCTTTGGGGTCAGATGGCCGTGTGTGAGAATGTCCAAGATATAAGATTGATTATGTTCTACATCTATTTTTAATCCCTAATCTTTAAAAGTCTTAAACAGATTTTATTGATATTTGTTTGGCTTCTAAAATGTACTTAATTTGTAATCGTATTTAAGACATCCAGTATGTTCCTCCCGGCAGTTGGAGAACCTGAAGGAGCTGTTGGCCAGCAAGGAGGCCCAGTTCGAGCACGCGCTGTGCGAGGCGCACAGCAAGGCCGACTGGGACGTGATGCAGCTGCGCCACCTGCTGGACAAGGCGGACATCGCGTACGCCAACAACGTGGAGCTCATGAACGAGCGCTTCGAGCACGAGCGCGGTAAGCTTCCCCTGCTTCTCTGCCAGGGATTTAGGGGAGGGCGACCGGGGCTACAGACCCGGGCCTCCACTAAAGAGGGGCCCCCACACTACACTTTTCTTTTATTTTCTCCACGACTCTAAATCCAGCCCTGCCAGCGTTGGAGTTGGAGGTAGTGGCCAGTGCAACATAAAAATGCTAGAAGGAAGGCAAAGCAATTGTTTCAAAGATAAAATAATTGTGAGGAAGAATGCTAGTTTGCAAACTAAGTGGAGTATGCTCTAGACCTCCCGCAGATCTGTATGTGGGACCCGTGCCCAGCAATGGGACGATCCGTCTATGGCAGTGGTTCTTAACCTTTTTAGGTCTGTTACCCTTATGATCAAACTAGGGTCACTGATTTTACCCCTCCTCCCAACGTTGAAGTCAAACAATACGTGTAGCTACTATATACTGTAAGTAACTCTATATATGTATGTAACTCTATATCACAGAACAGATAAAGGAGGTCTGTGGTCTATATATAAATTAAAACACGTTTGTTTGCAAAAAACAAATACTCTTTGTTCCGAATGGCGGTCTCCACTCGAGGGAATTTTTTACCCATCGATTATCAGTTCCCTATTATTACTTTTCCCCACTCAACTCACTCAAGCAGGGTTTGACTGGTAGATATTTCCATAAGGGATTATGTCCGCTTCTTGTATATCTCTTTTATGGTGTCAAATACATACATATACGTACATACATATACGTACCTATAAACTTACCAATAATATGTAACTCGCTCCCGCTACGTCGCCGTCGTTCGCTACACGATGGCCGATACCATAATAAGCGTGACTCATTTTTGTTCTCAATGCAATTGACAATTTTATTTTTTTACTGTCTTAAATATTATATCATTTTAACTTTGTGATGCATCATTTTAATAATCTATATGCTTATTACGCTAAGCGGAAAAATATTGTTATAGTTTAGTTTCTCTGTAAGTGAATTGTATTGTAATTCTCTGTTTTTTATTCGTTTTTGGTCATTATTTTATTATTACTAGATTATTATTTGATTTTAGCCTTCTATTAAAACTCTATTTTAATTGTAAACCTATATTATGTAAAATTCAAAATTTTAACTGAGCGTAACAATGTGAATGTTGTGCTCACCTTTGTATGTACACGACTGCAAGATTTATTTGTACTGTTTTTTTATACTGTTTCGTGTATCATATGTTGGTGTGCCTAATTTAAATAAATAAATAAATAAATATTGCAATTTTTAAGAGAAATAAAATCTTAAACCGTAAACTTCACCGTAACATTGGTAACCGACTGTTCCAGAGCGCCTGACCAAGGAATGGTCGGAGAAGCTGGCGGGAGTGGAGGCCGAGGCCGCGGGCGCCGCGGAGGAGGCGCGCAAGCAGCTGGAGGCCACGCGCGCGCAGCTGGTGGCCGAGCGGCTGGACCAGGTCAACAAGCTCAAGGAGAAGCACCGCCGGGAGATGGGTGATTATGGTTTTTTATGTATATCTTGGAGTGGTCGTAACCGCGACTGCTAAGCTAGAGGTCCTGGGTTCGAGCCCCGGGTCGGCCGACCATTTGAATTTTCCGGGTTCAAACCCCAGCGGCACGCACCAATAACTTTTCTGAGTTATGTGCGATTTATTAATTAAATGTCACTTGCTGTAACGGTGAAGGACACATCGTGAGGAAACCTGCACGCCTGAGAGTTCTAATGTTCTCGAAGGCATGTGAAGACTGCCAATCCGCACTTGGTCAGCGTGGTGGACTAAGGCCTAATCCCTCCCGTTCTGAGAGGAGACCCGTGCCCAATAGTGGGACAAAGAAAGGGTTGTGATGATGAAATAAACAACTATGATACAACAAAAAACTACCAGGGTAGCATAAACGCGGAGGGTTGTTCCAGACGAACAGTGGGGGCCTGACGACATACGGTTAGTGACTAGCTAGCCACATCCGTCCGTGACTAGTCAAATGATCCGTTAGGGGCGAAACACGTGTTGGTGGTTCGTATGTTGGTGTATAATTTCATTGTTCCATGTGCATGGTTTCTTATGTGAGAGGGAGGGAGTTGCTCTGAGAGCATACACCACCACGCCTTGCTCGCGACTCGTTACAATGTAGATTAAAACAAACTTTATAGCAAAAATTCTACCAAGGTAGCATAAACTCGGAGGGTTGTTCCAGACGAGCAATGGGAGCAGTTCATGGCGGACAAGGAGAGCTGCCTGGAGCGCATGAAGGCCGAGTGCCGGCAGGAGGGCGAGGAGGACCGCGTGCAGCGGGAGAAGGAGCTGCTGGAGGAGATCGCGGGTGAGCCCACCGCCCTGCTGTCCCACTGATCCCACTCTCCGAAATGGGAAGGGTTAGGATAGACCACGCTGGCCGTGCGTATTGGCAGACTTCACATGTCATTATAGAGACAACTCTCAGACATACAGGTTTCCTTCGATATTTTACTGCACCGGTGGTGACATTTCATTTCGTAATCGCTCACAACTCGATGATGATGCGTTTTAAATCCACTGTCGTTAAAATTTTAATAAATAATTCAGAATTTTTGTTTCATATATTTTAGGTAACCAATATTTTAAATATACATATAGGCGTAAAAGAAGCACAATAACAATAATCGGTTACTAGGGACACAGAGTAAACTTAAATATTTTATTATTATTAAAACAACTTTATTGTCATCTCTAAAGAGATACATACATAATTATGTAACAACTAGTGGACGCCCGCAGCTTCGCTCGCGTTACACATTCACTAACTTACTACTAACTAAAAACTGCAAAGCTTCATACTAATAACTAATAATAAAAATGAATCGCAAAATGTGTTGGTAAGCGCATAACTCAACAACGCCTGGACCAATTTAGCCAATTCTTTTTTTTTTGAAGTGAAAACTTCTTTAGCGGCGTTGAGCACTTTTTCTGTAATGGGTATAAAATCTTAATCTCGCGTCAGGACACGTGACCTGATCGAAAAAGCGTAAGACGGATGGAGAGTAGACAGCTATCCCCTCTCTACGGCGCGGCGAAAATGTATGCCTGGGCTGTATACTGTTAATAATCAAGTTTTCACTTCTGCCGGCACTGCCGGAGTGCAACCCGTCTTTTTTTTTTTTTTTTATAAGTATTACGCATTTCCATAGTCGATTATGAGCAACAAAAGTGTATGGACCAGCATGGCACGGGAAGATTTTCAAGCTTTTCCTTTTTTTTTTTAATATACTTCGTTCGCTGGGAGACCCAATTTGAAATGAATTTAAATCACAGAAATACGATACGTGACAAAGACTTTACCAGTCTTTTGTATGATGGTTCATAATTTTAATAGCCATAATAATATTTTAATTTTCAGAGTGTCGATGTTTGTTTTCCAGAGCTGAAGGCGCAGATCCACAGCAAGTCTTCGGACCTGGAGTCGCTGGGCGCGCGCGCGGCGGCCGTGGGCCGCACGCTAGCTGTCACCGAGCAGGAGCTGAGGTGAGCGGTTTACGCTATAGCTTCTGCACTGTCATAAACCGCGCCCAATTTTATGTCAGTTTGAATTCTATTTTTGAAACGCTCGCTGACAGACGAACTAAAAATGATTTTCAGCTTGGCCCTCCACTTATGTTGCTTGAACCAACTCGTAGCATTTGAGTGACTTAAAAATACAGAATTTTCACTATGACTGGTAATTTTTCGCTCGACACGGTACGTGCCAAAATAAAGAGTCATTTCTTGATCGATGGAGGCAATCCCTGTTTACGGAAATGTTTCTATCTAACGCTAAATGAGCCGCAGGCGAGTGATTCAAAAATAGAACTTCTGGGGGCCTAGACAAGTGGCAAAAACGCTAGTAGAATAGATTAACAAATGTATGGGATTGACATTCGCTATCGACTAATTAGTCGTAAGCGAATGTCAAACCCATACATTTGCTAATCTATTCTATTTCTATTCTACTAGCGTTTTGCCACTTGTCTAGCCCCCCTGATCTGCGGACCAAGCGCGGCGTACATGGGCAATAGTTATAGTTTTAACTGTCATAAAGTTTGCGTGTCATTGACCGCGTAGCAGGATGATAGCATAGCTACGCGTCGAAAAAGTAAATAAAATGCATAGAATTATGACTAGATAAAAGATATTTAGCGTAGATAAATGAAAATGGAACCGCTTATTATTTGTTATTCGCGCCAAAAGCTGAGCTATCACCTGCTACACGATCCGGCTAACGGGACGTCGGATCGTCTACGTCCGCCCTTATTTTAATGTGTGCGTTTGTGACTATGGAATAATTTAAATTTTAAAGTTCGCTTTGTTTGAGATGCTCGTAACGCTTTATAGCGAAATAGCACAATATTCACAACTGGATATTTTAAAGCGTGCCTTAAAGCTTTCAAAATTCAACTAGCAATTTGATTCATACATGTCCGATGTGTATATTGTGACGATTTCATCCCATTGACCATTTCATAACAGTTCTAACCAATTCCAAATCTAATTGGTAGCAAAATGAGTCCTAAACACGTACCTGAGTGCACCCGATTGAAACTAATTCAGTTGATTTACAAAATATTGTCTTTTGGACGAATTTGGCTACCACAGCATGTCACTTCATCCATGGTAACTAAACGGCATTTTTCTATGGAACCATACGAATATTATGTTTTACATATGAAATGAAATCTAAATGTTAGCTACCTAACCTCGATTTGATCCAGATAAAAATATAATTTATCATGTCATATTACATTATTGTGGTTTGTAACATAATGTTGATGGTTCCTTTATAAATAACCAAACACTAAAATTGTCTATCCATAAAAACCCAACATTTATAAATACCACCACATCGCATCATCATTTATGTGCAACATTATAAATTCGATAAATCATTTCTTACCATTCATCGCAGGATAATTATTAATTCTCATATTTGTCACACATATTCTCTATTAAAAATCATCTATCCCTTCAATCTCTTCATCATATTCATAAAACACAAGCAGTTTATATCGAATAAGTCCAAAAGGCAGTATTAACATTTCGTAAAATATTTTCATGTGTAAATTAAAAGTCGGTTAACGGAAAAACGGATCTGATTGTACTAACCGGATGGCGGAGGCAACATTAATAGGCATGATGACAGATTTTGAAATTGCCTTCTGTAATGTAACTACACATTCAATATTTCGAAAAAAAAACCATTATTTCAGCAATAAATTGAGTTTTAACGCAAATTATTGCAGTTTTTCCTATCTACTTTAAAATTAGCGCGAAAACGCTCGTAGGTGTCATGGCGTCCGCTTTGACGGCACGCAACAGAAGATGCCGCTGTATTTTCCTATATATACCCAAGCAAGTGACAGGTGAATTCTCACTTAACCGTGACATCATCCAATGATTGGATCAAGGATTGGCGTTACAGTTAACATGGCCGATTGCTGTATTTTATACTTTTATTTTAATGAATATCTGATTAATCTCAATGTTTTTTTTAAAACTTGACCATTTTTTAGGAATTATTCAGCATACTTGTTCCTCTAAAACCATTTAGGTATTCTTTATTTTTTTAATACTGTCATCATGCCTATTATATCAAAACAATGGAATTGGGTTAGACCATATAGTTAATTAAATATTGGAGATAACATAACATAAATCACGCCTGTATTTGCCTGAAGGGTAGGCAGAGGTTTTTACCCACTTTTCACCAGTTGTTTGGGTTCAATTTAATAGGCGCCGAGCCTATTGTCAATTGTCATACACCGGGCACAAATCCTAACTCCTAGGGGCTACCGGTCATTTTAAGTTAGAAAAACCAACTACCTATCAATAAAGAACAACAATGAAGAAAAATAAAGAAAATATACAAAAATGTTTATACAAAGATATATTATCTATTTATGTATATATTTAAAAATATCTATGTATGTATATTAGTCTCTGACACCCATAGTACAGGCTCGCGTATGGGGTCAGATGGCCGTGTGTGAGAATGTCCAAGATATTTATTTATTTAAAAAAAAACTATTAAGAAAATTGGTGCAACAAGAATTTAAATTTAAAAAAAACCTCGATATGCCACCTTCCTAAGTTACGTAAATTACGTATAAGTAGCCATTTCCGAAATTTTAAATGCCGCCATTTTGTTATTAAAATCAATTTGTTTGCCTCTGCCAGCAGGTTACTTAGATTTAAAAATAAAAACATGAAATTATAGTAGAGTTGGTAGTGGAGATAGAAAGTTCCATATCAGCGTGATTGTTTTAGCGCGCGGTGGGTAGGCGCGCTCGCCGCCGGCTGCGCGTGCGCATGCGTCGGCTCAGTGCGTCTCGCTCTAGCCACCTTCCTCCTCTCGCTCGCACTCCTCTTCTACATAAGAATGAGGAGTGGGAAGCTCCTCTCAAATGGGAATCAAAGTAAACCCGAAAAATATTAATAAGCGTTGGAATGTATACAAATTTAAAAATATATAACCGTAATTGTATAAGAATTTGTATAGCCCGCGGCGTGGTGCGCGGTTGAAAGGCAGTTGCAGACATCTAATATCGCAAGTCATTTTTTGAATCATAAAAGCGATTTAAAAAAAGAATTAGGCATATTTTTTAATATCTTTTAATATTTTTTTTGTCGTCTTCTATTTTTTAGCGATTACTTTTATTATATTTAACTGTAAAAGGTTACATAAGCTGGTTTTTTAAACGCACTGAAAGAATAAATTGAAAACAAAAAAACGAAGTTGTTTGGATTTTGTGATTACTAGTACGTATAGCCACAGGAAAATGTTTATTGTGTATTATAATTATGTTAATATAATATAATTGACATTAATGTAATTAATGTAATGTAATTTATGTGAATTAATATAACTTGTGGGATAGCAACGACAAAGGTGTCTGCAACCCCTTAAATAAGAAATGATTACACGAAGCGTTTAGGTGATAAAAAAATACATAGGCACGTGGAAATATTACTGCCGAATTGGACTGACTGATAGTTATCTAAATAACATTGTAAAATCATTCAAATTGTATGTATCTTCTATATTTAAGGCATTATAAATTTATTGCACTACACATATAATTTAAAAGCAACCGAAAAAATATGAAGACTAAATCAAACAAAAGCTGATTTTATCTAAATATTAAATATATATTGTGTGTTTATCTTGATAGATTGACGCAAAGGTTCCTCGAAAAATATACAAAATTATTACTAATTAAAATCAATATATTATTATGTATATTATAAAATAGTGAAATACTTGCAGATAATATATGTATAATTTTTGGAAAACTTAACATTTTGCCATGCACTAAATTTATAAAGTCAAATATTGTTTAATAATTTATCATATTTACCTACATAACCATATTTTAATAATAAGTGTCGTATGTATCATCTAGTCATGTTATTTAGCTAAGCTTTAAATATTTTATCGTGTACTTATTTGCACTCGTGTAAGTATAGCCAGAGTAACTAATATCACTTCAGTTTAGAGGAAAGTGTGCAATTTATAATCGCTCAACATTATTACATAGAGCTTGTTTTCTGGTTTGATATTTTTTTGTAATTTTTTACAGTTTTTCACAGATTTTATAAATTGAAATTTTGTAATAAAGCTTATAATGTTATTATTCTACGAATTTTTCTGTTTATATTCTCTGCTAGCTTATAAAAACACTTCATTACCATTTATTAGAAACGAATATTAATTGAGTAGGTAAGTATAATTTAATAATGACAAAAAAATCACATTTGATTTTTATGCTCGTACATAGTTCAAAACAAAATTAGAGTAGCATTAAAGTTAATTATGCACTTGTGTTCCAATTTTGAAACTGTTCACGTTTGAGAAATTACCATGATACAAACACTCAGATTATAGATAGGTACATAACCTACTACAAACCTCAGAGTTAAAAATACATACCTACATATTATGTACTATTATAGGTACCTACTACCTACTATTAACGCACATTCAGATTTTTCCATAGATTAGGTAATAAGCAAATTAGGTACAGAGTACAGACATAAGTACTTTACAAGAAATAGACACCTAGCTACTTACTTAATAAAATTGTTTAAATTGATATTCGAATACAAAACACTAACACTTCAAACTATCCTGCTTCGAATCTTTTGATACAGTTATATCTTCCATTGAATCAAATTTTTTCACAATCGAACACAAAGACATTCAAAACATACAGACGAGTACTAACTCCCTTTTGACCCCGACTAACGCGGGCAGAGAGGCTCTGGCGCGCGAGCGGGACATGCGCGAGAAGCGGTCGGAGGACTCCGCCAGGCTGAAGCAGGTGGAGAAGGCCTCGCGCGACCAGATCGACCACCTCGGCCGGAAGTGCGCCTGCCTCAGGAAACTGTGAGTACTGGCCGACTGTGTTTTTTGTCTTTATATGGTTTTAACTGACATCTGTTGATGTTACGGCAGTGCACATTATAATAGCACGGGCATTGCCGTACACTAAGGTATTCTTTATGTATTATTATTATTTTAATATTTTGTTAGTTAGTTTCTACACACTTTATTAGTTTCGCATGGAAAGTTATCATATTTTATCTGAAAACAAAATAACAATTCAGCAATGAACATTGCTAGTAAACCTCATTTATTATTTACTAGTGTGTTACGTACCTATATCGCCGAGGGTCAGACACCCATCGTTTATCGTTTTCGCGCGCTATCGGCTATCGGCATGGAGCGGCCGCAACGATTGACGCTGCAGAATCTGACCCGTTCCCACGGACCGTCTGCTATGTAGTTTTAAGAATACTCATATTCAATCTCTGTTCTAACATTGAACTTTAATGTACCTAGTTTGTAGAAATTTTATTAATTAAATTAGATATAGAAGAAAGTTTTGTTATTCTGCATCCCCCAGTCTGCAGCTCATATAACTAGTGGAATTAGACATAACAATAGTTTCGTTTACACCTAGTAATATTATAGCTATGTCACTCAGTAAAGATGCAGCTTTCTAATGGTGAAAGAATTCTTGAAATCGGTCCAGTAGTTTTTGTGTGAAAACATTAAAAACAAATGTTTCCTCTTTATAATATTAGTATAGAATCAGTCAAAGGTTTAAAATTAATAAGAATTATACTCTAAAAACATTTTTTTTTAAAAAGCTTTTATAACTTCTTTTTTTATTTCCATGCATTGTCATCGGAACCTAATTATGTGTGCCAAATTTCAGCTCGATAGCTTCAGTGGAAGTGGGTGAAATATTGATTGCAAGATCATACATACTTACATGAATGAATACATACGAGTGAAGTTAAATAAAAGCTTTTAAAAACAATGTAGCTAAATATTTACAACAATGAACAACTTACACTATATAGGAATTACAAACATTTTTATGAAAATAGCTGCCAGATTGACTAGGACCGCATAAAATGTTGCAGCTTCGACGACATGCGCGCGAAGCTGGCGGCTCGCGAGCGCGCGTCCGAGCAGGAGGCGCGCGCGCGGGACAAGGAGCTGCACCAGCTGCGCGCGGAGGTGGCGCGCCTCACCAAGATGCTGGTGGAGCAGAGGTAGGCCCACCAAATGTGCAATGGGGCAACGTGGTGGTATAGTCTAGTTCTCATGTTGTGGTTGAGGGTGAAACTCGTGTCGTGTGCGGCAGTGGGACGAATGCTTAACTGTATACATTGTCTACAATATCATGTTATGATACCAGGAGTGTAGCAGAGGCGGGAGGTGACCATTCATTCTAATGGCCATTCAGCTCATTATGAGAAACCTATTGTCACGGAGCCGACAGATTCTGATCTCTTTTCAAGATCTAAATCGTTTGCAATCCGTTTTCCTGTTTTCGGTTTGATTGGTTCGCTTTATTTATGTGGGCTTAGTTATACTTGGTTTTACCACGGACTACTTGGTCATTACTCTATGGTTGTACAATCCTATATTTAGGACTACCAAACCTAACACTAGGGACATACCAAAGAAGTTAAATAAAAGATTTTAAAAAATACGGACAATTGAATCTCGTCGCATTGTATTAACCAAAGAAATTGTAATTCCGCCTGTACAAACCATACAACATGTTTGTTTGATGTAGCATTCACATAAACCAGACGTTAAAATAAAACCTTTGATAGGACGTCATAGAAATAAAATGTTGTAAAAAAGAAGATGATCTTTCATAGGCGCTGTGAAAGTTAAGCCTCGAAAACGTTCCAAATTGAGACTTTTGTAACGTTCATTTGCTTGAGCACAATTTTTAGCGATGGCATATATACTTTAGTTATGTTGTGTGTGGTATAATAATACGATCATTGTACGGCGTCTTAAATTATGTTAAATGTTCTAAGTACGGCGTCAAAAATCCTGCAATGTGTTGTTCAAAAACATTATTCGGAACATTTTATGCGAACGCTATCGAAACATAACAAACGTGTTCGGAAAACATTGTTATCTTGTGAATGTCCGGTGTCAGCCCAGTGGCTATCGAACTCGCCTCTCACTCGAGCGGTCCGGGTTCAAACCCAAGCGGCACGCACCAACAACTTTTCTAAGTTATGTGCGATTTAAGAAATTAAATGTCACTAGCTATAACGGTGAAGGACACATCGTGAGAAAACCTGCATGGCTGAGAGTTCATCATAATGTTCTCGAAGGCATGTGAAGTCTGCCAATCCGCACTTGGCCAACGTGGTGGACTAAGGCCTGATCCCTCCCAGAGGAGACCCGTGCCCAACGGTGGGACAAAGAAAGGGTTGTGTGTGATGATGAAATAAACGTGTGTACCACAGTAACGTAATCGTAATAATATAAATAAATATCTTGGACATTTTCACACAAGTATGTTCCCCAAAGTAGGCGCGAGCCTGTGTTATGGGTGTCAGAGACTGATATACATACATAGATATTTTTAAATACATACTTAAATAGATAATATTGACATCCAGAAACAGAACAAATACAAGTGTTCGTCGTCCTGAGTGGGATTCGAACCCACGACCTTTGGCGCAACAGACAGGGTCACTACCGATTGCGCCAACGGGCCTAATCGTAATAATGTTTCAGTTCACCGAAGCTGGGCGCCCGGACGCGCGCGGACGGCTGCGAGGTCGCTGTCAAGGGGGAGGAGCTCGCCAAGGCCGCGGACGCCGCGCCGCGACGGAAGGGTATATAGCTTTATATTGAGTACGTACAGTTTTATTAATTGCCACCCACTCACCCGGACACGCATCTATGGTAACTCTCCGTTGGCACACTAACGCTTTATGTGTTGTCCGTGTTGAGCTTAACGGGCTCGGTTTGCTAAGCGCTGGGTGACCTGGCCGGTTTATTCCGTGATATCCTTATGTTTTGATTACCAAAAATGTGATACAAATATGCATTATGATACACCTTTTTTGGTTGACCTTGGCCTCAGTAATAATGGGGGCTTAGTTCTTGAGCCTTCATTTAAACAATGATTTAAGGTGTTTATAAATATAATATAAAAACCTTTGTCTCTTACCTATGTATAAAGTACGTACCTATTCATTAAAAATGTCCTTTTTACATCAACTTTTTTATAATAGGTACTTTTGAGTATCATTTTTATAGACTTTGGTACTTATCTTTAGATTTTTATATGGTCTGCCGACGTATAAAGAGCTCTTTTTTCTTAAACTAACAGTTGGTATCACGTTGTTAACTAGCAGGTTTTTTTACCAAACGTTTAGTAAATTTGCCTCAAGACATGCGCATATTGTGGAGTGTAACACTTTACCAAATACATATTCACAATATACAACTACACTGATACAGTGTGAGCATTCCATTAAATTGCAACATGGCACATTATCCTACAGAAATAAATTATATTCATACTAATAAATATACTTACAAAAAAAATTCAAATCTCTCTCTACATGGATACTTACATATCTCTACAGATTAAATTAATACTAACATGAAACACAGGATATATAAATATAGTAAATACTGGTAGGTATTTAACTTTTTTCTAAATTCGAAATCAATAACAAGAAAATAAAAAATAATTACCATGGCCATACTTTAATCTGTACATAACAAAAAATTAATTCATATTCACAATATACTTAATTTAGTTAGTTACATACCTTAGTGTAAACTTTACAAAATGCAAATTCGACAAAAAATCTATATTTACATACCTACTTTAAACAATTGTTTAAATTATATTGCTTTAAATTTGTAAACTGCGTAGGATTAGATTTTTTTAGATGTGTTTATAATATGTATTATACTGTAAAATATTATTTGTCTTTTTTACTAAAGTATTTTATTTTTAGACGTAACTGTAAATATAAGAATTGATAAATAGGGTAAACGTTAAGGGTCAACCATATTCTTGGCATCCATCCAGTAACGTTTGAATTGCTTTTTATTAACCTACTTAGTATCTATTTTAATCTATGTCTGGTCTTGCAATACATTATGTATGTATTTTAAATCTCAGAGACAGCTCGTGCGTTGAAATAAATAAATCCACTTCTAAGTTTTATTTTCTGTTTGGTGTGCTTATAATTAAATGTTCCAGTACATTTTTTTATTGATGTGAAACATCTTTAGGCGGAGGGCAAACCAAATTTTTGGCGTGGCGAGCGTGGCGAGCGTGGCGAATATGGAATATCTAATATATAAAATTTCCGTGTCACAATGTTTGTTGCAGTACTCCTCCGAAACGGCTTTACCGATTTTTACCAAATTTTATATGCGTATTCAGTAGGTCTGAGAATCGACTAACATCTATTTTTCATCCCTATAAATGTTAAGGGTAGTCCACCCCAAAAATTTTTTTTTTAATTTTTTGACGAAATTTTTTGTTTTTATTTTTTTATGATACAACATTAGAAAATACATACAACCCTGAATTTTCAACCCTCTACGATCAACCAAAAATTATTTATATGGCAAAACAACGTTTGCCGGGTCAGCTGGTAATTATATACTATACAGTTCCGATAAATGACGGTCGGAAATTATTTTATTAATAAAATATAATAATAAATTTTGTTTTCTTATATGTTTTAATTCCTGTCATAATCTGTACTTTTGTGCATATTACTCGTACAAAATAATTTCGATGTTTCACATCTGCCAGGCGTCCCGTGATGGCTCACAATTTTAATGAAATTATAAAATAAAATTTAGGTACCTACTAACATTTAATAACATATCTTAGATGGATCAGATTAAATTTACTTAAAATAGTTAATGGTAGGTACCAACTGCCAAGGTATGGTTTCCCTTACTGACCTCTATATAAATCCTGGTATTAAAGCAGTACCTACCTAAACCTAGAGTAGAGGTATCTATTATAGTGTTCAGTGTTTACCCTATATTATCTATAATAAAATACAACTAAAATAAAACATGAGAACGAAGTATGAAATTTTGGCAGGCGGAACTCATCGCACCCCCGAGCCTATCCGAAAGCGGCCGACGCTGCCCGAGCTGCAGGCGCTGCCGGCCGAGGCGCGGCGCGCGAGTCTCGATGCCCAAAATGGCCGCCGCCGCGCCAACAGCGTCGACCTTCCCGCCGTGCAGGTGCCGGTTAGGATTAAGCAGTTGGAGCAGAAGAAAAACGAATAGCAAAAATATAGCTTGAATCGAAATATGGCAAGGGACGGCGAATTTTAGCTTACTCATCTAGTATTTCCTCTAGACTATAATCCATGTGATGGTTATACTATTGGTCATTTTAATATGTAATGCTAAGACTATTAATACAATTACTAATTGCTATAAACAATTCTACAAGATCCAAGCAGTAGGTAATGTATTTTTAATATAAATTAGCTACAATGTAGATAATACTGAAATACGAAATGATATTCACAGATAATACATATGTAAAATAAATATTTTATTACAATGTAAAATATCTACATAAAATATAGGGATCTCGATAAACAAACAAGCACGAACCGTGTCATAAATGTTTTCCATCTTTTATTATGTTGTCTGTGTCCTGCGTGATGTCTTTTTTAAAGTACTTTATACTCTTTGTTATTCAAACTACCCGTAGACGAAACTACCAAATTACCAATGAAATGAAGATAAAGGGTATGAAAGTACTGAAGTGCAATATTAATAAAGATTTAAATAGGTATAATAAGCCACTATTTAGTGAATAAGTAAGTTGCGCTTATGCGCTTATTTTAATCAGTGGAAATAAGATTAGTAGTCTGTCCTTCATTACTATACATAATTGAAATTTAAAATGTATGTAGACAAAACATTCGAAATTAAAGCATCATCTTATTTATCATCATTCGTACGCAAAATACAGAAATTTGTTGTATACCTAGGTTTAATTTGAAAGCGGTTAATAAATGCAGTGTACATGTGTGTGGCTTAAACCATCTTATAAGTATTAATGTTACGTTAAAGTATTAGTTAGTATTATATTAATATGGTATATTTAAATGCATTTGCCGTCAAATTATAACAAAAGAACTGTTTTATAATCTTTTGAATCCTTTTTATTCTGACTTCAAGATTGGTACCTTATCTACATTCAATTTTTTTATGGATTTTTTTCTAATTTAAAACACTGTTATATATTGTTAAAATACCAGTGATTTACTCCTCTGTACACTGTAGGTACACTCCTAATATGCCTTTATGCTCAGATAAAGTATGTATTTGCTAATCGGACCATTTAAGTATTAAATTAATGTCTGGACAAATTAAAAGCACGGACTCAAAAATAGATTACACGCAGAAAAAATCGGTATCTTTACGTACTTAATTTGCATGAAACATAAAAATAATTTACCTATAATATACGGTTAACGGATAATACGGTTTAGTATTATATTATATTATTTATTAATAGTAAATGCATATACATATTTAATTCAAGTGAACTTTATGGCAATTGATGTATTTACTTGTTCTGTAAATATTTGATTTTTCTAAATAAATAATTAAAATAACTTTGTCTTCTTAATCTGTTCCCCAGTCATGTGGTATCTTTGTGGTATCAATATTGACGTGATAACGTCTTATAAATTGATGAACATCGACAGCGCATATGAGAAAGTTGTGTTTTTTTGTACATTCCACCATAAAAAGAGAAAAATATACTGATTCACAGAAAAATATTAAAAAAAATATTAAATGAGCGGTTCTCTGCAGAGAAATTATTTTCAATAAATTAATTTTACACTCGACAACATTGGCGGTTCCATGGCTCCGAAATAGGGAACTGTCAAAATAAATATATAGACTTGTCTGTTGTCTGTGATTAGTTATCTGTACTTACTGTAGAATACTTTGAAGTTAAACTACAGACGTCAATTCTCCTTTTTTGTGTTGCTTAAAATAATGATTACATATATGACGTTATCACGTAAATCTATCGTCCGTAAACCGACTTTACAGACAACCAGACAATGGCACATTGACGGCACAGATCTTGACGGCGCGCATCCGGCGAGACCATAGATTTATTATACTAGAGAAATATTGGCAATAGAAACATCAAAGTGAGACCAAAACTTAATTACACGAGTATACATGTAGTGGGGCCCTCACAGAGTACCTTTTTATATGGGGGCCCTTTACATCAATCTCTATAGGCTTGAGTTGAGAAATACTAGAAATTCATGTACCTAGTTGATAATATTTTATATTCAACTAG
This sequence comes from Carterocephalus palaemon, assembly GCA_944567765.1. NCBI lineage: Eukaryota > Metazoa > Arthropoda > Insecta > Lepidoptera > Hesperiidae > Carterocephalus > Carterocephalus palaemon. Next base: position 3,082,818 of record OX155661.1, read on the forward strand.
TGGACGCCCGCAGCTTCGCTCGCGTGGAATTAGACGTAACATAGGGATGTAGGTATATACGAAAAACGTTTATACCTACTAACTTTGCACCCCCCTTTTACCCCTTTAAGAGATGATTTTCGAAACTCAATAAAAAACCTTCATAGGTACTGAATTTCATTCGAATAACATCAAAAACGGCAAAGTTTCATACTAACTTTGCACCCCCGTTTTACCCCCTTAGGGGGTGAATTTTCAAAAATCCTTTCTTAGTGCTCCCCTACGTTATAAAAGGAACCCCTGTGCAAAATTTCAAGTTTCTAGCCCTTATAGTTTAGGCCCTGCGTTGATATGTCAGTCAGTCAGTCAGTCAGTCAGTCACCTTCTCCTTTTATACAGGGTTACAGGTTAAGTCGACCTATTCCCATTAAGGGCGTGCAGTTTACATCGTTTCTGACTGATTTGACCATTGATATATTATTATATGATATCTCAGTGGATTTGACTATAAAACACCCTATCCTAAATCTAACCGTTTTCGAGATATTTGAATTTAATTGTTTTTTAGGTATAAAAATGCCCGATTTTCGGCTATCAGCTTAGATATTTTGAAATGTGTAAGTCTTATTATTGCTATTATTTGTTTTTTACATGTAAAATAAGATGCTATACCACCTCAATAACCAATATTGTACGTAAAATGAATAAATAAGTCATTGTAGATGATTGAAACTCATACAAACGAATAAAAATTTAGAAAGTTTATTTTTCTATCAATAAAATCTTTAAAAAATATTATGGCCCCCGTTTTGCAGATGTACTTAAAAATATCTACGTTTCATCAGCTATCCAACGAGGTTTAAGAATCTAGGGTTGTATTAAAGACTAGTGGTCTGCCCGCAGCTTCGCTCGCGTTACACATTCACTAACTTCAAAAATGGCAAAGCTTCATACTAACTTTGCACCCCCGTTTTACCCCCTTAGGGGATGAATTTTCAATTTTTTCTCGCCGTAAAAACCATCCTTGAACTTCAACGAACATTTAAAAAAAAGAATTGGCCCAATTGGTCCAGGCGTAGTTGAGTTAAGCGCTTACCAACACATTTTGCGATTCATTTTTATAATATAGATTCATAGAAAAAACTTTGTTTCATTGGCTACACTACAGGGAAGGCAAACAAAAGTTAAATAAAACGATAGTAAGTACAAGATACTGCATTTATTAAACTTTAAAGTTCCAACAAAACATCTTCGACATGTCCGCCTTTGTTTTGCACACATCTTCTCCTACATCAACAAGGTAAGTAAGTAGGTTAGTTAAAAGTACTTATACTTTTTTAGTACATACCATTACTAGTTAGTAATGTTAAAGTATACTTTTTTAGTACCATGACGTTAGTTAAAAAACAACTAAAATTAATTACACATACATACTTATAACAAAAATATTTATCAGCTGTAATAAACGTGCTCAAAGCCATACCAAAACGCTTGTGACATTTCACTCCACTCAATAATGACAATCTTGACTTATGTCAATTGATATACATAACCTTACGTTATGTGTACTTATTAGACTGAACTATTAATTATAAATAGGAGGTAGCCTTTCTTGAAAAATGTCGAATAGTAATTTATTTCTGAAATCGGGCTTCGTTCGTGCTCCTTTACAAAATGGCGTGGGGCGTTATGTGTGCCAGTTGCAGCGGATTGTGTTCAAGTTCTGTAAGAGCCACGGCGGGAGCAGGGGAATGAGGCAAGTAACTCTTCTGCAGTTCTTTTGCAGAGAAAGCAGCACCACACGCTGCTGCTTATGACAACTGTGACTGTACCTACTTAGTGCTGTTTTCCTGTCTGGACTTTCCAGTGCCTGTTCCTGTGACTTGAAGTTACTCGCTTACTCACTTTAATTACACGTAAATAAGACCGTAACGTTTACTAAAAATAAGAAATAATTAAAACAACAATACTTACTAAAAAATTAAACGTAATTCTATTAATTGTAATGACTGCTTTTTCTGGGTTGGTTGGTATTGTTTAATGATTTTATATATTAGTAACAAGGCTTGTTTTTATTATTTTAGAGAGTTCATTGAACAAGATCTGGTTGGCTTTGCTTCTGAAAACCCTGGTGTGGTGGTGTACCTCAAACCACGCCGGCACCGCAGCCCCGTGGTGGCTGCAGAATATTGTAAGTATTCATAGCACATGCAAACCCAACACTGATGGTTGCATTCTCATTCTCAGACCATTTAAATTATTAGTCTAAGATCCCAATACAGTTTTTTTTAAAGTCATTTTTAGTAAATAATCTTACAATGGCTGTTTATAATAGGCATATATTTTATTAAACAGGGCTGATACAAGATTATAATTCGTAACATCATACCTGTATTTTTCCAAAGAAACAGAGATGTATAATACAACCATTGCCACCAGTTACCTTAAGGTCCCGTCCTATGTAACAAGTGGTGAGGCAAGGATTTCAGTAAAGTTATTTAATACTATTATGTATTAATATGAGGTCAGTTTGAAATGTGAATGTTTGTGAGGGTATAATATAATAAATTCAGTTTATGCTGTCATGTCAACTGGTGGTATCATTTTAATGGCGACTGAGGAAAATTAATAGTTTTATCCAACAAATAGCAGCAAGTATGGCGAATATAGTGTTTCCTGGACAATTTAACCCCAAAAATGATAAATGGTGTGACTATAAAGACCAACTTTTGTGTGCTCTGGATGTAGTGGGTGTGAATAGTTCTAACCTCACTAAAGCACGCTCTTTGTTCTTATCACAATGTGGCAAGGAAATGTATGCATTGATAGCTTCATTATTAGTGCCTAAAAGGCCAACTGAAGTGAATTTCGAGGACATTATAAAAGTTTTGGACCAGTTTTATGAGCCTGATGTCAATGAAATACTACAAGCCGGGAAGTTTCATAAACGTTTGCAAATGCAAAATGAAAGCATTCAAGAGTTTGTTGCTGCTTTGGGTCAGCTTGGAGCAAAATGCAATTTTGTGGATTTGAAACGCCAGTTGAGAGACCGTCTAGTGCTCGGAGTCCGGGATGAGCGTTTACGGAGGGAGCTATTGAAGACAAAGGATCTAGGCTATGAGAATGCTGTGCAAATTTGTCTGAATCATCAAGCTTCAGTACAGGAATTGTACCCTGACACTAACGAGTCTAAGCAAAACTCACATGACACACCAACACCCATGGATATTGGTAGAATTGCATCCAGTGGATGTCAACGTTGTTCCAGAATGCACCCTGCAGAGGAACGCTGCCCATTCTTGAAAGCCAAGTGTTACTATTGCAAGAAATTTGGTCATATTTCAGCAGTGTGTAAGAAAAAGCTTTCTCGAGTAAATCAAATGAATGAGGTAGAACCAAATATGCCGAATAAAATGGAAGAAAATATGATGGGTATCTATACGTGTGCTGAAAATTTTGTCAAACCCATTATGGTAGAAGTGTTCATTGAAGGTGTGAAATTAGAGATGGAAGTTGATTCTGGTGCATCAAGAACAATAATTTCTGAGGAGGTCTACAAAAAAATGTGGGTGTCTCCTCCACCCTTGCATGCTACAAATGTGAAACTGGTAACATGGACTAAAGACACATTGAAAATAAAGGGTGTTGCCTATGTACGTGTTCAGATGGGTGGTAAGGAAGGACAATGTGAGCTGCTGGTGGTGTTGGGCAAGGGCCCTAGTCTACTGGGAAGGAACTGGTTCAATACATTGGACATACATATTTCTGGTTTGTGCTGGTCAGAGGAAGAAATACTTCCATTTAAGTTGGAGTTTCCAGATTTGTTTAAGGAGGGACTGGGAACATACCGAGGACCAGAGGTTTCACTACATGTATGTGAGAATGCAGTTCCTAGATTTTTAAAGGCACGTCCAGTCCCATTTCCAATTAAGGAAAAAGTGTGTCAGGAGTTGAAGGACATGATAAAATTGGGAATTTTATCTCCAGTAAAATATTCCAAATGGGCCACACCATTAACAGTAGTTAAAAAGGATGATGGATCTTTACGTCTTTGTGGGGATTACAGATCAACTGTCAATGCTGCCATAAATGTCGACACTTACCCACTGCCAACATCAGTGGAAGCTTTTGTAAGACTAAGTGGGGGACGCATATTTAGCAAGCTAGATCTCAAGCAAGCGTACACTCAATTAAAAGTAGATAATGAGACCGCTCAGCTGCTGACCCTCAACACACCTCTGGGTCTCATGAAAATGAACAGATTGGCCTTTGGTGTCAGCGCGGCCCCTGCAATTTTTCAGAGGCTGATGTCGACGGCCCTAGCCGATATGGAAGGGGTAGCTTGTCTCCTCGATGACATAGCTATCATGGGTAGGAGCCGGGAGGAACATGACCACAGATTAAGGATGGTATTGCAAAAGTTACAGGATATGGGATTACGTTTGAATTTAAAGAAATGTACTTTTGCAACAAACAGTATAACATTCTTAGGACATCTGATTGACGAAAATGGTTTGCATCCATCCCCAGCAAAGGTTAAGGAGATTCGAGATAAGCCTGCACCGACATCCAAAGAATCTCTAAGGGCATTTTTAGGATTGTATAACTTTTACGAAAAGTTTCTGCCTAATAAAGCGACGGTTTTGGAGCCATTGTACCGATTACTGGACGCAAAAAAAAGTTGGACATGGACTATAAAAGAGGAACAAGCATTTCAACACGCGAAAAATCTTTTGTCTTCAGAGTTAACATTGGTTGGATATGAGCTTTCGAGGGATTTGTTGCTCATTTGTGATGCGTCCGAATATGGGCTTGGTGCAATAATTGCACATGTTATGGACGACGGGTCAGAAAGACCAATTATGATGGCTTCAAGAACAATGCAAGCTCATGAAAGGCGATATGGGCAAATTGATAAGGAGGCCCTGGCTATTATTTATGGTCTGTCTAAGTTTCACGAATTCCTGTCTGGCCGAAAATTTACAATCATCACAGACCACAAGCCTCTGATTGGATTATTCAATCCCAGAAAGCCAATCCCCGATCAAATTTCGCCACGGATGTTGAGATGGTCTTTGAAGCTCAGCTGTTATGATTACAGTATAGTCTACAGACCCGGGAAGGCAATTGGGAATGCTGATGCCTTAAGCAGATGGAATGATTTCACAACCGCTGATTTAGGGGCCGATTCAGTGAAAGAAGTCTTGCTTTTGGAGGAGCAACCAGAGGGATGGAATCTCGATGCTAAGAGGATTGCAACGGAAACCAGAAAAGATCCATTGTTGCAGAGGGTTGTATTTTGTGTTCTGCATGGCTGGCCTCGTTCAAATACAGATCCGGCTTTACAGCCATTTTGGACCCGTAGGGAGGCTCTTTCCCTCGATAAAGACTGTTTATTGTGGGGCAATAGAGTCATAATACCAGCATCCCTTCAACAAAAAGTACTGAAGATACTACATGCTCCTCATGCAGGAATTGTACACACTAAAGCATATGCTCGAGGCTATGTATGGTGGTCTGGCATGGATCGACAAATAGAAGCAGTTGTAGCGGAGTGTGAACAGTGCCAAGTAGTCCGAAATAACCCTCCTAGAGAACCACAGGCGTGGATTGTAACAGACAAACCATGGAGCCGGCTTCATGTAGACTTTGCTGGCCCCTTTCAAGGAAAGACATTTCTAGTTTTAATTGATAGTTACAGTAAATGGATTGAGGCAGAAATTGTGCCATCTATGGGAACAGCGGTTATAATACAGTGTTTGAGAAAGATGTTTGCATCACAAGGCCTACCGGACACGTTAGTATCTGATAATGGTAGAGCTTTTGTATCAGATGATTTTAATACATTTTTAAGAAAGAATGGTATCAAGCACCTATATTCACCACCTTACCATCCAGCAACAAATGGGCAAGTAGAACGGGCAATTCAGACATTCAAAAACAAAATAAGAAAAATGTCTCAAGTAAACTCTCCATGGGTAGAGAAACTACCCAAGGTATTATACGCATTGCGAACAGTGCCTGACAGCTCTGGTAAAACGCCAGCTGAAAGGCTGAATGGTCGCAAATATAGAACAGCGGTTTCTACTCTGCATCCAGATAATGTGCTGAGCCCAGGCGAGGAGCAGTTAGAAGAAGCAGCTCAGAGAACTCCTAATAGAAGGTTTGCAGTGGATCAACCGGTGCTGGTGCGCAATTATGGACCTGGAGAGAAGTGGCAGAGAGCCCAAATAGAAATGGTAGAAGGTCCCAGTGCTTATTTGGTGAGAACGGAGACAGGTGATTTGATTCGCCGCCATGTTAACCAAATTATAGCTAGGAGAGCTAGACAAGCTAGCCCTGAGGTAGAGAGACCTGTGCCATATCCGCCACATTCAGGTTCATCATCACCAGAGCCACCAATAATCATTCCACCACAAGAGATGTGGCCAGATATAATTGGCATACCAAATGAAGAAGCCTAATAATGTGTAACCTATTGTTGAGTGGACTCATATTTTGTATGACTGTGCATGTGTATTGTGTTCTCCCGTTATATTGGGGGAAGGTATATTATGTATTAATATGAGGTCAGTTTGAAATGTGAATGTTTGTGAGGGTATAATATAATAAATTCAGTTTATGCTGTCATGTCAACTGGTGGTATCATTTTAAATACTAAAACTAATTAATTCTGTTTAGTATTAAATATTTTTACATCCATAATTTATTGTTTGTGCATAAATAATTGTAATGTGTAATTAAATATTTACTTTAATTATTACATACTTGAGAGATCGTCATAATGTTTGAAGGCATGTGAATATGGTACTGGCCTTAGTCTTAAAAACATAAACATTCTTCTCCATTTCCATCTGGAGTCCCTCTGATGCCCAAGCCCAACAGTGCTGTTATGATAATTATGAATCTGAAGTCCAACCGCAGTGTATAAAAAGGTGATGATTATTTTCCAGTAAACGGTGACCGAGTATGGATGAGTATGCACGACAAGACTCATTCGGAAATCCTCAAATGGGTGGAAGTACTGCGCACCCAGCAGGGAGACATATCCTCGACCCGGCTCCGCAAGTACCAGTACACGGACCACCCTTCCATCCAGGGGCCTTGGACCCCCTTCACCTTCAAGGATCCCAAGCTCAACGTAGCCAACCTGCCAGACCCCAGGTTTGGTGCGAACAACAGGCTACCAATGTCAGCAACAGAATTGTTAAAGATTATGTATGAAAAACAGAAGGTTAATGATGAAGAAATTGAAGTGAAAAAACAATGATTATTGCTGTTGTGAAAAGGTATTTAGGTAGAACCTATAAAGAACTGTTTAAGATTCTATTTTAAGTTGCCTGCGGAAGTACCACCCCACCCTAGGTTCCTATTAGTACAATTTCTGCAGTGTAATGTTTTTTGTGCAATTGTATCCCCATTGGAAAGGTGTGGTTTCTGACACTTATATAGAGGCGACCATCTTAGTCCTCAAAGGTAGCAACACAACAGTGACCTGACCAAATCACATGAATCTTGTTCAAAATCTGTCACAGTGAACATTGGCGGCTGCAGGTTTTTGCATACTTGATTTTTATATTATGTTCTTAAAATAAAGTGATGTAGTTTGAATTATTGAATGTAACAAACCTTAGACTCCTTAGCCAGTAATTTATGACTGTACAATATTACCTGGAATGGACAAATGTTTACTAGAGAAGTGGAATAATGTATAGTTTAGTGTTATTGTTGTACATAAGTAAACCTATAAAAATAATTGTATGTTTGTTTTATTTACCTTTCTATTTATGTTTTCAAAATAGTATGAGATGATGGAAGACAAAAAATGTTATAATTAGGATAAAATGAGTCCTTGCTTAGTACCCAACCTTATCATTTGCAGACCATTATTTTCCCTTTATCCTAATCATCCTTGCTCTAGTGTCTCATGTCTATAGATTGCAAAACAATGTAAATAAAATGCAGAGTTTTAATGAAAAATATATTGCTTTATTAAACAAACTTTTATACCTCTCCCAAATTCAAGAACTTAATCATATAATAATCTTAATTAAGTTTATCACAATTTATGAACTAATCTATGTGGCTGTAACTCATTCAAATCAGTGTGTGTCAGTACCAGTCAGTGATTGTCATACCATAATACTCACAAGATATCAAGACTCTCCTTAAACATACATACTACACTATTTGAAATAGATCAATAGAAGAAGATTGAATCAAGAATACTACACATACTATAATAGTTTTGTGCTTGAATCCATCATCCAAAATATGATGATTTTAATTGACTAAAAGTTTTTCAGTCCATGTAGCAACCCTCTTAATATTATACATATAAGATTTCCCTCTACCAATAGGTCTAAATTATGGTTCATACAATAACATTTAAGTTTATATTTCTCCAAACTCCTTGATTTTCAGTCCAATAAAAAAAGCAATGATATCATATGTATTAACACAAAAAAATACTACTATCCCCATAGTAGCTCCAAAAGGCAGTCTAGAAACCTCTATCTATGGTTAAATAAGAAAGTGATCAACAGATTCCAGTACAAGTAGTATTCAGTATGTATTTATTTATTAATTCAACATAACAATATCCCACTAACACACTAAGTTTTGTTAAATATAATATATGCAGACAGCCAGTCTGCTTGATGTATCTTACCTAATAAGCATAAGTCAGAACAACAATAATATAAGATAAGAATATTGTAAATTATTCTTCATAAAGCCATTGAGATAGGTACTGTGTATCGTGCATTAGGGCTTAGCTTAAGTTAGCTTAGTGGTAAGTATCTATTCATTCAAAGATCAATAGATAATCCTATAGGTATAACATTTCATGTTAGAGTTTTATAAGTAAATAAATTATTAGTTACTAAATATTAGTCAATTTAGGATAGCATTATATCTCTTCTTCTTTTAGTAGTTTGTAGTTACCTAGACATACAAACCAATCACCTCATAGTGAAATAAATTATTTACTTTTACTAACAAAGACCGAATACAACAGAACAGTTCACTATATGACATGACTTGGTAAATTTTTCTAGATTTGACCTATTTAATGGAACCAGATGGCATTATACTGACTTGCTCATGGCTTGCACTGCCCTTTTACTCATTGCTTTTATACCATGACTGTTTTTCTTGTGAATGCTCAAGTATCTTGATGACTTAAATACCTTACTGCAAATATCACATGTGTATAAAATACCATCATTGTAATGCACTCTTCTCATATGAGCTAGGAAGTATGACTTGCATTTTAACTTTGAATGGCATAGGGTGCACTCGTACACCTCATCACTGTGACAATTCTTCGTGTGGGTTTTATACGCGTTTTTATTCTGGAATACTGCAGGACATAGGTTACATTTTACTTCTTCTACAGGTTGCTTGTGGAATCTCCAGCTAGGTCGTACATTCTCATGTACGTACATCATGTGCCTCCTTAGATTTCTTTTACATTTGAAAGTCACACTACAAATTGTACAGCTCAATCTCTTAGTGCCATGAACATCTTTCATATGACCGTGCCATGCTTTGTATGCGAATGTCTTGTTGCAAATGTTGCAGTGATGGCTGATCCGAGTTGCGTTTCCGTTAACATTTTTTAAACTCAAATAATGTTTTGCATAAATATGCTTCCGTATTTTCAGTTTGTTGGTGCAGTATATGAGACAATAGTCACACTGGTACAGATGCTTTGGCTGTTTCAGTACCACTGACAGATGTGTTAAATTATGCTCATACAAAGAGAAACTGTAAAAGAACATACAATCATTAATTTTAAACCCAATATAGAAAATAAATTAGAGAAAAAGGCGCGGGTAAGGACAACTGAAAGAGTTAACCAACCTATCGGCGAACACCTGAAAGCATATTAAACATGCTTGAACGTCACATTCTTCTTTCGCAACTTCATATTCTATTGGTATTGTATTCTGTTGTTGATAATTGGTGCTTTGTACACTCCAGTCTTCGAACACTGGAGCATCGCTTTCAATTTTAACGCCGATTTCGAAATCGAATGTGAGATAATTTTCATTGTTATCTTCTATTTCCAATGAAATTTCTATTTCCTCCTTAATTTTTGTGTCACATAAATCCATAGTAAAAAACTTAATCGGCTTTGGTTTTGAAAACAAATTATATTTTGAAAAATTGTTTTGTTTTGATTTGCTTGCAACGACGAGAGCGAGACGAATGACGTCAATGACGTGACATGACAAATTGACATTGACAGCCAGCAGCAAGTACGTAGAGTAGAGCATGTGGAGATAGTACTATAGACGATCGTTGCGTAGAGATACGTTATCAGACGGTATATGACACTTTGGTTGGTGCCTATTCAAGAGAAATTCCTTGGAAAAAACAAAGGTATTGTAGGCGGCTGTGCATTTGATTATAGAGGGAGACAAGTCTGCAAAATTGCATGCAGCTCTTCCATGGTGTAATTATTGTAATTTTTTTTCAACTACATATTTATTTTTTAATTATTTTTTTATCATTAAAGTCTTGGAAGAACTACTTACGTAACTTCTCACCTGCTGCTCTAGCACGGATTGACGGAGAGGTTAGTGGTGAACCCAATTGTCAGAATCTTTCAGGCTACCTTTGATCTTGTGATAACAGCCGGGTCCAACCGATAAACGTAATACAAAACAAGACTGAGGCAATTTAAAAAAAAAAATAATGGCCTCAGCATCAACTTACCGCCGGAGACCTTGAGGCATGACACCAATCCACGTGGTAAAGTATGCTCTAGGTCTCCCGCAGCAGTGGCCGTGGTGTCATACCTCAAGGTCTTCGACAAGGCTTTTGTATCTAACGAAACAGACGGATTAACGTGCCCTGAGCGCCTATGATCATTTTCTATTAGCGATCACAAAACCTCCACGCGCTCAATGTTAAAGATGCGCAAAATGTGTCAGTACTCTGTGGTGTCAGTGAAAAGAAATGAATGAAGTATATCTTTTAGCATAACGAAGTAGTCCACTCATTTAGTTCAGTACTTCATTCAGTTCAGCAAATCAGAACGAGTCCCTATCCTTATGCCTGCAATACACTACTCGCGAAGTTGAACGAAGTTGGACGAATACGATAGTGTAGAAAGGCACTTCGGCTTACCTCGTCAAACTTTACCTCGCCTCGGGCGACTTCGAAGTGCGAACACGAAGTACCTCTCTACACTACTCGGCCGACTTCAGTTCAGTACTCATTCAGGTGTCGTGTGTGCTGGTTCGTGATTTATAATTAATGCGCGAGACACATTGTAATTATGAGCAATATACAGAAAATATACACATATTATGTATATTTATTCGCTGCGACCCATAGACGTCCGACTGCTGGGCACGGGTCTCCCCCACAGACGCAGCTGCGGGAGGTCTAGAGCATACTCCACCACGCTGCTCTAATGCGGATTGGTGGAGGGGTTAGTGGCCAACCCAGTGTCGAATGTTCTCAAGCCACCCGAAGGTCCTCGACAAGGCTTAACGATTATTTCCACCATTGAAAACAACCGGGACCGACGGCTTAACGTGCCCTCCGAAGCACGGTAGCGTCCATGAAACTTTGCCACTAGCGGTCACCCATCCACAAATCAACCGCGCCCGTCGTTGCTTAACTCTTTCGATCACATTGAATCGATGCGAGCCATTGGGCTATGGACGCTACTTATGTATATTTATTATATTATGTATATTTATTAAATTATATTTATTATATTAACTATCATATTATTTATTTATTATATTATATGCACGTATTTATAATACGCGAGCGTGCACATGGCTACGGCAGCTGCTACTTGAGCATCCATAACAGACATGCGCAGGCTATCGGCACCACAGAGCGAATGAGCTCATCGCGAAGTTGAACGAGTGTGTAGTGTCGCACTTCGACTTTAGCCAAAGTTTCTAGAGTACTTCGCCGAGGAACTTCGTGAGTAGTGTATTGCCTGCATTATGAATGATAGCAAGAGTGTGATTGATTAATAAGTTACGACGAATGAACTAGTTCAGTTTTTTAACATGAAGTTGATGAAGTAGTTCATTTCTTTCAATCGTTCGCGAATTTTCAATTCAATTCAATTTGCACCCTCAACCATTTTGCAAATTCGCAAATAAATTCTTGCCCTCTCAACCACGGTGCTCCCGCCCGCTGAGTAACTATTTTTGTTATAATAAACACTTGGTTGCCTGTAAAGTCGGTATACGGGCGAAAGTTTTACGTGACAACGACTTTGAGTGGTAAAATAATTTTAATGTGAATATTCATTCGTATAGTAGGAAGAAGGATGAAATAATAGTAACAATTTAAAACATTTATTTATACAAAGAATTATATTTAAAACATTAATTTATACAAAGAATCTCGCACTGAATTTCATATTAACAAAATTTTATTTTTACCTTTACACATACATACGTATTTATATACAAATATACATACAATAACTTGTTCACTTTTTATGTCTGTCTCTCTCGCTCTTAGGCGGGCTAACCATGCCCGAGTGGAAGGGACGCGTGCCTCTCACTCGCTCTCATTGTGAGCGCATAACGTGAGCGGAGCGTAACGCAGTTTCTTGAAGTGTCACCCGGCAAACCAATTTATAAGACGTTGTCACGTCAAAATGTGGCATTAACGCGCGCACTCAGTTTTTTGATACTTATTAGTTAGTACCTAAACAAGTCTTATTTAGTAAACAATGTTACAGTGACTTTTTGTCGTAATTTTTGATTGAAAAATAAGAAGACACAAAATGAAAATTCTTTTTTGGTTTAAATTTTTGAAAGTGTGTAAAGGTAGCCACTCAACTTCTACTTCCCACCCAACATCTCAGGGGGTGGCTGAAAAACAGCGCTGGAACCATTCCTATGTCAGCTAAAGCTGAGCTTCACCCCCTATTGCCCATTTACTGTGTTTGGTTTTTTATAATTTAAGCTTGTCATTTTTTTATTGTGGCAATAAATTATTTTTTGATTGGATTTAATTGATTTGAAAAGGATTACAGAGAAAACAGTCATTGAACGAAATAACTAGGTAATAAATTACTGTCTAATATTTTAAAAAATTAAACTAATTGGACGCGCCAAAGTTCTTCGATAATATGGACTGAGGGGAATAGCGGGTTATGGAATCAAGTGAGATTTCGGTAGTGAAGGGATACACACACAAAACACTTACCTTAACGCCAGCGCCTTCCGGGTACTCGGGGGCACAGGTCAGCCAATGGTAGTTCCACGTGGTTTCACTTCACACCGATCCACTTCACGGCGTAAGGCGTCCACTCCGGTAAGATTAGCGGTCGAACACGGTCACTGCTTTGATGAAGCAGCTTCCACACGGCGGAAACGTATTTAGGTCAGCGTTTAGTTAGAAGGTGACGAACAGAATTCGTCCCAGCGCGGGTTCACTAGAGGGTGGCGGGCGAGCACGAATGAAGCGCCCTCCAGCGGCGAGTACACACTGCGCGTGAGCACGCGTGAAGCGTACGATACAGCGGACGGCGGGAATGCGATGCGACTGACTGACTGACCGCGTTCGAGACGACGGGCTCGAGCGCGGCGTGGTATCGTGTTTGCATGTGTAGGGATGGGTTATTTGGTATATGGGATTAGGATTGAACGTTTTGGCGTAACCACTAATGTTAGACTACTTTTTTAAATTTCAATAAAAAGTAGTGCTAAGATTATATTAAAAACTAGTGGACGCCCGCAGCTTCGCTCGCGTGGAATTAGAATAGATTATTTTTAACAAGTTAACTTTAGCTCCACAAATTTGTAGATAATTAATCCGTAAATGTATTACCTCCTATGTTTATTTTACACCCTTATGGCATAGTATATGCTTATGGGTAACATTTTTACTAACTTTAATCAACAATGCCATATTTATTTATATCTAATCAACAGCCTAAAATATAAAATTTTATGCTTCTAGTTCTGAAAATGACAATACTTTCATGCAACCTTTCATCCCCCTTTTCAACCCTTTACAACACTTTTTTCCAGTTAAAAAGTAGCCTATGTCCTTTCTCAGGCTCTAGACTATCTGTGTACCAAATTTCATTTAAATCGGTTTAGTAATTTTGGCGTGAAAGCGAGACAGACAGACAGACAGACTGAGTTACTTTCGCATTTATAATATTTAGTATGGATACGACAACTCAAAATTAACTTTTATTTTTATTTCATGCATTGTCATCGGAACCTAATATGTGTGCCAAACAGCTCGATAGCTTCAGTGGAAGTGGGTGAAATATTGATTGCAAAATTCCAGGACAATTCAGGACATGGATACATACGAGTGAAGTTAAATAAAAGCTTTTACAAACGGACTTTAGTGTAGGTACGGTTAAGTTCTGTCCTTTAGTTTTCGGCATTTGATTTTTGATTGCGAAGCTAGAGGTCCTGGGTTCGATTCCCGGGTCATACTGTAGTGTAGGGTTTTTCAAAATTGAAAAGAGAAGAAGCAGCTCGGAGTCCGGAATTGTGGCCGGTGTGTGGCAATAACTTATTACGAGCAGGTACATGGAACGTAATCCATGTTCGCTGCGACCTATACACGTCCCACTGCTGGGTACGGGTCTCCCCCACAGACACTTCTGCGGGAGGTCTAGAGCATACTCCACCGCGCTGCTCCAATGCGGATTGGTGGAGAGGTTAGTGGCCAACCCAGTGTCGAATGTTCTCAAGCCACCCGAAGGTCTTCGACAAGGCTTAGCGACTGTTTTCAGCATTGAAAACAACCGGGACCGACGGTTTACGTGCCCTCCGAAGCACGGTAGCGTCCATGAAATTTTGCCACTAGCGGTCACCCATCCACAAACCGACCGCGCCCGTCGTTGCTTAACTCTTTCGATCACATTGAATTGACGCGAGCCATTGCGCTATGGACGCTACGCTCATCATCATTACAAACTTTTAATTGTCCCACTTGGTCACGCAAACTGTTTGGTGTCAAGTTTGTTTACAATATTTTATTTTCTGCTCGATACTAAAATGGAGGTACATCTAAAATATTGATGTTCTCAAACCATCATTTATGTTTTTCCTACCCACCATACTCCTTTAATTTTAAAAAGGTCGCCGCACACCTTTGAATTATGTGTTACACAGTAAGTAGGTAAATTTTATTAATTTGCAGGAATATGAATGTGACGTTTTTTTTCTTCAGAATGAGAGAGAATCATTAAGTAAATTAAACTCCAATCGCTTAGGCCCACTGCAATGCAAATCTATATGTATAAAAATGTTATGTTGGTTTGTGTACGCTTCAAAAACTCAAAAAGTTCTACACCGATCGAGCTGAAATTTTTGCATGATATATAATCCGCATCAAGGATTGTTTTTATCTAATTTTTACATCAATCTTCATTCCTTAGGGGGGTAAAACGGGGGTGCAAAGTTAGTATGAAACTTTGCCGTTTTTGAAGTCATGTGAGCAACCCGAACGCGGGCAGACGTCGTTAATGGGTCTAATTCTACGCGAGCGAAGCTGCGGGCATCCACTAGTAATGTAATAAGTGAGTGACTGATGCCAATGTAAACTAATGACGATGAAATTTCGCTACTCTTAACGCTTTGAAGGCCGACCCAATCTGTGATATGTAGGTATGTTTGCGGATGAACGGAAGGCGATTATGTCTATATGCTTGGAGCCCTGCGCTACGTTACTGTGCTTTTGTTTATTTGTTTAAAGTTGTAATGTAGTTATCTGTAACTTATTTTTTTTTATGGATACAAGATAGCAAACGAACTTGCAGCACCACCCATCCGCTGCCGCCCATGACAACTGTGACTGACTTTGAACAAGGTACTCAATTAGGGACTGGGATGGTTAGTCCAATTAGTTGAGAGAGTTAATTAGAACATTAGTTGGTCAGTTCGTTAGTAGGTATGAGGACTGGGGACTATTAGTGATAGTTATTCCCGTTAGTTGATGTTAGTAATAGTCCAGTTAGTACTTGTTAGTTTGTTTAGTTGTTTAAAGTTGTAATGAAGTTTACCTGTAAGTATTGAAATTTAATTAGTGTAATTATTAATTTAATAATTGGGTTAGGATCTGTCTGAAAACCAGCGCTACACGGGTCTCTAGCCCCGCAGTAGCAACAGCTGAGACTACTTCTGTTGTCATTTTGTCCAATTTGCTTTTGTGATCTCGTACCTATATATGTTTTAAATTACAATAAATTATTCTTATTCTTTTTAAGTTTAATGGTCGCCCGAAGGCTTTTCTATACTAATATTTTAAGTGGGATATATATCTTACATCCAATAAAGATTTAGATTAGGTATATCAATCAATCGAATCCATCCATCTTTTCGTTGAGGACAAACAAATTTACAGAATCATCTAAAAATTGAAACATTACTCAGTTCTCGTGAATGGTTTTTGTCCATTTCACGAGAACTGAGGCTATCGGCCGGACTGCGGGCGAAGTTAGATTTTGATTAGTGGTAAACGTAAAACGATTTGACGCCGGCAGTCGCGGGGAAAGCTTGTTGATACGTAAGTAATAATTTAAAAAGTTAATTACCTACAATACAATGTGATGTAAAAAACAACTGATCTAAACTATCTTAAAAAAAATAACGACAAAAGTAGATCGTGTGACGGCTTCTTTAGAATAATCGATTAAATAAAAAAATAATTTATTAATTACACATATAAACACAACGAATAATTATCGAAAAATATTTGAAAAATGAACACCATAATCTTCTTATAAATTTCGAATAATAAAAAACATAGAAAAGTCTGTACAAAGTGCAAAAAAATCTTGCGATCTAAATCACGCTAACGATGTTCTATTGATTTGCAACATATATACAACTTTCGAAATGATGTTGGTGGGGAGTCCGTTTCTACACAGGAAGGCAGACCAGGGGCGATCTGCTCTGACTCGCCCCCCCCCACATCCATGATGATGATGGGCGCGAGTGATTCCTGCCGCGGCGCCCACGGCCGTGAAAACGCGCCGGGCGACCAAGGTACCCCGTATTCAGTCCTCCAAGTTCGCTTGAGACTACGAGTTCATAATATGAGCTCGACCCAACTGTGTAGAAATCATGACTCCCTTTTGTTGAAATTTTAGAATATGTAGTTAGAATATTCGATTATTTTGTCATGTTACTTTGAATTTCAATTAAAACCTAACATCTTGATTTATAAAGTAAATATACCTACTGTTAATTTTTTTTTTAAAAAGGTTTTAATAACTTTTTTATTTTCGTGCATTGTCATCGGAACCAAATATGTGTGCCGAATTGCAGCTCGATTGCTTCAGTGGAAGTGGGTGAAATATTGATTGCAAGATTCCAGGACATACATACATACATACATACGAGTGAAGTAAAATAAATAAATATTTAAAAAAGCTTTTAAAATCGCGGTAAGAAACTCTCTCAGTTATCTTTTAAAGGAACAATGAATCCCAAGCTTAGTAAGAACCCATAGAAGAATATAAGAAACAGAGATCTAGAACATAGGTACTGCACCACTCTGCTCCAATGCGGATTGGTGAAGAGGTTAGTGTAGTGGTCAACCCGGCTTGTTGTTCAACGATTGTTTATTTATACAAGTGAAAACATCCGGGACCGATGGCTTAACGTGACTTCCGAAGCTTGGAGGCGTCCATGAAAATTTGCCAATAGCGGTCACCCATCCACAAGCCGACCGCGCCCTTCGTTGCTTAACTCGCTTGCATATGTATTTGTGTATTTTTTATGAAAGAGTTTTTATTTATGTTTTTGAGTAAGTACCTACCTATGTTAGTTAAGTTCTAATTATTTCTCTCAGGCAGGCGTAACTTAGCGAGTGGCAGGCGTTGAGAAAGTCGTTCGTTCAAAGTCAATCACAGATGTACGTGGGGCATACTGAAAGTTTCTGAAATTGGCCACTCACGGATTCGAAAATAGAAATCTCTGGGAACATGTAGGTACATTTTAATTTGCGCGACTGTCATTTGTTTTTTTTACCGCCTCTATTTCAATGAACTTGTAAACATTCTCAATTAATAATTTTTTAAGATTTTCGCTGTGGCTTAAATCAACAAGCCAGGGACTTTAATTAGCATTTTGTAACTAAGCCCCATTATGGTAGCGTCCATAGCCCAATGGCTCGCGTCGATTCAATTTCGAGTTAATCAACGACGGGCGCGGTCGGTTTGTAGATGGATGACCCCTAGTGGCAAAATTTCATGGACGCTACCGTGCTTCGGAGGGCACGTAAAGTCGTCGGTCCCGGTTGTTTTCAATGGTTGAAATAGTCGTTAAGCCTTGTCGAAGTCCCTCGTGTTGCTTAAGAACATGCGACACTGAGTTGGCCACTAACCCTTCCGCATTGGAGCAGCGTGATGGAGTATGCTCTAGACCACTAGCAGCTTTGTCAGTGGGGGAGACCCGTGCCCAGCAGTGGGACGTCTGTGGGTTGCAGCAAGCAACTAAGCCCCATATCGATTTGATTATAATTAAACCATCCCTTAAATGTTTAGAATAAGCATCGAAAATTATTTACTGAAATCCGACCTGTACGTGGCAGGAAGCGCGAGTAAAGTTAGTTCTACTAATATGTGATAATAATATGTGAAAGTTTGTATGTACACAATCACGCAAAAACTACAAAACAGATTTGGATGAAACTTGGCATATAGTAGACGGATTGGCAGACTTCACATGCCTTCTTGAATTCATGAACATTATGAAGAACTCTCAGGCATGCATGTTTGCCCACGATGTGTCCTTCACCGTAACAGCAAGTGACAATTAATTTCTTAAATCGCTATAAGTGATTGGTGCGTGCCGCTTGGGTTTGAACCCGGACCGCTCGAGTGAGAGGCGAGTTCGATAGCCACTGGGCTGTCACCGCTGTATACATGATTATCTGATAGAAAATGCATTACAGTGAGGTGCAGTGATATTGTGACCGTGTCATAATTACTTAAAACGCATGTAAATAACTTATGCGTACTGCTGAGATTTAAACCCGGGCCTTCTTGGGTTCGAATCAAAGTGATACATTAAGCAAGGGGAACATAAAAATAAATTGCCTTTTCTAACAACATAATATTTATTTACAATTACATAATTATACATAGGTCATAATCTGTCATTGAAACAAAATTCACATGTTATAAACAATTTAAATAATAATTCCTAACAGTAACAATATCGTCAGTTATTATTAATTTTATTAAATACAGGCCACTATTACAATAATGTAATAATATTTCAAAATGTATTTAGTTTTTAACAAATACGGGGAAATAATAATAATAATAATAACTTTTTATTTCAGACATAGTCCATACATGGTGTTAGTGATATTAAGAGATCTTACAAACTAGTGTTAGTAAATAATAATGTACCTAATTATATATATAAAATTAAAATTAACCTAATTAAAACAATAGCCTCCTGAATACGGCCAGCCCTAGACAGTGTGTAGCCGTATCCAGTGGCGCAGTATTGGCGAGTCCCGGCGGTTTGCCAGCGCGCCCAGGATGCCGTTCGAGCTGGTTCGCAGCCTCTGCAGCAGAGACGCGCACCTCTTACGCATGATGGCATGGAACCCGTCTACGTGCCTGTCCGTGAGCATGCCGGAGGCGCTGCAGTGGCGTGGCAACCCGAACAGCACCCTGAACGCGTTATTATACTGGACTCGCAAGGCGTCGTACGCACGCGAAATGAGCTATTTGAAAACATTTAAATTCTTCTTTAAATTGGTAAATTATTATTACATACAGAATTATTTACTCGATAAATCCGCATCAGTAATGGGAATTTTACACTAATGGTGTTAAAATAATTATTATAAAAAAATATTTACTTGATACTTAAGGCTAGCGAGTGGATCCAATAGATAGGTTTTACTTTGTTTGAAAACAAAAAAGTACCATGATAACCATATAAAATTTTAAAATAATTATTTTAACTGACACATTATGTTGATATTTAGCTGCAGAGTATCTAATGGTTTTAGTAACTGACAAGGCTCCACTGATATACTCGTAATTACTGTATAAGTTGTAATACTTTAAGGGTAAAAGTTTTGTTGATATAAAAACTCTACTACACGCTGTTACACCGAGGCCTTGATAAAGAAAACATAGCATGTTGTCACGAACACACACACATAAGCACGCGCACGCACGCACGCATGCACGCATGCACGCACGAACACAGTACAACACAACCTCTGATGCAAACGAGCGGCTGCTCCCAGCGGCGCCCATCAGAAAGAAAAAGACCCTGACGCTCATTCAGAGTCGGTCACAGAGGAGGCCCTTAAGAACTAAGATGGTAGAAATATGACATAATAAAAGTTAGGCGTGTGCGCTCGTTACATAACAAACACAAATCTTAGACCCTAATTAAATCTCCACAAACACCGGTGAAACTTTATTATCAATGTATTTCTTTTTGTCATAGATCAGAGTTATCTAATTAATTAACTAGCAAACTAGATAGCTAACTAAGCTCAGTTAATTACGATTCATAAGGGCGCATTTTCAACGTTCATAACTTTATATGTTTCCGATGGATCAGCAATTCATCAAGTCAAACAACTTGGTTCTTTTGGAGGCACGTTGAGGCGATAGCAGCCCAGTGGCTATCGAACTCGCATGTCTACGCGTTCAGTGTGACCCATAACAATAGAGCTAGCTTAAGCTCAGAGAGCTAGCTTAAGTTTTTAGAGCTTAGCTTAACAATAGAGCTAGTTTACTGTATGTATGTATGTGCGTTGCTTCCTTCGCCGGGTGTCCTGAGGCGCTATCCGACCGGAGGGTCTACGGGTCTAACGGGGATATCCCCTTTGCCCGGGCAGTTCTCACGTGCCAGCGAACACGCGGCGTTGTTTTTAAACAAAAACAACTAAAAATTGGCTGCGCCGTTGGGCGCGCCGTTAGGCATAATATAAATAAATAATAAATAAATAAATATCTATCTTGGACATTCTCACACACGGCCATCTGACCCCAAAGTAGGGGCGAGCCTGTGTTATGGGTGTCAGAGACTGATATACATACATAGATATTTTTAAATACATACTTAAATAGATAATATTGACATCCAGACACAGAACAAATACAAGTGTTCGTCACACGAATATTTGTCCTGAGTGGGATTCGAACCCACGACCTTTGGCGCAACAGACAGGGTCACTACCGATTGCACCAACGGGCCTGTGAAATGAATAAAGATGATAAATAAATAAATAAATATATAGGCCTGCGTTCATACTTCCCGTCGCCTGTGACTATCTGCCTGTTAGTCACTACGAACGCCCCTCGAGCTCCGGGTGCTTGGTCAAGGCTCTTCTGATGGTGACAAAAGCCGCCACCAGCGCCTCGGCCGAAGCGTGTTCTCCCTGTTGCTCGGAGGCTGCAGGGAAGGGGGTAAGGACATGCGATAGTTGTGGGATTGGGTCAGTCTGGGTAGACGCGTCTATTAGACGAGATGGGATAGTGGGTATAGGACGGGATGCCAACAACACCCGCGGCTCCCGCCTGCGCTGCTCCAGCGGCATCTCCTTTACGGCTTGATCGCCCGCCTCGGCGGTCGGGGCGGTCTCGGCTTAGCCTTGCCTTTAGTCGCTTTCGCCTTCGTCTCCGGCGCCGCTGGCTCGACTGGCAGAGGACGGGTGAGTGGGACCGAGGTCCCAGGTTCGACCCGCGAGGTGGTGGGCAGCTGTGGGAACTCCTCCAGGGACTCCACAGCTGGCGTTGCACGCATGGGTGCCTCTTCAGCCCTTACCGGCTCTGCAGCCGGCTCAGGCCTCTGGGCCGCCCTGCGTGCCTTCCGGTTTGCCCACTTTGTCTTCTTCATGCGGGGTGGGGCCGTGGCCTGGCCCCGCAAGGAAGGTGGGTTCGCTAGGGCCATTAGCGAGCCAGTCGAAGCCTCCGTTACTGCCGCCCCCCGAGGTTCGCCCGCCGCTGGTCGCCCTTCGGACGGTGCTAGGCGAGATGCTGCCGCGGCGGTGCGATTCGGGGCGAGCGGTGCGAGGGTAATACCCCTGGCGCGCGCCATCTTACGCAGGTACTTACAGCGCATATCATGCGCCGTATGAGCACCCGCGCAGTTGGCGCACTTCAGTGGGCCCTCGCGTGCTGTCTTACACTCACCTACTTTGTGGTTGCCGGCGCAGCGCATGCACTTCACAGGCCGGAAGCAGTTGGTGGAGGAGTGTCCGACCAGCTGGCACCGGAAGCACTGGTGCAGTCCGGCGCGGCCCTTCCATCCACCAATCTCGACTCCCGGCATGTTCAGAAGCTCCGTTGTGGCGTACAGCCTCGTGAGTTCCCGCTCGGGCATGCGGTCCATCACCACCTCGACTGGCGGAGGCGCGAGCCAGCACCCTGTCAATGGCCCTTGTGGCCTGATTCCTCTCTATGGCATAGTCCAAACCGAAAACACCCAAGTCCGAAGAGTCCGCGGCCTCCGCCACGCCCAAGTCTTTCTTGCTGCTTGCCGGCAATGAAGTATCCACCGTCTCTGAAGACGCTTGTGTGGTAGCACCTAATGTACCTGTAGTACCTGTCTCGTCGGAGCGTGTGATCCGCCCCGGGAAGAGTGCACGCTGCACCACCCGCTTAGGCGGCTTAGCTGCCCTCCCCGGTCTGTCCATCGCCCGGGACGCCGAACCAGCCCTCGGAGTGATCTTCTTTCGGACTCCACCTCACTGTGCCCTTTCAACCGAAAGGGATGGGTGACGGTGGCGGGCAATGCCCGGAGAGGGTAGTAGCACACACCTTACTGACGTCCCAGGTACCGCGTGAAGCCAAGTTATGCACAGTGAAAAAATAATTACTTAGAATTTCACACACAACTACCCTCAGAGTGAGGGAGGGAGACAACAAATCGATGCGACAAAGTAAATCTCAATCCGCTCTTGAAAGTCGCGCTTGCTTGCGGCCGCCGCACAAGAAGTAAACACCGTCGAAGACGAAGACGCAGTGGCGCCGGGGAGTGTTATCCACCGGAAATAATACCCGCTTGACCACCCGCCTAGGCGGTTTCGTGACCCTCACCGGTCTGTACATTGCCCGGGACACCCAACCGGTCAGATGGAGTTATCTTTCAACTGACTCCACCACACCGTGCCCTTTCCACCGAAAGGGATGGGTGATGGTGGCGGGCAATGCCCGGGAGGGTAGAAAACACACACCTTACCGACGTCCCAAGTACCGCGCAATCCGAATGCACAACACATAAATATATTAAATGGCCCAATACCCTCAAAGTGAGGGAGGGAGACAAACTATAACTATTCGTTTCCGACAAAAGTAAATCTCAAATTCTCAATCCATGCTAGTTTACTTACAGTTGGGTTGTCTCACGCGTCCCGTCGGGGGCGTGGAGTAGCGGTTTCGGGACCTAAGTCCCTTGTCCGCGGGGGCTACCGCGAGCCGTAGATACGGCTCGGTCTTTGGAGTGGCCCTTCTGGCCTTTGGTGTTTCTATGGTGAGGAAAGGTCCATCTTGATGAGCGGCACGGCGTCAGAAGTTGATTAGGTTGGTGGCTTCTGTGGTGGAATGGAACTCCAATGTGTGGGGGGCATCTACCCTTTTCACGCCGCCCGAGCGGTCAGGCCCTACCCAGGTTGATCCCACTGGTAGAAAGCCCAGCAAGAGCCCGCCAGCGATCGGACGGCGGCTTATGGGGCCCCGGAGTTCGGAGAAGGGCTCCGCGCGACTATTAAGTCGCGTGGGAGCCGGCGGCGGTCTGGCGGCCGCGTGCAGGGTGCCAGGTCCCTTATATGGGCGTGTTGCGAGGAGTCGGCACGCTCATAAAGGGTGCAAGCTAGGCGGCGGATGTGGTCGTCCAGGCTCTCAACTCGGAGGTCCCGCTGAATGACATCGTTTCTCACATAGCGCGGCGAGCCCACGATTCGGCGCAGCGTCGCTGATTGAACCACGCGCATCCTTTTGCGCTGCGGTTCGCTAGCGAGCGCGAACCATGCTGGGGCCGCGTATGTGAGACGGGAGCGGATGTAGGTTTTGTATATGTTTACCTTGACATTCAGCGGAAGGCTCGAGGAGAGCACTGGACGGAGTGCTGCGGCTGCTATCTTCGACTGAAGGGTGGCATGGTCGACCTGGGCTTTCATTGACAGGCGCGAGTCAATGTAGACCCCGAGGTATTTGGCCTTGTAGGCCCAAGAGATGTCTTCGCCTTGGAGCTTCAGCGTCGGGTCCTTCGCAGAGGTTCCACCTATCCGGATAGCCTGCGTTTTACCTACGTTCACCGATAACCTCCACCTGGACAGCCAGGCGGGGAGGGCATCTAGGGCTTTCTGCATCTTGGCGGCGGCGTGCGCCGACGACAGCGAGGTGGTAATGAACGCCGCGTCGTCAGTGTACAGGGCGAGGAGGGCCCCCCCCCTCCACGGGGATGTCATCGGTGTAGCAGGCGTAGCAGGCCGGGGACAGACAACTCCCCTGCGGGACTCCGGCCTGGATGGGACGCGCGGAGGATAGCGCGTCGTCCACTGCGACTCTGAAGCTCCTGTTGGATAAGAAACTGGATATCACACTTACGGCACGCCGAGGCGCCGACGACTGTGACATCTTGTACAGCAGTCCGTCGTGCCAAACACGGTCGAACGCCTTCTCCATGTCCAGGAATACTGCACACACACGCTCCTTCTTGTTCAGCGCCATAGTGGCGTGGTGCAGGAGCCTGGCCAACTGAAGGGTGGTGCTATGTTCCGACCGAAAACCAAACTGCTCTGGTCGGGGCATGAGGTGCGGCGTCAGGTGGGGCAGCAGGAGCGTTTCAAACACCTTGGAGAGCGTAGGCAGCAGGGTGCCTATAGCTCTCGGGCTTCATGATGTTTTTCCCCGGCTTGGGAATCATGATGACTTTCCCAATTTTCCATGAGTGCGGGAATGTCCCCGTACGCAGGATTCCGTTGAACAGGCGGGTGACGGCTCCAACAGCCTTCCTGGGCATGTGTCGGAGCGCCGTGTTCGTTATCCCGTCCACGCCGGGAGCCTTTCTGGCTTGAGTCCTTTCGATCGCACGCTGGACCATGCTCGGGGAAAAGACGATAGGATCTTCTCCCGGAGCTATAGGCGCGGCGAAGTAGTCTCCAAGGTGTTGCTCGACTGCTGCAACATGTCCGGCTTCGTCTGTCGGGTTCGGTCGGAACTGGCGTTCTAGGTGTTCGGCGAAGATCTCTGCACGGTCTTCCGCCTTGTATCTGGGCGTACCGTCCCCATGTAGGAGCGGGCGAACCGGGGCTGGGGTCTTCGTAACCGATCGGCATAGGCGATGGATTTGGTTCCAGTCGCCTTGGGTGGAGGAGATGGTATCCTCCCAGCTCTCGGCCGCATGGGTATCCAGCTCGGCTTTGAGTCGGTCTGCGGCACGGTTGAATTGGGTCTTCAGCTGGGGGTCCCGAGTGGCCTGCCAGCGCTTACGTAGGCTTCTCTTTTTCTCGAGGAGCTTCCGTAGGCGAGAGGGGAGCTTTCTGGTTCTCCCTGAGCTATCCTCTACCGTGGTTGCTTCCTCGAGTGCCTTCTGTACCTTGGCGGTGATGTCCTCCGCCAGCTGGTCAACGTCCGCAGCCGTGCAGATAGTCCGAGACTGGATGGTGATATCCAGTTTCTCATTGTAGTCCTTCCAGTTTATTATGCGACGTGGCCTTGCTCGCGGTATTCTATATTTCTAATATTCTATATTCTCTATATTTGCGTCATACGGGTAGTGAGTGGGGCAGTCTGGTCCGCTCACGTCGTAGTGGTTGGCGTCAGCGTGGTTGAAGAGTCTTGTTCCGTTGTGGCATGTTCTTCTACTGTTCCACCCCGGGTGTTTACAGTTGAGGTCACCGGCCACGACGATAGGTGTAGTGGTGTTCATTAATTTATTCAGGTCATTTAGATCCAGGGTACTTTTGGGTGGCCGGTAAGCAGCGTACACCCGGAGTGGAGTGCCGTGCGGGTTAGCGGGGTGCGGGCCGCCACAGTTGGCGCACGTCGCTGGTTCTTCACGGGGGCGGGGTGCTCCTCCCCACAGCGCACACAGGCGAGTGGCCGGTGACAATTGTGGCTGGAGTGCCTAAATTGTTGGCAGCGGTGACACTGCGCGGGGCCCTTCTTGCCCCTCCAGGATTCGATTGTTATCCCGGGCATACATAACAGCTCCTTCACGTCGTATATGCCCGGGGTTATGCCTGGGGTCCTCTTCAGTAGGTATGGGTCGTTGTGTGATTTCCGAATAACGTAACGTAAACGTTATTGATATAGCGAAAACGTTTCCGACAACTATCTATTTTCATAACTATCTATTTTTTTTAAGCGGAGCGTTTACAAGTTGCTTTACGTGACACGTTTCACACGTTACAAACTAGAGACGATTATTAACTAGAAATTAAATATAAAGTGAACTTCCCTTCATACTTTTTCCAGGCTTAGGACTGGCTGTACTAGATAAGATACATCAAATTCAAATGTAAATTATTTCTTTTCACTTCTCACAGAATATTTACAGTAAATTTGATAAATCACAACAAAAGAGCCGTACAAAATACTCAAAATAGCGCATTTAGCGCATGACTCATTATCACAAAAGTCAAAATCATTTTTTAACCATTTCTCCGGTCATAGGTCATAGGAGTCAATTCAAGCGCTACACCTGAATTGAAAATAAAATAAACCTAATTCCTTACACGTAAGGTTTATTAATGTCAGTTGTAAAATTAAATACGAGCAACGAAAAACTAAAATGTAGTTGTCTCGTTTTTACAATGGCTTTTCATTTCATTCGCACATACCACAACGATGCGATGTACCTATCTATCTCTAGTTTGCAAGTGTGCGTTTGCGTTATGTTGTAAGATCGCGAGCCGATATGATAGCTGAACCATAGCGAATAAAATAGATAGTTTTGGAAATAGATAGTTTTATAATATTGTCATAACGTTACCGTTGTCTATGCCCGAACACCGTTTTGACAACTATCTATGTGTAATAACGCCCACCGCTACTCTTCAGTATAACCAGGAAAATACAAGCGACCGAAGCGTGCACGGATTGGGCGGACGTATTCCGGCACGTAGTCGATCGCCCGCAGCTCCTTTTCCAGCTCTTCCCGGGTTGTATTTACGGGGAGGCCGCGTATGGCTACCTTCAGGCTGCGGTCCTCAGGTAGGGAATAGCAAAACCAGCTTACGTTCTGGAGGCTTTCAAAGTATTCTAGTTTACTGGCGTACTGAGATATTAATGAACTTTACACAATACAGTTAATAGCGCGATTCAGAAAAAGGCACAGCGTCATCTAGTGTATGTTTTGTGAATCAATGCTACAGTTCATAATAATATTTCTTATGACGTTATCACGTAAAATTATCGTCCGTAAACCGCCTTTACAGACAACCATTTTTTTTAAAAGAGAATTTACTTTACAACCTACTTTCGTTGAAATTGCGCCTATGACCATTGATTTAGTGTAAAAATTCATGGGCTAACTAACTAATTACACTTATTCTAATGTAAAATTACACACGCATTTAAGTTATAGCCTTGAACTGTACTTATGAACAAATTCTGATAGGCAGAAGGAATGTTTAGCTTATACGACTGCTTTTCGATGTTTCTACGATAAAAGTTTCAATTAATAACCCTTTATAAATTATTAAATAGGTAAATCATTACTAATAGTAATTTACTATATTGCTATCTCGCCCCTTAGAAGATTATTAACATTTAATAACTAAAAAATGCATACTTAACCAGTAAAATAAATTGTAAGGAACTCCTTTAGCGCAGATAGAAACAGTGCTATTTCCAAATACTATTGTACAATGCCTGAGGTGCTAGTCGCATTATCAAAAGGCACAATCTATTTATAATATACAATTATGATAATAATTGACTATAATTTATTCTACATGCGTTGATATATTGAAATTTTGTCGGAATCATAAATGTATCTGTCTTATGTACATCTAACCATCGGTCTTTAAAGGTCCACTGCTGGGCACAGTCCTCTACAAGTCTGGCCGCTCCTGTGCCCGAGTCCCGTGGTTTCTTGTTCTTCAAGAACCAAGCCAACCCGGCACATAATTATACGCATTTTAATACACATAATTATTTAAACACATTCTTCTACACACATCCAATTTTTTTTTTGCAATTTTAGAACCCATACTCATTTCTCGGAACAGCGAAAATGATTTTGAAAGGACGATGGCCATTTTGGTACCCATGTCCAATCAAGATGAATCACACACCATTGGATAGCTCTTCTCAAGTATATAAAAAAATACTATGACGGCATGTCCGAAATAGCTGTCCGTTTTGAAATACTTATACGCTTCAGAAGATACTGGATTTTTAGCTCGAAATAGATACTACTCACCTATAAAAGTTCACTTTTATCGATTTTGATTACTTTTTTTTTTAAATCCTATTTCAAAATGTAAATCAAACCAATCAAAGCTACATTTGATCAGTAGTTTTACAATTAGATCTGATACAAAGAATAAAAAAAATATTTAAGTGATCCAGATGTACAATAAGTATGAACTATAGTTTCATTTGTATTTAATCTATATAATAAAAATGAATCTATATAATAAAAATGAATCGCAAAATGTGTTGGTAAGCGCATAACTCAACAACGGCTGGACCAATTTGGCCAATTCTTTTTTTTAAATGTTCGTTGAAGTTCAAGGATGGTTTTTACGGCGAGAAAAATTTGAAAATTCATCCCCTAAGGGGGTAAAACGGGGGTGCAAAGTTAGTATGAAGCTTTGCCGTTTTTGAAGTTAGTGAATGTATAACGCGAGCGAAGCTGCGGGCGTCCACTAATAATACATAAAAAAGTATTATATAAGAAATAAATAACATGATAATTAAAATTCAATGTTTTATTTAACCACATCACCACAACCCTTTCTTTGTCCCAGTGTTGAGAACGGGTCTCCTTTCAGAATTAGGCCTTAGTCCACCATGCTGGCCAAGTGCGAATTGGCAGACTTCACATGCCTTAGAGAACGATATGAAGACCCCTCAGGCATGTAGGTTTCCTCACGATGTGTCCTTAGTTAGAGTTAGATAGCTACTGGGATGTCACCCCTTATTATTTAACCTCATAATAAAAATAAATAAATAAACGATGGCGAAATGGAGAAGAAATTGACCTGATTGAAATACTTTATTAGGAAACATTTGTAATTTTCAAGGAGTGATTACTCCGATCGGACAGCAAATTGGGACTGGCGCCTTGGTTATTGTTATTCTACAATAAAAGACCTTTCCAACGATGTATCATACATTTCAATTGGTGCCGGTACCAGGTTCCATACATTTTTGTCCATCGTCCTTTATAACCGTTGAGCAATCGTTCACAAATGCTACTCTCCTGGTGTCATGAAATCAATCATGAGATCCCACGATGATAAGAAAAGACGTCGATGACGTAATGATCATCAACCGTAAAAATAAATTCAGAGACGAATCATAAGAGATGATGAATCATGAGAAAATGAACATTCTAGAAGAATCACTAGTAACATTCGTAGAACTCATCAAGAAGACTCACTCCTCGTCAGACCGATAAACTCTTCACACAGCCCTGGTATATGTCCATCAAGCAAAGGAAACCTCACAATCACCTAACACTATTCCATCAGCCTTGACATAAAAATTGCACACAAAACTCGTCACCTCGTCACCTTGGAAGAAAACACTGTGCCTTGCAGAGCATTTTTGAAATCGGTCCTGTAGTTTTTGTGTCAAAACATTACACACAAATCTTTCCTCTTTATAATACTAGTATGTAAAGGGCTGACGTCACAGAATTTAATCAAGATAGAACGGCGATCACGTATTATTTTGATACAAACGATGCGTGTCACTTTTTTCTTCAGCCCTGCCCAAGTCCCGCCTACTATGTGACGTCACACTATAGTAATTAGTGAGGTGACACTCGTTTTAGTTATAATCAAATCTATCGATAACGTAACGTATCGATAATGTACAGTAACAACTGTCGATGCGCATTGACCGAACTTGCGAGATATCTTGCAGTATATTGCAAGATTGTGGCACCGTTATATCTTGATTAATTTCTGCTACATGTAAGCAATGCCCTGTCTATGTCGTTTAATAAAGTCTTTGGCCGTAACACTCGCCAGCTACTACACGATCGAACACATCACATATCCTGACAGCCCTAGTACTGCTCAGCATGCACTCCTAGTACTCGTCGGCCATGATGAGCACCAGGAGCGCAGTCCAGCCGGTGAAGGGGCGCGAGCCGGAGCCGCGGCCGTCCTCGCCCGAGTACTGCTCAGCATGCACTCCTAGTACTCGTCGGCCATGATGAGCACCAGGAGCGCAGTCCAGCCGGTGAAGGGGCGCGAGCCGGAGCCGCGGCCGTCCTCGCCCGAGTACTGCTCAGCATGCACTCCTAGTACTCGTCGGCCATGATGAGCACCAGGAGCGCAGTCCAGCCGGTGAAGGGGCGCGAGCCGGAGCCGCGGCCGTCCTCGCCCGAGTACTGCTCAGCATGCACTCCTAGTACTCGTCGGCCATGATGAGCACCAGGAGCGCAGTCCAGCCGGTGAAGGGGCGCGAGCCGGAGCCGCGGCCGTCCTCGCCCGAGTACTGCTCAGCATGCACTCCTAGTACTCGTCGGCCATGATGAGCACCAGGAGCGCAGTCCAGCCGGTGAAGGGGCGCGAGCCGGAGCCGCGGCCGTCCTCGCCCGAGTACTGCTCAGCATGCACTCCTAGTACTCGTCGGCCATGATGAGCACCAGGAGCGCAGTCCAGCCGGTGAAGGGGCGCGAGCCGGAGCCGCGGCCGTCCTCGCCCGAGTACTGCTCAGCATGCACTCCTAGTACTCGTCGGCCATGATGAGCACCAGGAGCGCAGTCCAGCCGGTGAAGGGGCGCGAGCCGGAGCCGCGGCCGTCCTCGCCCGAGTACTGCTCAGCATGCACTCCTAGTACTCGTCGGCCATGATGAGCACCAGGAGCGCAGTCCAGCCGGTGAAGGGGCGCGAGCCGGAGCCGCGGCCGTCCTCGCCCGAGTACTGCTCAGCATGCACTCCTAGTACTCGTCGGCCATGATGAGCACCAGGAGCGCAGTCCAGCCGGTGAAGGGGCGCGAGCCGGAGCCGCGGCCGTCCTCGCCCGAGTACTGCTCCCACAGGTAGCCCGTGCGCTTGTACTCCGAGATTATGTTGCCTGGGGACCCACAGAGCATATAACGTTCATAATTATTATTAAACATAGCCGCGTCCATAGCCCAATGGCTTATTTAATGTGATCGAAAGAGTTAAGCAACGACGGGCGCGGTCGGTTTGTGGATGGGTGACCGCTAGTGGCAAAAATTTCATGGGCGCTACCGTGCTTCGGAGGGGACGTAAAGCCGTCGGTCCCGGTTGTTTTCAATGCTGGAAACAGTCGTTAAGCCTTGTCGAAGACCTTCAGGTGGCTTGAGAACATTCGACACTGGGTTGGCCCCTAACCCCTCCACCAATCCGCATTGGAGCAGCGCGGTGGAGTATGCTCTAGACCTCCTGCAGCTATGTCTGTGGGGGAAACCTGTGCACAGCAGTGGGACGTCTACGGGTCGCAGCAATAAAGTGTTTTATATATTTAAAAATAAGAGTAATAATAATAAGTAATTATCATCATCATGGACATTCTCATACACGGCCACCTGACCCCAAACTAGGCGCGAGCTTATCCTACTGATACCAATAACTTTTTTATTAATATGGATACAAGATAGCAAACGAACTTGCAGCTCCACCTACCCACTGCGACCCTTGACACAATGATTCGTAACTTATGAGACTTGTTCTAAATAAGCAATGGATCACAACTGCTCCAAAAACAATCTATTACAAGACAGAAATAGTACAGTATAGCCCTACAATAAGTACAACCTACAAAGGTAAATACTATAGGCTCTACCACCTGCTTTTGTAAAATATATGCGAAGTATCCATATCCATACTAATATTATAAATGTGAATGTGTGTTTGTTTGTTTGTCCGGATTTCACGTCGCAACGAAGCTATTATATGGTATGGTTTTTGTGTGTGGAGATAGTGGGGAGGGTGGAGGGTGACGTAGGCTACTTTTTACCGCGGTAAAACATCCCCAGGGGAAGATATCGATGTGTCATGTATGATAAACAACTCATTGTTAATTCCCTTTGACCACGCGGGCGGAGCCGCGGGTAATAGCTAGTAATATATATTTCGAAGACGCGAATTCTGCCAATCCGAACTCGATCAGCGTGGCGGTGGTACCTGCTGCGGCCATCACGTACACAATACTCACTGCCAGGCTCCCAGCGCATCACTCCCTGAGCAATACTCACCGACAACGTTCTCCCTGAGCCTATCGTGCAGCTGTCCCGCTCTGGCGGCGTGCGGTCCGCCCTCGAGCGCGTAGTGCTTGAGCGCGGCGAGAGCGAGATAGTTGATGTTGATCCACACCTGGCCGCGCCAGTACGGCGGGTCGTGCTCAGTGTTGCGCTTCATGTACAGCGGGGCAGATTTTGACAAGGATCTGCAAATTACATAAATACAACATACATTCAAGGCTGGCTTCTTATTATAAATTAAACAACATTGAGCATAAAAGCCTTGGATAATTTAAAACATAGACTCTAGTTTAAAACTACTCCACGACAAATTCTGCGCTCCTGGTAACGTGATGGGTGATCAATGGTTGTTTTTTTTTTTAATGGATACAGGATAGCAAACGAGCTTGCAGCACCACCCATCCGCTGCCGCCCATGACAACTGTGACTGACTTTGAACAAAACTCAATTAGGGACTGGGATGGTTAGTCCAATTAGTTGAGAAAGTTAATTAGAACATTAGTTGGTCAGTTCGTTAGTAGGTATGAGGACTGGGGACTGTTAGTGATAGTTAGTCCTGTTA
Source organism: Carterocephalus palaemon (assembly GCA_944567765.1). Taxonomy (NCBI): domain Eukaryota; kingdom Metazoa; phylum Arthropoda; class Insecta; order Lepidoptera; family Hesperiidae; genus Carterocephalus; species Carterocephalus palaemon. Next base: position 3,115,725 of record OX155661.1, read on the forward strand.
GTTGGTGTTAGTAATAGTCCAGTTAGTACTTGTTAGTAGGAGTCTCGTTCTAAGTCAGTCACAGATGTGTTGCTACCCTTGAGGACTAAGATGGTCGCCTCTAAAGAAGTGTAACCAGAATCCACACCTTTCCAACCGGACCACAATTGCTTTAAAAACAATTATTACACGGCAGAAATGGTACTAGGTACCGTGGCGGGCGGCGGTACTGCCCCGGGCGAACTCTATATGGAACCAATTAGCTTTCATATAAAACCTATTTGGTTCCCTATAGGCTCTACCACCTAGCAACACAGACAAATCTGCGAGAGGTCTAGAGCACAGATTTATAAGTATAGTACTACGTACAGATGGGAATCGCGCATAGAAAATCTATGGACGCTAACTAAATTAGTTCCAATGAAGCAAGTCAGCGTCGCTTTTAGCGACATGATGTCACGCATGCGCACCAATACCAATCCGTGCGCATGCGTGTTGTGTCTGTATTGCCCGTTAATAGTAATAATAATAATAATAAATATCTTGGACATTCTCACACACGGCCATCTGACCCCAAAATAGGCGCGAGCCTGTGATATGGGTGTCAGAGACTGATATACATACATAGATATTGTTAAATACATACTTAAATAGATAATATTGACATCCAGACACAGAGCAAATACAAGTGTTCGTCACACGAATATTTGTCCTGAGTGGGATTCGAACCCACGACCTTTGGCGCAACAGACAGGGTCACTACCGATTGCGCCAACGGGCCTGTCTGATAGTGATTGCTATTATCGATATTTATCGATATTTTTTTTTCCCCTTGGTGACTAAATAGTAAATAAAACAAAATATGTATTATGTTCAACATTTTTTATTGCTTTAATATATGTATATCTTAACTAATATTATAAAGAGGAAACATTTGTGCTTTTGTATGTACGTTTGTAATGTTTTCACATAAAACCTACTGGACCGATTTCAATAATTCTTTCACCATTAGAAAGCTGCATCTTTGCTGCTGCATTTTTGCAAATAAAATTATTTTAAAGCCCTTCGATAATCTATACTAATATTATATAGATGAAACATGTGTTTGTAACGTTTTCACACAAAAGCTACTGGACCGATTTCAAAAATTCTTTCACCGTTAGAAAGCTGCTGCATCTTCACGGAGTGTATTACAGAAACATTGTACATCATCACCTGAAACAAAAAGTAAAAAATATTAATCTCAAATACAGTGCTGATTGGGACAAAGCACGAGTATTATTAATGATTAAACAAACACGAAGTACTTCTTACACGTACGGGTAAGTTTGCAATCATAGGTTATTTCAGATTTTTAATCTTGCTTTTTAATGTACTTCTAAGACAATACAATACATCGATATTCGATAAAATAATAGAATTCTTATTCCACATCACTACTGTTTACAGTTTAGGTTAAAATAAAACCTTATATAAAAATAAAACCTTTAACTGAGCTGATAAATAAATTAAAACCTAATTATTAAGGTACCAAATGCTATAAAATAAAGACTGGAACAACTTACTGTGTCTTGATGGAATCCCACTGCAAATTTCATCCACCGTAAACTACGAATCTGCGCAATAATATGAATCAGGCGACCTTTTCGTAGAATTTGCGCTCAAACTCAAAATGCTTAGAACACACCCGCTTGCGGTTAAATTCTCTAGTGTTAAGAGTACATAATTATTTAACACATTTCACATTTTATTTGTTTTAACCACAAATTTCGCCTACTATGCGGATTCCGAAAACAATTAAGAAAGACTCCACTATCCCTTTTGGAGTCACAATTAGGCACGAAACAATCATTACCACTCACAATCATTTTCCAAAGTTTCTCACAATCTATATAATATTAAAGAGTATTGTGAATTGTGAGAATGCAAATTATGTTAGAATCAAACAACGTATAGGTTATAAGTCAAACAATAACAAAACACGACACAGAGTTTAGCTTCAGATCAGAAGCATTGCAATATTTGCAAATCGTAATGCAGCTGATTTCATTACGTTGAACAAGGGCGCCCCTATGTTGCTTCTCGGTACTATAAATTTTTTAAGCGATTATTACTCTATTGCTATGGGTTAGAGAAAAATTGAATAAAGCTACTTAGTGTCCACTGAATTTGTATTGTCGATTCCATAGCGTGGTCTAGAGCATATTCCACCATGCTGCTCCAATACGAATTGGTGGAGGTGTTAGTGGCCAACTCAGTATGGAATGTTCTCAAGCCACGACACTTCGACATGGCTTAACGTTCCCTCCGAAGCACGGCAGCGCCCATAAATTTTGCCACTAGCGGTCATCCATCCACAAACTGACAGCACCCGTTGCTGCTTAACTCGTCGATCACATTCAATCGACGCGAGTCATTGGGCTATGGACGCTTCAAAGTTCATGGAAGACTGTTCTTAAAGTATGGGTGAATGGATGGATGGATGGATTTTTGGATTTAGGAAATTATGATTATGGCATTATGACTAATTGAATTGAATATTATCATGGCTCGTTGACGTCGTTATTTTTTAAATTTTCTGACAAAAATAAATTAATGTCTACCTGAGTCCATAGGGCGACCAGAGCAGGTCGGGCTTGTCAAGGTCCTCAAGGATTTTCTCCAGCTTCTCGCTGCCGGGCCGCAGCACCTTCAGCAGCATCGGGAACAGTGACACGTAGCCTGTGAAACATGTAAGCAACTTGTGTTACTTTACATATAGTACAACACGCTCCGAACGAATAGAGTTCGCCTATACAGAGACACTCTTCGATAAGGAGTTATCTCGGGGCAGCACCACCGCCCGCCACGGTACCAAGTTCCACTTCTACCGTGTAGTAATTGTTTGACGGGATAACGTCTTATAAATCGATGAACGCCAGCAACACGAACGAAAAAGTGTGACGTGATTTGTCGTTACCTGACGTCATGAGGCGTTATTGACAACCGTTTCCATGGCTACTAAATAGGGAACAACTTGCTCAGTGTAGAGAACTGTCAAAATAAATATATAGACTTGTCTGTTGTCTGTTAACTTTGTATTTTCAATTTTTTTTTTTTTTGAGTATTGTATAAAATAATGATTATGACGTTATCACGTAAATCTATCGTCCGTAAACCGACTTTACAGACAACCATTTTTTTAAAACAATAATTTCAACTATAACAGGACTAACTATCACTAACAGTACCCACTAACGAACTGACCAACTCATGTTCTAATTTTAACTCTCTCAGCTATCTGGACTAACCATCCCAGTACCTATTTGAGTCGTGTTCAAAATCAGTCACAGTTGCGCTGAAATACCAGGAGAACATAACTTATAAAGGAATTGAACGAGCCTCACCGAAAGCGGACGTGACGAGTTTGGGCTGCGGCGGCGCGGTCACGCTGCGGACAACCTTGGGCTGATCGTTGGGGCTCTTAGGCTGCTGCCGCACGAGCCTCACGCCGTCCGTGTGCAGGCCTGAAAGACACCACATGGTCATGAAAACTTTTTCGACAAAATATAACAAAATAGGAGTTGGTGCAGGCCCGAAAGAGGTCAGATATTGAAGATTTTTACATCTGTAAAAATAAAACTAGAGCCTTCAAATGTCTTAAATTCGAGATGTTTCTTTTTGGCGTTTATATTGATATGATGATGGCTCGAATACAATCGCTCAAGCTCGCTCTTGAGGAAGCTATGTGATAGGTTACGCTGGGTAAAGGAATTGGTTAATTCAATACACGGAAAGGCTGATCTGAACTAGCGATCGACATGGCCAATCTAACAGACCAACCAAAGGCGATGAAATGCCATAATCGGTCTAACCATTCGGTCATTCACAGACCTTACACCATTAATATTGTTACATGGTGGAAACCTATTGTTTAGCCATGTCGTCTGGGTACTAGAAAGCTATTCTTATCAAGGGGGAGGGCAACAAGAAGAAGACGGCGGGAAACCGCTGGTTTCAGAAGGCACAGGACCGGTCGGAATGGTGTCGTTTAGGAGAGGCCTGTGTCCAGCAGTGGACAAAAGGCTGATGGATGGACAAAGATAAGAAAGATTATTTTAGTTTTAGGAGATTCCTAAAATTAGGTCAAAATGGTGTTTTTTCCCCATGCGTATGTACCAGGAGTGCATAGACTGACCGTAGTCGGCGTAGGTCTGCGTGTGCGGCGACCAATGCAGCTCGTTGAGGAGGCTCTCGTCTCCGAGCTGGTCGCGGGTGGATTCAAACCTGGAACATTTCATTATGCATAATTATACTAGTGGACGCCCGCAGCTTCGCTCGCGTGGAATTAGACATAACAACAGTTTCGTTTACGCCTAGTAATATTATACAGCCTACGTCACTCGGTGACGATGCAGCTTTCTAATGGTGACAGAATTTTTGAAATCGGTCCAGTAGATTTTGTGTGAAAACATTACAAACAAATCTTTCCTCTTTATAATATTAGTATAGAAGTACGAGTATAGAGATATTGGCGGACACGTATAGAAAACAAAATCATTTTAACATAATCGACCCAAATACACGCGTCGCGTCGATTCAATGTGATCGGCAGAGTTAAGCAACGACGGGCGCGGTCGGTTTGTGGATGAGTGACCGCTAGTGGCAAATTTCATGGGCTACTGTGCTTCGGAGGGCACGTAAAGCCGTCGGTCGATCCCGGTTGTTTTCAATGCTGGAAACAGTCGTTAAATTTTATCGAATACTTTCACGTGGCTTGAGAACACTCGACACTAGGTTGGCCACTAATCCCTCCACCCATCCGCATTGGAGCAACGTGGTGGAGTATGCTCTAGACCTCCCGCAGCTCAGTGTCTGTGGGGGAGGAGCCACGTGCCCAACAGTGGGACGTGTATGGGGTGGGACGTGCATTTTTTCACGCATGACACTGTACATAGTTTAAGTAGCTTTAAGTTCATTTATATTTGTCGATTGTATAGTGTTTTGTGTGAAAAATAAATATCTTCTTCTTCTTCTTCTTCATACGAAGCGTTCGCCCCTTGTCTCGGGGACTCACCTGCCAGTGTCCCTCCCCAGCACATCGGCGATGGTGGCCATGGCGTCGGCGGCCGCGTACATCCAGCAGCGCAGGTCCACGTGCCGCTCGATGTCCGACGGGTGTGATGCCCTGGTACATTTATTGTGGATATAAGGCAGTAACTATAGGGGCTGTCTGAAAACCAGCGCTACACGGGTCCCCAGGCCCGCAGTAGCAACAGCTGAGACAGCTCCTGTTGTCATGTTGTTCTAATTTTCTTTCTTTTTGTATTTTACCTTGTATTTCTTTTAATGGCAATAAAACATTTGAATTAGAAATTTGAATTTTGAATTAAACGGCCAACCATCCGCTGCCGCACATGACAAGCGTGACAAACTTTGACTTTTTACTAAGAGGGTACCTAACTGAACTAACTCTCCCGGAGGCAGTTAGTTAGTACGTTAAAATATTAACTTTAATCAGATCGTTAGTAAGTAGAAAGAAGTCAAAAATAGGCCCTTTGTATGTGTGCCTTCGATTTTTGGAAAATATAGTGGGGTGGTAGGACGATCCTGACAGATGACGAATTACAAACTAATTAATTAGGAATGTAGAAAATAAGGAAGGTTTCCTACCTACGTTTTCTCTGGGTACAGTTTTTCCAGCAATATTCACGAGGAGCATCAAAAAACCAAATTGCCGCCTTATTCCATTCGAACGAAGCTGCGGTCGTCCTCTAGTGGGTCGGAACCCGCCTGTCACCGTTGTATTCACCTGGGGTAATCGTCGAGGCCAGAGGTGAGCGTTTTAGGGTTGAGCTGCCGGCCGTCGTCCTCCCGCCCGCGCCAGCGGTACGACGTGGCCTCCGCGCCGCGCTGCGTGCTCTGGAACCACTGGTACCACGCCTGCGCAGGAATTTGACGCGTCAGTATGGTGAAACGCTTGGGAACTGCTGGGCTCCTGACACTTCATACATTAATCAAAGATATAAGAGGAATGTTAAAAAGAAAATATGGAGTTGCCAGTAGTCATACTCTTATCCGCGCCTGCGGTATGACATGCACATGGTTCACGTGTTACGGGCTAAGGAGAAACGCTTGGGAACTACTAGTCTCCTGGTACTTTATATACAAAATCAGTTACTAATATGAAGTCAAGAAAGTCTAATTAATTAAATAACAAGAATTTAAGTTACATAACCAGAGAATACATGGAAGTTATGTATAATTTCTAATAGCCTCAGCGACCTAATCCAACCTAGATGAAGAACTCTTGGTTCAGTGATACAATGGTGGGTCCATTACATATAATTGCTGATTTTAGCTGATAACTTTCCAGACGAGCTCAGGATATCAGATATTTTCTACTTTGGGATAGGTGCACATAGATTATATAGATAGATATAATATAGTATAGATAATATAGTTTCAATAACCTAAAACCAGAAATAAAGAAGCGTATAAAGCGAAAAAACTGTTAACCTGCAGCCGCGGGAACATGCGCGCCAGCGTATCCCGCTGCGAATGGGTCAGCGTGGTGGCGTTGCGCACCAGCCTCGCCACCGTCAGCACCAGCATGGGCGGGTTGGCGGCCGCGTTGCTCTGCACCACGAACTCCTTGGGAACTCTTGCCAGCGCCTCCGCTCCTGGTACCGAGTTGGAAAAAAAGAAACTATTTATTTCGCCACAGTACATAACGAACAAAAAAAATAACAAAATCCATACTAATATTATAAATGTGAAAGTGTGTTTGTTTGTTTGTTTGTTAGTCCGGCTTTCACGTCGCAACGAAGCTATTATATGGTATGGTTTTTGTGTGTGGAGATAGTGAGGAGGGTGGAGAGTGACGTAGGCTACTTTTTACCGCGGTAAAACATCCCCATGGGAAGATATCGATGTTTTGTTATTTGCTAGATATTTAGTTCCGGATGTTGTTAATAGATGGCATTGTTAATTCCCTTTTCCCACGCGGGCGGAGCCGCGGGTAAAAGCTAGTTACAGTATAAAACAGAAAAACATAGAAGTGGCACACTAAATTTGATAAAATTTGTGCACATTTTTGCTTTGATTCTTGTTAGTATGTATTTGACATATTCTTATAGATCCTAAACTCCATGTAATGTGCCATTAGCGAACCCTAAATTAAAGCATTGGAGCAGCGTGGTGGAATATGCTCTAGACCTCCCGCAGCTGTATCTGCGGTAAACCCATCATGCCCAACAGTTCTACCTCTTGTTCTCTTCATATATCACTGCCAATGAAAGTATGATTAATTAAGATAGAACGGTGAACTGAGCGTATACCCCGTGCCGCAATCTTGCAATATACAACAAGATATCTCGCAAGTTCAGTCAGTGCGCGTCGATACTTGTTACGGTACGTTACGTTAATGATACGTTCCGTTATCGATAGATTTGATTACAACTAAAACGATTGTGTCACCTCACTATTACTATAGTGTGACGTCACATAGTAGGCGGGACTTTTTTTTTTTATGGATACAGCCGGTAGGATAGCAAACGAGCTTGCACCACCACCCATCCGCTGCCACCCATGACAACTGAGACTGACTTTGAACAAGACTCAATTAGGGACTGGGATGGTTAGTCCAATTAGTTGAGAAAGTTAATTAGAACATTAGTTGGCCAGTTCGTTAGTAGGTATGAGGACTAGGGACTGTTAGTGATAGTTAGTCCTGTTAGTTGGTGTTAGTAATAGTCCAGTTAGTACTTGTTAGTAGGAGTCTCGTTAGTAGGAGCCTGCTTTTCGGCAGGGCTGACGAAAAAAGTGACACGCATCGTTCGTATCAAAATAATACGTGATCGCCGTTCTATCTCAATTAATTTCTGTGATCACTGCTATTGACAATCAGTTCCAAGTTACCCAGGATCTGCTCCCTTGGGATCCAGCCCTCGACGTTGAGCAGGTCGAGCCAGTGCGCGGCGATGTCCAGCTGTATGTCCAGCGCCCAGCGGCCCACCAGCAGCCCGTGGAAGCCCTCGTCCCACAGGAAGCCGCGGGGGAAGAACGATCTGGATATTTATTTATTTTTATATCAGCACTTTGTTCACAGTTTACACCAAACACAAATGCGAAATAGAATTTATATAAAGTAAAACTTAATTTCTAGTACATAATTAAACAACAATTTAAAATGCAACACTGCTGCCTGCCGTCATAGACTCGATATGTCGACCTGCTGACTCTCAAAATTTTCTTTCGGTACATGAGTATATATTATCTAGGTCTGGGTAACGTACTTGGATCTCATTAATTATCTTCATGGTCCAAGAGAGTGGTGACCTTCTCAATATGTTGGTACGCGCTGCCGGCAGCGCAAATATTTTGCTACTATGGAGCGGACGAACCGTACTCCGTATGGGCACGACAAAAGTCACTCTATCCAGAATAGCGGATATGTCAAAATATAGCTTCTTCTATTACCACCCACAGGTTAGGTTCTTGTATAGGCACTGGACAAGCGCTAAGGGTCGGTACATATCTGACGGAAAATGCGTCGAGCGTGTCATCGGTCGCCTCTATTCGGTCAAATTAGACCTGCCACATTACGCGTCTAGTCAGTTTCTGCGTTCAGCATCTGCAGAGCGGTTGTGTTGTGATATTGTATTTTAAAATGAAGCCCATTGAAATAATAGCTATTTGGGAGGCTTTTGAACAAGATCGAAAAAGGAAACGTCGACATTGGGTGCATCTTTTAAATACTAAAAGAATATAGTGGCCAATTTCATTGTATATGTATATGCAATATCTATATTGCCGCTCTTACGTCGACCGACAATGCGTTGACGGAAACGCAACAGACGCCGTACGCTCGACGCACTAACGCATCATCGGTTTGGTGTGAAAGGTTGAATGTTTTATTATATATTTGTGTTTTTTGGCGGTACGCGACCGATAATACGCGACGCATTTTCCGTCAGATATGTACCGACTCTTATAGTGGTATTGATAATACTACAACAGGTCAATCAAACTATATTGAGCTCTACAGCTCACACAATAAGAACAAGAATCACCTGCTCGGCACGCCGCTGTACAGCGCCGCCTTCCAGTAGGGCACGGGCTCGCTGGTGTACTGGGACTGCACGCGGCTCGTGCCGTAGAAGTAGCCGATGCTGCCCACCATGTTCGACATGGCCGCGCGAGCTATGCCCACTTCGTCTTCTGAGTACCTGGTACCGGACCGAAATAATGGATGAGACTAGTATACTACGAAAACAACGTCCATTTCCATACATTTTGATAATTCCTTAGAAACCTCATCAGGAAAAAGTTGTCCATTAGCCTTTCGGCAGCATTAAGTAGATCGTGCCACGCTGCAAGCTACGCTACAATCTATTTGTAATCCACCATTGCCCTAGTGCAGATTGGAAGGGCGACAAAACGACCTATTCTGGATTTCAAGCCTTTTTCAAACCGAACCTTTGCGGCTTACCTTTTCTAAGTAATTAGAGGAAGCAAGAATTTACCCACTTAATTACTTTCATCTTTAGAACCTCAATAAATCACTCACCCCTTGGCAGAGAGTCGGAACACCTGTTCGAAGTGTTCGTCAAACGCCTTCTTCTTATCTTCTAACGCCCTGGTATACTCATCGCCGCGGAGGGGTGGCGCGGGGAGCTCCTCCGTGCTGTACACAATATCTATGACGAATGGGGTCTCTACCAGCATTTGCACCGGAATGAAGTTCACCTCCTTGCCCTGGAAAGCGGTAGAAATAATAAATCTCCAATGTGTAGCTGGGGAAACTGTAGTTTATGTAAATAGGTATGGTTGGGTATACTACATCATTTACCTCGTTTACATCCGCGTCAGGTCCCATGACAGCCATTTTACCGAAACCTTGATACTCATGCACTCTGAGCAGAGAGTAGTATTTCTCTTTTAGTAGATGCACCCCTGGTACATGGGCTTCTGAGTATGATGTGTGGAGCAGTTTACCTGTAATGAAATAATTATTATGCCGGATAAAATCAGACAGAATTTAATTATCTAATAACCATATTCATTCTATGGCGTTCATTGTATTCGGTGACGCCGTAAAGGTCTGTACAGCAAAAGTCCATTCGAAAAAAAAACATAATACGCTCAGAATGCAATAATAAAAGTGGACTGTATATTTTCTTTTCATTCTTCACAATAAATTCTTCAGAAATTATTTCTTCACAATAATTTCCATAGGTTATTTCTATAAAACACATTAAAAGATATTCACATTTTATCGATAATACACTTTAACCTATCTATAACTATTTACAATTTATGTAATCTTATTATTGTCCGGTACACACCTAAAAAAATCGATTCTAGTGATTACTGCGATCCATGGCGGGAAATTTAAATAAATAATGACTTTTTTTATTTGCCCACATGGTGTAAATCATTGCTTTATTTAATTAATGTATCATTATGTCATTGTTTTTGAAGTGAAGCCAAATTTGAATATAGCCCCACCATACAATTTTTGACGATTAACCTCCGATTTGAAATGATACATTGAATAAGATTGAAATATGCAATCCTTAAGCTCAAAACCACCTATGCGGGCCACCTGGTTAGCAATGTTTCCATTACATAAATAAATTGACAACACCAGAAAGGTGCATCCTTAAGCTCAAAACCACCTATGCGGGCCACCTGGTTAGCAATGTTTCCATTACATAAATAAATTGACAACACCAGAAAGGTTGTCACTGAGTGATTATTTAATTCTCTTTTGCCTAGAATGCTGTCTCAGACTAGACACAGACGAAGAGACTTGGCTAACTGTGAAGAAATTAATATTGAAGTACTTCAGGTGAGGATCGTGGCCTCTGAAGTCTACATACCCGATGAGAGATTAGTGTCAACTTCTTCTGGAAGAGGGGACGGCAAGGTTAGCTCACTCACAAAGATCCACAAAGCATCTAGAGTTATTCTGATGCGATCCTAGTACGTACATGAAAGAGAACCCACCTTTATACGGCACGAAGGAGATCTTGAAGTTGTTCAGCTGAGGAGTGTGGCCTCTGATGGCCTCCCCCTGGTACCGCAGGCTGGACAAGGCTCCCGGAGCCACGTCATCCAGCGCCGCGTACCAGATGAGGACGAAGGGGGCGTTTCGCTTGGCGTTCTGGAAGTTGAATGCCTTCCGCGCTGTAGGGAGCTGTTCCTACGTACAGGTGACACGGGGTATGGGTATGTAGGGTTAGTAATGGACATGGCATGGTTGGTTAGTCAGATGCACATTTAATATTATCATTTTATAATGTTCATACATATTTAACAACAATGTTAAATTTTGTTATATTTTAATAATTGCAAAAAATGTGTTCAATAATGGAATTGATGTATCAAAACAACCAAATTGCTATGTTGAATTAAAGATTAAAATGGTATTTGAATGTGGAAATTTTGTGGATCTTTTATGTGAAAAATGCCTTGTATTTTAGTTTTTAGCAAGTATCGAGGCTGCAGGACTTTAATGCATAAACTTAAATTTGAATTCTGGAGAGTTCACCTCAATATTATACTGAACGGTCAAGCTATGAAGTCTCTAATAACACTTTAGTAATCTCATCTGCAACTTTGTCATTTAGATAATGAATCATTGCTAAAAACGGGTTTTTATGAAACAACCTTAGCAAGTTTGCTACTAGATCCCAAAAAGTGCTCCGTCCATAACAAAGCAACTTCAACTTCTATTAAATCCATATAGTCAATGCAAGTGAATACAGCCATTGTTCTAACAGTATGCAAGAAGATATTACTGCATTTCTGTTACCCTGGTAGTAGGGTCACCATAATACCCTATTAATCCTATAGGTAAAAATTTAAGTGATTGTTATCACATGGATTAGTTGTTATCAAGCATTTACAAGTACTCTTAATCCATACCACAGCAGTGATATTGATCCTGGCCGTCCACTGTCCTCCTCGACTACCACCAGGGGACTTGATGAAGGAGGTGTAGATCATGTGCGGTGGGTCTGCCACCAGCTGCTCGCCGAAGGTCACGCCGTCGTGGCGCAGCCACCCATACGAGGCTAGCTGGTCATTCTGTTCGCACCAGTGCCTATGAGTTGATAAAAACTTAATACTAGGATATACCTATTATACCCAAATAACAAGACATAATACATGTATTTCCCTGAAGGGTTAATATGGTGTGTTGGACACTCACTTTTCAAGTTTTTATATTTTGCTCGCATGTACCAAGTACAAATGTAGACTCCTAGAAAAAGCCTAAATAGGGTTGGGATTGAACACAGGATTTCTAGCGTAGCAGTGACCATTAGACCAAAAAGACAGTTTATTATTAAAACCCCACATATATTTTATTGAATAAAAGATTAACCATGTAAAATTTACCAGCAGTATATACCTTATCCCTTTATGAGCATCCATGGACATCTCATACCACATCAAACCGAACACAGGAGACTTGGGCTCTCGGGCCTTGAAGCCGAAGTAGACCCCTGGTCTGTAAGTCCCCCAGTACCGGTCTGGTACATCGAGCCCTGTTTGTTGCACTGCCTACAAACAAGATAATTAATGTTTACATCAAAATATTATTTCAAAGTAAATTATTATGTTTTTTTATAACTACAATTAGCTCTGTCATCAAAAATTCCCATCCCAGAAAAAACTTATAAGTCTCTTCAAAGTGAGTCACAAATGCATTGCTTGCATAATGCCTAAGCAAGGCCTAAAATAATGTCAGCCCAAGAACAGTGTAACAGTAGACCTTAAATAAAACGAAATCTTACTTTTCTTAGAGGTTGTTAAGGTTCACTTTAGTGAATTACTTTACCAGATTTAAATCATGTTTGAGTGGAATGGTTTACTCAATTCTGTAATACAAGTAAATTTAAATTTATACACCATTAATTCTAACCTGTCCAATTTAGTAAAACATGTCACAGGATCCTTTTATTCTGTGTTAATTATTATTTGAACTAAAGACTAAAACGTAAAAACTAGTGATGAGATAATTTAACAATCAAGTCAACTCAAGAAAAATGGAGTATATGAGTATATATGTGTGTAATACGTTACTACATTACGCGAAAATGCCGGTAACATCGTAATTATCAAAGGAAACAGTCTCACCTTTTCACCATCGAATGGTGTGTTCACCCTCGTTTCCAGGTATCCCAGCATGCTCACGTAGGCTGCTATTACAAGACAAATCACTCCAAGAATGGTCTTCCACATAGGCCGCACGCTGAATCGACCAGAATTTGAAGATTCGCTTCCACCAGAACTGCTGCTGGTTTCATTGTTATTACCATGCTTATGTTGCGCAAGGGCGGGTTTCCTTTGCCTCACCATGTTGGACATACATTAAATCAAGCTTTATCTTAGTTATTTTCTTATAATTTATATGGTTATTTCGTCATTAGAACTGTATCACTGTATTATCGCCAAAACGTATGCTAGTTAAAATGAAATTCTACAACAACGTCAAGATGACGTTAACTTGATTGACGTAACAAATTGACAGACATCTTGGACGTGTTCGCGTTCTGAAATTATTCATTAAAAAAATATTTTTGAATTTTAATCATTTAAAATTATTTTATTTTAATACTTGGCGTAAAGCATTGGACTATACGTACATACTCATTTTAATAATTTATAAATGTTAGAATAAACAAGAAAAATAATAAAATTAACATAGCTGGCAACTTTCGTAGAAAAAATTAGGCAAGTCTTTTATTACTAATTAAATAATTTTGTTCGAATAAAGGTGGAATCACCTTCAAAACAATGATTTTCTTTTCGACCTAAAAAAAATTAACATAGATATATAAATTACGAAACAATTAATTTCCCGTGTCCGACAGGACAGCAAATTCAAATCGCTTTTTACTCTGGTGAGTTGATCTCCCTTTGATCTAATCATTCATAGTAGGTATGTACTTAGAAGTGTACTCATTATCTAGATCTAAACCTATCACAAAGAGCATAAAAAAATACAAATGGCAGCAGCAACCTCTTGCTCGCTTCTGTTTATTAAGTTTAGAAACCCAGGTCACCGGACGGAGACTTATTATACAACTAGTGGACGCCCGCAGGTTCACTCGCGTGGAATTAGACATAATAATATATGTTTATTTTACACCCTTACAAAATTTTTACAAACTTTGAATGCCATATTTATTTATATCTAATCAACAGCCTATAATATAAATTTTATGCTTCTAGTTCTGAGAATGACAAAAGTTTCATAGAACCTTTTTTTTCCCCCTTTTCAACCGTTTTCAACCCTTTACAACACTTTTTCCAAATAAAAAGTAGCCTATGTCCTTTCTCAGGCTCTAGACTATCTGTGTACCAAATTTCATTTAAATCGGTTCAGTAGTTTTGGCGTGAAAGCGACACAGCGAGTTACTTTCGCATTTAAAATATTAGTATGGAATAGTATGGAATTAGTATGGATATGGATAGTTTCGTTTCCACATTTTATAGAAATAGAAAATAATTTATTTTGCCTATAATACAAACATTTTTCAAATTTTAATTTAATTTTTCAAATTTAAATGTCATTATGTTATGACTTGAAATGAAGCCATGACGCTGATTTTCAGTACGGGCCTGTTCTGAGTGATTAAATTGTACTGTAGTACATTTTTAAACCAACACTAATATGATTGGTAGCAGGCACAGATTAGAAACTTATAAATATATTTTATTCATGCAACTATAAACATTTGCTGCAAATACTCAAACTAATTTAAAAAAAATATACATATATTCAAACTTCCATCCTGTATTCCGAGGGTACCCTCATTATTTTCCGGGAACGCCTACAATGTTAACTCAAAGTATAGTATTAAGTTGGTCAAAATGCGGCAACAGGTTTTCATGTAGTGTCTAACAATATCTAAAATTGTTTTATTTGTGTTGTATCTACACATTGACATTGATGTATCTTCGTCTTTTATCCAACACAAAAATGCCCATGGTTTACCTAGGAACGGCTTTTGAAAGATTAAATGATCTACAGTTAGTAAATATCTTTTTCTTTATCGTACTTATTATAGAAAGACGGAGAAATTCGTATATCTAACAATCATTTTGCTGTAAATTTCAGTTCCATCCATACAAACTTTCATCCTGTATATCCGGAAGCTCTGAAAAAAGAAAAAAACGATATTATTATGAACCCTGATAGTTTTTTCGGGATAGGACTCGCTAGAGTTTTATTCTTGCTAATTTTCTATATAATTTGTTTTGCAGTTTTCTTTTTAATTAAGCATTTTGTTACGATTTGTAATTTTCAGGTAGAAATGGTGTGTCTTAACACATTGAGGACTAATCTGTAGTAACTAGGACCTAGTCTATAGTTCGACTTTTTATCACCGATGTTACGGGTGGCAGCAGCTGGGTGTATCTGCGAGTTCGATTGCTACCTTTTTCATATCGAATCACATAGCATGAACACAATTATTAGCCTTATTTATCGGGTAGGAGAGAGCGTTTTTGAGTGTAATGCTTATACATACTAATAAAGATCTGATTTACAACTTGAAATTTATAATTAACCAGCTGACCCGGCAAACGTTGTTTTGCCATATAAATAATTTTTGGTTGATCGTAGAGGGTTGAAAATTCAGGGTTGTATGTATTTTCTAATGCTGTATCATAAAAAAATAAAAACAAAAAATTTCGTCAAACAATAAAAAAAAAATTTTTTTGGGGTGGACTACCCTTAACATTTATAGGGATGAAAAATAGATGTTAGCCGATTCTCAGACCTACTGAATACGCATATAAAATTTGGTAAAAATCGGTAAAGCCGTTTCGGAGGAGTACTGCAACAAACATTGTGACATGGAAATTTTATATATTAGACTAGCTGACCCGGCAAACGTTGTTTTGCCATATGATTAAATTACTAAAATGGCTATTAAAAAATAAGGGTTGATCGTAGAGGGTTGAAAATTTAGGGTTGTAGGTATGTATTTTCTAATGTTGTATCATAAAAAAATACAAAAATAAAAATTAATCTAAAAATTTAAAAAAAAAAATTTGGGATGGACTACCCTTAACATTTAGGGGGATAAAAATAGATGTTAGTCGATTCTCAGACCTACTGAATACGCATATAAAATTTGGTAAAAATCATTAAAGCCGTTTCGGAGGAGTACTGCAACAAACATTGTGACACGGAAATTTTATATATTAGATTACTTACCTATTTTTATATGTACTCTAAAAATATATAAATATGTAGTACCTACCTACTTATAGGTCTTAGATTAATAGGTAAATAATAATACCTAGCAGATATCTGTGGAAATTCATTGTAATGTTTAAATTTTATTGAAGGCAATTAGGTATCTAAGTAGGTTTACCTACTATTTTCTAATTTAAGTTATATGAATACAACAAAATTCAATTCCGTAGTAAGATTGGTGAAAGCGATGCTACACATCTCAGGCTATACAATACAAAGCAAAAGCACACTGATATTGCTTCACCACAGTCGCTCGTCGCTTTGCTCGCTCGCCCTGCCCCGTGCCGTGCCGAGCGAGGCCCGGCGCGCCACCTGTCCGCCGCGTCGGTAAAGCAGCCAGGCCGTCCCCCGCGGCGCGCTCTCCCCCCGCGACGCTCGCCTTCGAGCGAAGAACGAACTCGAGCCAGTAACTCTTCGCCATCGAGCGAGCGAGCGCGCCGTGGCCAGCCGTCCCGCGAGTAATGCACGACGCTTCGCGACTGTCATGCGACGAACGCTGCCTTCTTCCAAACTTATCAGTGAAATAATGTAAAAGTGTCGAAAGGGCACCGCCTGGACGCGCCGCGGCGGCTCCTACCTGCGTGTGCGCCTTCCTTCAGCCGGCCGGCGACGCGGCACGCGACAACGCCACCAAAAAAACTAAATCTTCGATGTCAGTGAGCGAGTGGATTGTAGTGTCAGTGTAGTGTAGTTAAAATAGTTAAATGGATAAACGGCGTGCGATGTTCGTATGAGGAAGAAAGGCGCTAGGAACATCGTAAGTGGAGCTGAGCTGTGTGTTATTACTGTGCAGGATGCGGGGTCGCCTCGGCCCGCCCCAAAGCCCGGAGATTTTTAACGCGCGGGGCGGCCTCTGAGCGCACCACGGAGGTACGGAGGTCTATCCCTCGTAACTCGATGTTTTTTTTATGTCCGAGCAGGTCCCTAACCCCTTTTTTGTGCGCCACGATTTTGGAGGGAATGTTTACGAATCGATCTCTCGATAGGTTATGAGAGCCTGGTACGGGGTAAGGTCAGCGCGCGCATTGTATTGGACTAGCAAAAAAAATATGTTTATGTTTACTTCCGTCTCATAAAATCGTTTCAAACTAGACATTCTCTAAGCAACCAAGGAGTACACGATGACCGCAAAAAAATAAAACGTTCTTATACCGCGAATCAATTGCCAGGTAATCGAAAAAAACTCCAACGTCGTCGGCTGCTTAGCTAACCTAAAAACTTGTTTTGCCGGAGCCGAGCGGCCGTACTGACGAAACCAAATTATTTTAGCGTCGCCTGTAATATGTAATGATTAATATGTACCTATCTATTACGGAATAAATGGCAAAATCTTTCGTGGTTTATTTCTGTAATGTAACGTATAAATTGCTACTCCTTTATAAATTCACGAAACTTGTTTTCCCTTACGAATAAGCGTATTATTTGGATGGGGGTACGTACCCAAGGACACCCATTTACTTAAACCCTTTCTACTGCAAATATTCAAACCCTAGGCTGCGAGCCCTTTGAGGCAAGGGCCGAAAAGAAGCATTCTCCACTAACTACTTTTCCTCCTAAATACTGCTCTAAAAACACTGGTCCTAGGTCCACTACCCATCTACATAATGATCTATTTAGGTACAGACTTTAAATGACTACTTTTCTACCTCAGCTCGATCACGAAAACCGTCTATAGATAGGTAAAAAAATCATACGCAATCTTTAACTCATCTGTCCCTGGTATTTTTTACGTTTCTTATGACATGTAAAAAAGCAGTATTTTCCTCGGGAATGCCTTGACTATTCAACTAGCCTACATAATGCTCCTAAACGCATTTTTCAAGTCGTCGCAATCAAACATTAAAACTATTGGCAACAGTGCTCTTTTGCCACAGCTGCTCCAGCTGAGAATCGAACCCGGTACATAACCGTTATAAAATGACGACAAAATTAAATGTTCGTGTCAGGTAGGAACCCACTATTGAGTGTCTCTTTTTTGAGTCAGGTTAATCCACCAGGCTGACCTGAGCTTATGCCTTGGTGTATTCTATACACAGTTATACCTTTGAGAACATTTTAGAGAACTCTCATGCATCTCGATTTTCTCGATTTTGGCCTAGTACTTGCTTGCTTGCTTCTCGATTTTGGCCTAGTATCTGCTTAACACAACCATTTGGATTGGATATAAGATAAGCCAACGTACTTGCAGCACCTGCTCCTGTCAGTCCTGTCACCCATGACAACGTCAAAGTCCCAAAATCGGTCACAAATAGATTACAAAAGTGTATCCGAAAACCACACGATAAAAACATTTGACTATGATTTGAACTCGGGACATTTCGAGCTCGATATACCAACAATCTATCAATTTGATGTACGTTAGTTTGAGCCCATTAAAGTTGCCATTCAGTCCCATAGGGATAGGTACTAACTATATTATTATCCTAGTCTCTTTCTGAGTCATGTTAGACGTTTGTCACATAACATAAGATGGCACAAGTAATTCGGCATGCTCGTTTTCTACCTTGTGTCCAGTATCTTGGTTAAGTTAAGTTTATTACTGGTTATGTTATAAGATAACAAATGAAGTACATACCTATGTGCTACTCCTACTAACGTAGGTACCGTCCCACATTGACATGTCTAAACGGAACGTCCACGAGACCATCCTTGGGTGCGACTATATAGAGGTCGATAACCGGCGACGGCGACTCGGCAAGGTGCCCTTGATTAAATTTTAACTGGTTAGTATCTAGAACCTACATATCTTTAGTACCGCCCACCAAGGTACCAAGTCCTATTTCTGATGTGCGAAGCGAAGAAGCGACCATTTATAGTCCTTAACAGCAAGTGTAGAAAATCAACGCAAATACATATAACTGACTCGGTACGAGACTTACTAACACCAACTAACAGGACTAACTATCACTAACAGTACCCAACTTAAAGAACTGACCAACTAATTTCTATTTTAACTCTCCCAGCTATCTGGACTAACCGTGCCAGTCCCTATTTGTCTCGTCTAAGTCAGTCACATTTGTGCTGAAATACCAAGAGAACATAACTTATAAAGGAACTAAACAAGTCTCACTATCGGTCGTAAAACTATCTGCTAACTGGACTGGACTAACCATCCCAGCATTCCCAGATATAAGTCTAGATGTCTAGATGGCAAGCATGGGTGTAATTGACCACCTTGGTGAACCCCACAGTTCACAGACTGACCCTACTAAGACGAGTTATTGTCACGAACAGTCCATTCAATATGCATTAGGTCATAACGTATTACATTACGTTACATTTTAGCAACTTCCAATACTAAATATGAGTTAACAGATAAGCTCTATAGTTCTCGAAAGCATGTGATGTCTGCCATTATTGCAGCCAGATCTTCTATTTTTCTAAAAATAAATAATTAAAATATCAAAACCGACTTCAAAAAATATGGATAGCATAGTCAGCGTTTAACTATTCACGTAATATTTTTGAGTCAGGCTGGCAGTTTATTTCATCATAAAATCTACCCAGTGTCATCAACATGACATCAGATTCCTTCGAAGTATGTTCTACCAAACACAACAAGAATCATCCAAATCGGTTGATGGACGACTAGTGGACGCCCGCAGCTTCGCTCGCGTAGAATTAGTCCCATTAACGACGTCTGCCCGCGTTCGGGTTGCCCACTTGACTTCAAAAACGGCAAAGTTTCATACTAAGTTTGCACCCCCGTTTTACCCCCTTAGGGGGTGAATTTTCAAAAATCCTTTCTTAGTGCTCCCCTACGTTATAAAAGGAACCCCTGTGCAATATTTTAAGTTTTAACCCTTATAGTTTAGGCCCGGCGTTGATATGTCAGTCAGTCAGCTTCTCCTTTTATTATTATAGACTAGTGGATGCCCGCAGCTTCGCTCGAAATTATGTAATGGAAGTGGAAATTGACATAACAATAGTTTCGTTTACACCTAGTAATATTATATAGCCTATGTCACTTAGTGAAGATGCAGCTTTCTAATGGTGAAAGAATTTTTGAAATCTGTCCAGTAGTTTTTGTGTGAAAACATTACAAACAAATCTTTCCTCTTTATAATATTAGTATAGACGAAGTTATCGCTGTACGCATACCTACATTAAAAAAACACAAACTGTCGAACATGAGACCACCTCCTTTTTTCGAAGTCGGTTACAAAATTACAAATTAACGCTTGTCCTCCATGTGTTCAAAACTATTGGCCCTTTGTTTTTAAAAATTTTCTTCATACGTCGCCTAACATTCCTGGGTCTAAATATCCACGGAATTTTCCCTAGGGAAGATATCGATTTTACAGTATTGTTATCATAGTCACGAAGAAAGACAAGTATCGTTATTATATTCGTAATATTCGAGTCCGATATTTTCGTGTCTTGCTTCTGGCATTGAGTGAACATTTCTTACTACTTGAACAATGCGTTTCCAAGTTGCACCACCTAATGTCTTGCCCAATATGCTAACTAGAGTGCATCGAATGTTTATAGCTCGTTTTCAGGTGTCGTCTAGAGTAACACAGTACGATAGTCGACAGCAGATGGTCGATGTGAATCCAACGACCAGAGATTCGAAGACTTTGTATTGGTATAGGTACCGTCTGATACACACGTAAACACTATAATATACTACTGTAGTTTGATGACCGCCAATCCCCATGGGAACAGCGTGGTGGAATATGCTCTAGCTAGACTATGCAAGAGTGCCTGGAATACCAAGAGAACATAACTAGTAGACCCGTGCCCAACAGTATCCACCTCTGTGGTCATAGTCATAGCTAACATATGTAGTCTTCTACTGCCCCAATGCGGGTTGATTCGTTTATTCACGTGATATTTTTCAGTCAGGCCGACACTTTTTAAATCAACATGAAAGTTGGTCTGACTTCAAAATATTACATGAATAAACGCTCAAACGCATGAGAATGCTCTCGACCTCCCTCAACTGTGACTGTGGGACCCATAAACGAATTACTATTATTTCTGACTTTAGTTTTGAAGTCGGTATTTTGATATTTGTGCGATTATGTAGCGTCCATAGCCCAATGGCTCGGGTCGATTCAATGTGATCCAAAGAGACGGGCGCGGTCGGTTTGTGGATGGAACTGTGAATTTTCATGAACGCTACCGTGCTTCGGAGGGCACGTAAAGCCGTCGGTCCCGGTTGTTTTCAATGTTGGAAACAGTCGTTAAGCCTTGTCGAAGACTTTGGCCACTAACCCCTCCACCAATCCGCATTGGAGCAGCGTGGTGGAGTATGCTCTAGCTAGACCTCCCGCAGCTGCGTCTGTGGGGGAGACCCGTGCCCAGCAGTGTTTGTTAACTCTAGTCATAATTTCAGTCGGCGGCGACCGGAGTAAATTTTTTGATCGTATATTTCATCGATAATTCCCTAGGTTACCCACTGCTGAAGGCCCAACCCGCGGCGTGGCCTTCCTCAGGTCGCGTCGTAGTGAGTTTGTACTAGGAGCGCATGAATCACCTATATGATGATATCTCTACTACAGGCAGTTAGGTATTATACATTGCCACACATCAATATCAGAGTGAAGCTGAATACCATCCACCGTTTACTTACTCCACAATAGCTTGTATTAGGTATTCTGTGACGATAGTGACAAAACTACAATCATACTGCCTGTATTAGTGTGTGGTTATTAGGTAGTATTGGGAAGGAGGGCCTGTTATTGAATGACTAGTGAACGCCCGCAGCTTCGCTCGCGTGGAATAAGACATAACAATAGTTTCGTTTACACCTAGTCTATACTAATATATAAAGAGGAAAGATTTGATTGTTTGTTTGAATCGAATAGGCTTAAAAACTACTGAACCGATTTGAAAAATTCTTTCACTGTTGGAAAGCTACACTATCCCCGGGTGACATAGGCAAAATTTTATTTTGGAAAAAAATAGGGTTCCGTAAGATATTTGGGTTTTTCTGACACAAGGTGTAAAAAATCAACCAGAAAAGTTACTTATTTTGCGTACGCTGCCTAAAATATAAAAGATAGAACCATAAAATGTTCTAATTAATTGTAGATCTTATAAATATCTATAAAAAAAACCGCGACACACTATACCTATCTATGTCTTCACTGAGTGACATAGGCTATATAATATTACTAGGCGTAAACGAAACTATTGTTATAATCTATATATGTAAAATAAAGTCGTGTTAAATTTTTATTTTTTTAGTAACCTGACGCAAATAGGGTTTATGTGTGTGTATTATAATTTTGATTTTTATATAAAATACCCGTGCGAAGCCGGGGCGGACCACTAGTAATATTACATAGTTAAGTTAGCCTATCAGTGAAGGTGCAGCTATCTAATGGTGAAAGAATTTTTGAAATCGGTCCCGTAGTTTTTGTTTGAAAACATTACAAACAAATGTTTCGTCTTTATAATATTAGTATAGATAGTATAGATAGATAGTCCCGTTACTTATAATTAAAAGCTTTTACTTAACTTCACTCGTATGTATTCATTCATGTATGTCCTGGAATCTTGCAATCAATATTTCACCCACTTCCACTGAAGCTATCGAGCTGACATTTGGCACACATATTAGGTTCCGATGACAATGCAATAATATGGTACTGTCAAACTGATCTGATGATGGAGCCGGAAGATATTAACTGGAACTTCATGATGGAATATCGTATCATAGTCGTGTTTGCACTTGTGGTAAAGTCTTGTAATGAACTTTGACCACGATTAGGTTTCAAGGTCAAGTTATAAAAGCTTTTTAAAAAAAAAACTTGATTATTAACGTTGAGCATGTTTGATATTTTGGAATGGTTAGGGAATAATTTTGCACCAATTGCTTTATCAGTATAAAAGTACTATCATTTATGTGGTAGAATACAATATTCATTTATTGCGCTATCGTACACAAACATGACAATTTATATTACATTAAAAATTTAACACTTTAAAACTATTGCAATTATTTTACATTAAAAAGTTTATCTCTTCGAAAAATCAACTTTCATCCATAATTTCAACGACTTTTTCCTGCCTAAACGAAACAGTAGGCCCAGGCATACATTCGCTTCTCGGCGTTGAGCACTTTTTCTGTAATGGGTATAAAATCTTAAACTCGCGTCAGGACACGTGACCTGATCGAAAAAGCGTAAGACGGATGGAGAGTAGACAGCTATCCCCTCTCTACGGCGCGGCGAAAATGTATGCCTGGGCCTACTGTTTCGTTTAGGCAGGAAAAAGTCGTTGAAATTATGGATGAATAATTGCAATAGTTTTAAAGTGTTAAATTTTTAATGTAATATAAATTGTCATGTTTGTGTACGATAGCGCAATAAATGAATATTGTATTCTACCACATAAATGATAGTACTTTTATACTGATAAAGCAATTGGTGCAAAATTATTCCCTAACCATTCCAAAATATCAAACATGCTCAACGTTAATAATCAAGTTTTCACTTCTGCCGGCACTCCCGGAGTGCATTTTTTTTTTACAGTATAGTTATTTATTAGTAACGTTTAATTTATGTATTACTCCATAATCCAGTTAGTATTTATCTACTTCATGTGTTATTTATGCGACCGAGTCAGAAATAACAAAATCCGAAGCGAACAAGGATAACCGTGGGTTACCGACATACCTACAATAGGTAGATATAAGAGTTAGTAAGCGAAGTGGCAATGAACAGGCCACGTCGCCAAGAAATTGGAATTTTGACGTCATTCGAAGGACAGATAAGTAATGGGAAGAAACTCCGAATATAGAAGGATCGAATGGAGGATCGATTTTTAAAAATCGCCAAATGCGTCTACGAATTTAATGATCTCATTTTTCAATAAAATTTCGGTTGCAAATGCAGTTCGCCTTTCGATAAGGTGGAAACCGCTGTCGGTCTGAGTGACGTCATTTAGATAGGGCTGTGTCCACCTCCAGCAGTAGACTCCAAAAGGCTGATCGATAGATTTACTTATATTATGATTTAGATTTACGTTATAACGTAAATGAAAAAAATTGTGAGCCGTCACGGGACGCCTGGCAGATGTGAAACATCGAAATTATTTTGTACAAGTAATATGCACAAAAGTACAGATTATGACAGGAACTAAAACATATGGAAAACAAAACAAAAAAAAACAACAAAAAAAATATTCAATTAATTTTATTCATAAAATAATTTCTGACCGTGACGCTCGCCACGCTCGCCACGCTCAAAAATTTGGTTTGCCCTCCGCCTAAAGATGTTTCACATCAATAACGTGCATGCACGACAGACTTGGAGGCAAACGATTTTAGGTTCTACCACCTGAAAGATAAACAAAATAGGTATTAGGATCGCAAGGATCAGGAGGAGCTATAAGGCGCCGTTACACGTTATCTTAACTTCGTTTACCTGCTACACGCATGAATCAATGTAAGAAATACGGACGAAAGTCGCTTGCAGGTAAAGGGTGGCATGTTTTCGGTGGCATGTATTTAATTGTGGACGTGTCACGCGATATTGCACCCTAGAGCAGCGATTCCTCGAAGCGGCCGGCCAGTTCCCCGAATGGAGCCGGGATACTTCCGCCATTTTTTGCGATTATGCAACTAACATGGTTAGTGCGTTGGAAAGTAATTTTTAATACAGTTGCTCAAAAAGTGGCGTATTACAGGGACGTTTAGCGTTCGGGAAGTGAGCTATTACACACTCGTGCTTTTTCTTTACCTTTTCCGAACTCGTGCGTTCTCTTTCCCAACTGTCAAAATAATGTCTATTATAAAGAAAAAACCAACCACGAAGTTTTTACTAAAAAAAAAATCATAGAAGTTTTTATGATTCATGCAAATATTTCTATAAAGAAGCTACTAATTTGTTTCAATATCAGATTTAATGATTTGATTCAATGAGATAGGTTAGGTTTCACTTCATTTCATCGCATTAAATTTCATGTCAATAAAAAAATTCTACTGAAGACTTGGCTGTATGGGCAAAGTTCCCTTTGCCTTCCCAGAATGGGAGAAGAAAACAAAAAAATATCTCTGCAATACTCTGTATTCTTTTACGGTTGGCGCCATTTTCCAAAAATGTTCATTGCGAGTTTAGTTTGTGTTTTTATTATTTTATTAAATTGCTTCATTTTTTCGCAACTGTATTAAAAATAGTTGTTCATTACACGTGCGGAATCGTCATTGCAACTTGTTCCGACTGTCAACCCTCGCCTTCGGCTCGGGTAGACATTTGTCGGAACTCTTTGCAATGACAGGCTTTCCGCACTTGTAGCGAAATATACTATTTTAATACAGTTGCTCAAAAAGTGGCGTATTACAGGGACGTATAGCGTTCGGGAAGTGAGCTATTACACACTCGTGCTTTTTCTTTACCTTTTCCGAACTCGTGCGTTCTCTTTCCCAACTGTCAAAATAATGTCTATTAAAAAGAAAAAACCAACCACGAAGTTTTTACTAAAAAAAAATTCATAGAAGTTTTTATGATTCATGCATATATTTCGTAAAAGAAGCTACTAATTTGTTTCAATATCAGATTTAATGATTTGATTCAATGAGTTAGGTTAGGTTTCACTTCATTTCATCTCATTAAATTTCATGTCAATAAAAAAATTCTACTGAAGACTTGGCTGTATGGGCATAGTTCCCTTTGCCTACCCAGAATGGGTGAAGAAAACAAAAAAAAATCTCTGCAATACTCTGTATTCTTTTACGGTCGGTTGGCGCCATTTTCCAAAAATGTTCTTTGCGAGTTTAGTTTGTGTTTTTATTATTTTATTAAATTGCTTAATTTTTTCGCAACTGTATTAAAAATAGTTGTTCAGTACACGTGCGGAACCGTCATTGCAACTTGTTCCGACTGTCAACCCTCGCCTTCGGCTCGGGTAGACATTTGTCGGAACTCTTTGCAATGACAGGCTTTCCGCACTTGTAGCGAAATATACTATTTTTTTTATTTCCATTAATGTTATGAAGCGATGTTATACTATATTGTACCCGTTTCATATAAATTTAGCATTCATACAAAACATTAATTAACAAATGCGCAATAAACTAATGTCTTGTTTGTTACTTCGAGGTTAAATTAGTAGATAAGGTTGAAGGAATTACAAAATAAGTTTGTAATGGAGACCGTATAGTCAGTAAAGATATAATTCAAGCCTTGGTAGGAGGGAAGTGAGGCCCCTACGTGTCCTGCGGCCGCTGCCTGCCTAAAGAAAATAATTACCACTGTAGCATTGCTATTATCCTAGTACCCAGTAGTAATCAGTTTGTTTGTGGCTGTCCGGATTCGCAAGCGTAACCTTAGCGTGGCCTCGCGTCAACCTCACTGCAAGCACTCACGCCACTTTCAGGGCTATCTCTGAAAAACATCTTCTGAACTAAAGTAACTAACGGTCGTAAATTTTTATTGACTAAAACTAGTGGACGCCCGCAGCATCGCTCGCGTGGAATTACGAGTACTATACTTCGCGTGGAATACTTTCGTTGAGACACTGATTGCCTCGCTGCGACCCATAGACGTCCCACTGCTGGGCACGGGTCTCCCCCACAGACACTGTGCTGCGGGAGGTCAAGAGCATACTCAACCACGCGGCTCCATTGGTCATTGGTGGAGGGGTTAGTGGCCAACCCAGTGTCGAATGTTCTTAAGCCACCCGAAGGTCTTCGACAAGGCTTAACGACTGTTTCCAGCATTGAAAACAACCGGGAACGACGGCTTTACGTGCCCTCCGAAGCACGGTAGCGTCCATGAAATTTTGCCACTAGCGGTCACCCATCCACAAACCGACCGCGCCCGTCGTTGCTTAACTCTTTCGATCACATTGAATCGACGCGAGCCATTGGGCTATGGACGCTACTCATACACATTTATAAAAAATACTCTTGCTTCTAATTATTATAAATAATTACTAGGAGTTCATAAATTAACAAGCACCTCGACTTCCTCGGTTTCGCTCATATTAATTTAATCGACACAATAGTACTTTACTATTATTCTGTGACAATAGGTAGGTTCCATTCCATAGCGAAGTGGTGTCACGGACAAGCACCAAGGCGAGCCTTGTAAAACATCGCCAGTAATACCTACTGCATTTTGACACGGCTAACTTCCGAAAGACTGTCGAATCCGGACGAAGTTTCGGAGAGGCACTGTCAAACGACGAAAACGTCGATGTCAAAAAGTCGCTATTGCCCGTAGTGCGCGACAGTATGTATGTACAGAAAACCAGCGCTGTAGCATCATTGTTGCAGCAAATGCTAAGTGCATTTTTCGCCCTATCATGTGGTAACTATATATAAAAGTATGTGTTCTAGTTGTAGGCGAAAAATAAAAAATATGTACATATTGTCTAAATTTCAAAACAGAGAAGTTGCATAATTTATAAAAACCGACTGCAAAACAAATTAGGTATTTGTTGGAAAATTCACGAGAATGCCAACCAATTATTTTAAAATATCGATATTATTACGATACCCCACTTGATATAGTTCGCAGTTTTTTTTTCCTTTTCATTTTAAAAGCTTTTATTTAACTTCACTCGTATGTAACTATGTATGTATGTATGTATGTCCTGGAATCTTGCAATCAATATTTCACCCACTTCCACTGAAGCTATCGAACTGAAATTTGGCACACATATTAGGTTCCGATGACAATGCACGAAAATAAAAATAAAACTATAAAAAGCTTTTTTTTTAAAATAACGGTATAATTTATTTTTTATATGAAATTGAATTTACTTTGATTCTGTGAAAACAGTGAGTGAGGTCGCAATAAAATTATTGTCGAACTAAGACGCTTGTGGCCTTTTATTTGGCGGTTTCCTACAACAATATTATTATTGTATAATTTTATTACTTAATCATAATTGCTAATCTTCTTTTTCCACGTTCGCTTGTATATTTTGAGTACCAGTCTGGTCTTATTGTTCAGCGGGCAAGATGGGCAAGGTCAACTAAGCAACTCTGAATGTGTTTTAAGGCCGCCCCGCCCCATCTCTTTAGAAAAGCTTACGTTTAGCGTGTCTGGTCTTCGTGGTGTTATGTACCTGATTCCCGGAGTGTGTTTTCAGGGTTTCTTCTATATTGAAGTAGCAAACGGGCATGTTTTTGTCAGAACATTAGTCGGCCGGCATTAACTTTTAGCTTCTTCTTCTTTTCGTATATATTCCGGGTTCTCGGTACTGGCACAGAATACATAATAGTACGTACTGGTAAAATGCAGGCGCTACCGCGATTATAGATTCCTGGTACCCACTGCTTTAGTAAGTACAGGGTCTGATCTGATCTGATCTGAGATTAATACTGCACATAACATTCCCTAGTATGCTAGGGATGGTTGGCTATGAGTTCTTTCTCTCTCTATCGATTAAAAAAAATATACTTTATGTATGTATGTATGTTACGGAATCTTTGAACTTATTTTCGCTCACTTCAAAATTTCGGATTAATTTGAAACTTTGCACACTTATCAAGCACCGATGACAATGATATGAATAACTAAAAAAATTAAAAATACATACCTATCTACATTTTTGTTCCCATAACACAAAATCGTGTATTTTAGATTTTTTTAAAATTTATGCTGTTATTACTGAACGATTCGTGAGTGTCTATATTCATAGTTGAAGTTACCGGCTTACTTACGTGTGATTTAAGTCGGTAACAGGCCGACTAGTTTCGATCTATTCTATTATGTATCTAGTATCGATACGGGCACGGCGTACACTGTGCCCGCCGCGAGTGCGTTCACTCTTGAAGATGATCATCGTAATAGATCGAAACTAGTCTGCTTTTTCGACTTAAATCATACGTGAGTAAGCCGGTAACTTTGTTGTTATTAAAAGCTTTTATTTAACTTCACTCGTATGTATTCATGTATGTCCTGGAATCTTGCAATCAATATTTCACCCACTTCTACTGAAGCTATCGAGCTGAAATTTGGCACACATATTAGGTTCCGATGACAATGCATGAAAATAAAAAAAAAAGTTATAAAAGCTTTTTAAAAAAAAAATTTTTTTAGAGTAAGTATAATTTTATTTTGTTACCAGCTGACCCGGCAAACGTTGTTTTGCCATATAAATACTTTTTGGTTGATCGTAGAGGGTTGAAAATTCAGGGTTGTATGTATTTTCTAATGTTGTATCATAAAAAAATACAAAAATAAAAATTTATCTAACAATTAAAAAAAAAAAATTTGGGATGGACTACCCTTAACATTTAGGGGGATGAAAAATAGATGTTAGTCGATTCTCAGACCTACTGAATACGCATATAAAATTTGGTAAAAATCGGTAAAGCCGTTTCGGAGGAGTACTGCAACAAACACTGTGACACGGAAATTTTATATATAAGATTCTTGGACGGCTTGGACAGAACAGAACGTATCTAAGTTTTAAGTAGTAGAGAGTGTATGTTGAAGTAAGTATAATAATAGTGTTGTGGTTGTCGGTTCAGATGTCGGTGGGCCTGCAGCGGCGCGTGCCCGCGCTGGAAGAGGGCGGCGGCGCGGGCGCGTGGAAGGGCTCCGAGCCGTTCCCGGCGTTCGCGCCGCCCGCCGGCTCGCCCGCGGGCCCCGCGTTCGCCGCCTCGCCCGCGCCCTCCACGCCGGGCCCGGGGCCGCCGTTCGCGGGCCCGTACGCCGCCGCGGGGCCCTTCGGCAGCCCCTCCGCGCGGCCCGGCTCCGGCGGCGGCTTCCCGCCCGCGCCGCCGCAGCAGCCGCACTTCCCGCCGCCGGCGTTCGCGCCGCCCGGCTCGCCCTTCCACCCCCACCCGCCGCATCCGCCGATGCCGCCGCATCCGCACATGATGGCGCCGCTGCCGCCACCTGTTGACAGGTGAGCTGTGACCTGTCACTATTATGCCGATATCATCGTCGGTGCAAAACTCAACTAGCCAGTGTCATTTTGGCAGTTTTTACATGACATCAATATCTTCACACAACGCATACTGTGGCAAAATATTGTATCTGTGGCATTACAAATCGTAACTGAAAAAAGTAATAATTCTACAAAGGTAAACTAATCTATGTTAGTTTACTTTATTTACTAAGTTAACTGCCAAAATGACAGTTTGGCTAGTTGACTTTTGTACCGACGAATATATGGATCGTGGGATTCATGCTTACTGAAAACTCCCTCGGCAGCCGTTTTCAAGTAGGACTTCTATTATACGCAACAAAGTTATGAAAACCTGGTGCTTTTACTTCAGTGTGAATTGGTGGAGGAGTTACAGGGCAACCCGATGCTTAGGAGGCTCGTGACACGAGAGTGAACGACTGCTCTCGAAGTTGTCCATGAGTACATTTGCCTGGGACAAATGGTCCTGATGGGTAAATCCAACTTCGAGAAAGAGGTCACTCGCAGAATCCAACTCGGCTGGGCAGCGTTCGGGAAATTGAGACATTTTCACATCCAAGATACCTCAGTGCCTGAAGTTGGATGTTTTGAAAACTTTTTTAATACACTACTTACTAAGTTACTACACTTACTTACTTACTTCGTAGTAGTTTTGTTTACAATATTATGAGGTCCTGGTGACCAAGCCTTATCTAACCAGCTGTTGACGTTGACCAAAGCCGGCTGCAACTTTATTATCCCTTGGTAGAATTGACTCGCGCTTTAAGTCAAAGTCAAAGTCAAATAATTTATTTCGCTATGAGGTGATTAGACACGCTTAACGAAAGTCTAGGTACCTAACTAAAAACTACTTAAACTACTAACTGATCTATATAAGGCAAAGGATTAGCTATTGATTATTGAATGAATAGCTAATCCTACACAGGTGTCTAACTTGCCTTAAGATAAATTTATAATAATTACCTACCACTAAGCTAAGCTCTAAGTCACGATAGACTATCTATATGGTCATCGGCTTTAGGAAGAATTTACAATATTCTTATCCTATGCCCTAGTGTAGGCCGAGAGAGAAAAAAGCCGGAGGAAAAAACTCTCGGTACTCTTTTAAAATTCAAATTAATTTTTACAGAAAAATGTACAGTATGACCATGACATGATTAAGTCAGACACGAGACAGCCAATCGTGTATGCCAAGAATCACCCCATATGCCACCAGCTTACAATTTTTAGTATAATTAATACAGAAGCATAGTGATAGCCTGTCAGAGTTTAATTCAGTCCCATGCCTTTATATCATCCAAATACTCCTGAATATTATAATAAGCTTTTCGACATAATGTTTGTTTGATGGTTTTTTTAAACCTTTGTAAAGGCAGAGACTGAACCGCAGCCGGGACTTTATTGAATATTAGAATAGACATTCCTATGAAGGAACGACTTTTCTTACTAAGCCGGCATTTAGGAAACGCTAATTTGTGTTTAATTAATAGTATGTTGTTTTGGTGTACAATAAAGGAACTTGTCTGTCTGTCTGTCTATATTATTATGTCCCTGTAGTAGGGTAACATTAGTAGGATACAAGCAGTTAAGGCTAGTTCGCTTCTTTTAATTAAAACTAGTTTAAGGCAGTAAACAGCTGATCGGTGCTATCAGCTGTTTACCAGCGGCGTATCCGGAGACCTTACTGCGACGTAGAATCTGTTATTACGTATATTTAATTTTTATTTTGCTGGAATAGCAAACGGGCACGCAGCATGTCCCATCTATGTCATTGAAATGAGAAATGAAAGGTTATTAGGTCATCGCCTTTTATAACTAACTAGTGGATGCCCGCAGCTTCGCTCGCGTAGAATTAGACCCATTAACGACGTCTGCCCGCGTTCGGGTTGCTCACATGACTTCAAAAACGGCAAAGTTTCATACTAACTTTGCACCCCCGTTTTACCCCCTTAGGGGATGAAGACTGAAAATTAGATAAAAACAATCCTTGATGCGGATTATAATTATATCATGCTAAAATTTTAGCTCGATCGGTGCAGAACTTTTTGAGTTTTTGAAGCGTACACAAACCAACATAACATTTTTATATATATAGATTCCTCCGCACCATTTACCGTGCCAGGTTCAAAGCCCTCTCTCGAGTCGTAACACAACCATGTCAACCATACAATACAATACAATCGCTGCGACCCATAGACGTCCCCACTGCTGGGCACGGGTCTCCCCTACAGAAACAGTTGCGGCAGGTCTACAGCATACTCCACCACGCTGCTCCAATGCGGATTGGTGGAGGGGTTAGTGGCCAAACCAGTGTCGAATGTTCTCAAGCCACCCGAAGGTCTTCGACAAAGCTTAACGACTGTTTCCACCATTGAAAACAACCGGGACCGACGGCTTTACGTGCCCTCCGAAGCACGGTAGCGTCCATGAAAGTTTGCCACTAGCGTAATAGCGTTCACACATTCACAAACCGACCGCGCCCGTCGTTGCTTAACTCTATCGATCACATTGAATCGACGCGAGTCATTGGGCTATGGGTACAATACAATACAATAAACAATTCAAAAAATTAAATATTAGTATTGACCGGGAATATATTCCGGGTCCATCTTAATCGCTCTCATTTTATGAAGAATCTCTAAGTAAGAATCCAGATTGCCCCGGGCCGGTGGTTCAGCTCAGTACCGGAATCCCGGTATTTCTGAGGTCACTGGGAAGTCCCGGGTACGAATTCTAGCTAGGACAAACATAGCTACTACTAGTAATCTTCCACAAGTGAAATGTTACGATTAATAAATAAGAATACTAATAAATAAATATCTTGGACATTCTCACACACGGCCATCTGACCCTAAAGTAGGCGCGAGCCTGTGATATGGGTGTCAGAGACTGATATACATACATACATATATATATATTTTTAAATACATAATTAAATAGATAATATTAACATCCAGACACAGAACAAACACAAGTGCTCGTCACACGAATATTTGCCCTGAGTGGGATTCGAACCCACGACCCCTGGCGCAACAGACAGGGTCACTACCGATTGCGCCAACGGGCCCGTAAGATTAAGATGCTTTAGCATGAAGACCCTTTCTATACTAAGCCATGGATGGGACCATGTTTACGATTTGCCATTCGAACGTAGACCTTATTATAACTACATAAGAATCGTGTTCTACTCGTCTTTTATGACCTGAACTTGACCTGACCAAAGCTTATGAAAGTTTTGCCCGATCAAAATGAAAAACGAAATCGACACTATAGAATCTGATTAGATTTAAATCTACTGCCGAAGACGTGGAATTAATTTGATTATCCACGATCGTATATTCCAGAACAAAATACCTATGTACCTTTTAAAAAATACAGTGTCGCTTGGCCGGTAAAAATGGCAAAATGATCTTCACTCGAACCTCGCTCAAATAAAATGTGAAGTCTGTGCGCTAAAGCTCGCCCGTGTGCCGCGCGCGTGTGCGTGCGGTAACCCCCCGCGTCTGTGTGCACAAATAAATGTAGGTGAACGGTACGTAGGTAGCTATACATTTGCGCCGCGTACCGTCCGCAACACAACTGCGACTGACAAATAAAATAACTGTTACCTAATATTAATACCAATGCCAATAAATTAACTGTTACCTAATATTAATACCAATACCAATAAATTAACTGTTACCTAATATTAATACCAATACCAATAAATTAACTGTTACGTAATAGTGTTGTTTCATTTCGTTGAATTTACATTTCGTGAATTACATTCGTTCGTTACATTATTTCGTGAATTACATTCGTTACAATTTTGAATTCATCGTGATGGATAACACCGTACTCAGCTGAGTACGACCACACTTAGACATGAACGGGTAACTTGTGAAAAAAAATTAATTTCTCTTCATACTGGAAACACTTTGGTGACTAGGGAGGACGAATGATTGTATCGATGTCTAAATTTTTATCGATTCAATGTCTGTATTTAAATTTATTGTTTCACTGAGAAAATTGGCAGAATTGGTGAACGAAGTTGTACAAACTTTTTAACAACAGCCTTTTAAAGTTACTACTGGGCATAAGCCTCCCTTAATCGGTGCTATTACTCTCGATCCTCTGCCTTCTGATTCCAGATTGATATCCACCATGTATCAATCAGCCGGTATACATTTCAGTGCTTTAATCTCGGTGGTTAGCTTCTTTCATTTCGGTGGCATCAATCGAATTCAATGTTAATTTTAAAAAGTTTATCGATTAAAATCCTTGTAAATACTGACGATACGATATACTATTCATCGTTTAAATATTTAAAATGACCCATATATACATTCGTTCACCTATTCTACTAACTTAGGGTATGATTTTCTCATTTTTTAAATATTTAATCGATAAAAATACAGGCATAATCGATATTATCATTAGTCCCTTGCTTAATAGGACCAAAGGTATATACTGATAGTGGACGCCCGCAGCTTCGCTCGCGTGGAATTAGACATTCACTAACTTCAAAAACGGCTAAGTTTCATACTAACTTTGCACCCCCGTTTTACCCCCCTAGGGGGTGAATTTTCAATAATCCTTTCTTAGTGCTCCCCTATGTTATAAAAGGAACCCCTGTGCACAATTTCAAGTTTCTAACCCTTATAGTTTAGGCCCTGCGTTGATATGTCCGTCAGTCAGTCAGTCAGTCAGTCAGTCACTTTCTCCTTTTATATATATAGATATCCCGTGGTCTTACCAGAAGGATCATCGGTGGGAACACGGCCCCTTCACCGTCGTTTCCATCATGCGTTCCATAAGTGCAACAGGTGACGTTTATAAGTATTTAAAATGCAAACAATTTAAAAAAATTCATATTGCGTGCAGGTGGGATTGGAACCCGGGTCTCCATCATAAGTGAGATACTAAATTCTTAGTTACTAGGCTATCAACGCTGTTGTACATGTTCTATAAATACAAATGGATTTATAGAACACTCATGCTTAGTAATAAATGTTACAAGCCATAGACGTCCCATTGCTGGGCACGGGTCTCCCCCACAGCTGCGGGAGGTCTAAAGCATACTCCACCACGCTGCTCCAATATGAATTGGTGCAGGGGTTAGTGGCCAACCCAGTGTTGAATGTTCTCAAGCCATCCGAAGATCTTCGACAAGGTTTAACGATTGTTTTTACCACTGAAAACAACCGGTGCCGACGGCTTATTGTGCCTTCCCGAGCACTGTAGTGCTCATGTAATTTTGCCCCTAGAGGTCACCCATCAACAAACCAACCGTTGTTAAACTTAACATAACTTTTTTCGCGACTTAACTCTGACAAATTAACAGCAAATTAAAAAAATTACCAGTTATTTTTCTCCTCGGAAGACATGAAAAAATTTAATTGTGTGGTTTTATGAAACCACGGTAAAAGTGAAACTTTTTTTCACATTATAGACATAGTCTGTGTCAGTCAGTCAGTCAGTCAGTGTCAGTCAGTCAATAATTCATAACAAATGATCTAATACTACATTTTTAATGCTACATGCGTTACGCGACATGCGACAGACAAGCCAAAATTTTCAGAACGATGTAATAAAAGTTTCACTTTAAAAATTAAACCGCTCTTCTTGACTGTCTGGTTAGCCCAATGGTTGGCTGGTAGAGAATGCTTTATGCATTAAGCTCACCATTTGTACTCTGTACTTTTGTATGAGGTTCAATAAAGATAAGTAAATAAATAAATACAGAAAAACACACACTGACACCCACCTACCCTTTTGGATGACGGTCGGTCGGTGAGTGTCCACTCACAAACAACACAATTTTACATCCCTGATCCGAATACGAATAACTTAATGCCAAATAAATATCGAATCCCCGCCGCGAACCGCACCAATTGTTTAAAATTAATTGTACCGTAATTTGCGGACCGTACGCGCCCACCCCGCTCCTACGTACATACCTACTGGCTATGTATTGTTGGTACCGTTCGGCCAGCGCGCGCGGGTCCCCCGCCCCCCGCGCGCGCGCTGCTCCCGACGCCAGCTCGACGCTCAGGGGTGACATTACGGGGCTCAAGCGCCGCTGGACACCGCTACATAAGTAAAGACGCCACTCGCGTCGAGTGTCGTCTGCCTCGCTAGTCGCTCCCCGATCAAAATCATTCGACTATTTTGACGTTTTTCGAATTCAAGTTTCGTGCACTCATTTATTATAATTTACATTTTTCATAGATTTTCTAGGCCTCTGGTATTATTAATTATATCGTATTTGGTGCATGGTTAGCAGTAATTCTGAATTTGAAATCTGATTTTTGTTGTGTGGATAAAATATACAATGTTTTGCTGAGATGCAATAATCTTTTTAGATTGAAAATAAGGAGTTTAATAATAAATATGATCTTAATATATTATATTTCTTGTGTACGAGTGTATGACAGTGAACTCCTCCTAAACGGCTGGATAAATGTTGATAAAAATTTTTGTGTGTGTTCAAGGGGATTCGAGGATGGTTTAGATTCACAATTTGGTCCACTGGAAAATATTTTTTAAACTTTAGTATTTTTATTTTTAACTGTCGTTCATTGACGTGAAGCGGTTATTTATAATTCCACGCGAGCGAAGCTGCGGGCGTCCACTAGTATTAGTATAGATAGTAGATAACGCTAGGCCCAGTTTTGAATTATTGTACGCCCACAAGGGGCACTGTTGTACCACGTTACATTGACCCTGAATTGTATGGAAACAGTCAGTCCACGCGACTTTGACAGAAAGCATTTGTTTACAGAGTCCAGCGATTTCACAATTAAATTTTTTTTATTCATCATCATCATCAGCCTTTATTGGTCCACTGCTGGACATAGGCCTCTCCTAAACGACGCCACTCCGACCGGTCCTGTGCCTTCTGAATCCAGCGGTTTCCCGTTGCCTTCTTCAGGTCGTCCATCCATATGTCGAAGGGCGGCCTGTGCTCCTTTTTCCAAGTCGAGGTCTCCATTCGACGACTTTTCTTCCCCACCGGTTATCAGCCCTGCGAACGACGTGGCCTGCCCATTGCCACTTCAACGTACTAACTCTGCGAACTATGTCGGTGATCTTTGTTCGTCTACGGTTTTCATCATTTCTGATACGGTCGTGCAGCGAAATACCGAGCATAGTTCTCTCCATAGCGCGTTGAGTGATTCTGAGCTTGTGAAATAGGCCGACGGTAAAGGACCACGACTCGGATCCGTAAGTCATCACTGGCAACACACATTTTATTCATAGAATATGCAAAAAAAAATCAGTTTTAATACTTTTAATCTGAGTCTAGATCGGTTTTAATACTTTTAATATGAGTTTAGATCGGCTTTAATAATTTTATCTTGGTTTTGATCGGCTTTAATACTTTAAATCTGATGAATCCTTGTGATCGCTTGTGATAAGAATTTCTCAACACTATCGTGCTTTGCAGGACACAATAAACTGTCGTCGTTGCTTGGATTGTTATGTATCCGAAGAGGCCCGCACTTTATTTAGCTAGCTACAAGCCATAGACGTCCCACCGCTGGGCTCGGGTGTCTCCCACAGACACAGCTGCGACAAACACCACCAGGCTGCTCCAATGCGGATTGTTTGAGGGGTCAGTGGCCAACCCATGGTTACTGTCGAATGTTCTACAGCCACCCGAAGATCTTCGACAAGGCTTAACGATTGTTATTATCATTGAAAACAACCGGGACCGACGACTTAGCGTGCCCTCCGAAGCACGGTAGCGCCCATAAAATTTCTCCACTAGCGGTCACCTATCCACAATACGACCGCGCCAATAGTTGCTTAACTATGTTCATCATATTTAATTATTTCTTTATTTATTTAACACTATTGCTGTTAGAATGGAAATGTGGGCGTGACAGGCGCGCCAACAAGTATGATTAAACAATCATACTTCAACTGAAATCACGCGTGCATACTTTTAGTCGCTTTCGGACTGCGGTGGTAAAACGTAGTGATTACTTGCTCAGTGTGCGGTGGTGCGAAGAGCTGCACGAAAAATATACATTGCCGGTAAAGTACGCAAGTAATCCACGTGAACACATAGTTCGTGCGCAATGTATTCTGTCCTACAGAATGCGATGACGTTACGATGTTCTGTCGAGTTCGTTCGCAGCGAGATAGTGTTGTGAAAGTATAAGATAAATTTTTCGATAAGTCTAGATCTTGAGTACGTAATTAAAGTAGTTTCAGGTGTAAATACTTAATTTCAAGGAGTAGGTGTAGTACTAAATAAGTAATTTAGTACTAATTTATATTATGTATTTATTTTAGGTTTCCAAAGGATCCTAATAACCAGCATTGGATAAATGTAACGGGTAGAAAATTTGGATCCCTAAAAAACAATGTACCACTTTGGAACAACTGTACTCGATTTTGCGCAACTTTGTCGGAACTCAATTATTTAGCAACATTAGTTATCATCAGATTGTATTATATTCTACTGAGAAGCATATTACAGAATACAGACTTTACCAAAGCTATTAAAGAAAAATAATTTAAATATAAGATTGCATTAATTTATTGTAAAAAATTCGAATACAAAAGAGTCCCCATCTTTGCTCTGCACAAGTACATTCGTCGCGCAACTGTATATATTAAAACTGTACCTGTGTATTTATTTAAGTACGTACACTCACTCTGAAACGTTTTAATAAAATAAATAATTATAATGTAATTTTTCATGTGAAGATAATAAAAAAAATGCATGTTAATAAGATGTATGGAACAGGCGCAACACCTAAAGGAAGCAAAACTCAAGTTGCATATGTTTTCAGTGTTACTTTTAAAAGAGTCATTTATGCGGATGTAGCATTATAGGTACCTACATAACTCTAAACAAGTTTCAAAATATATTTATCGATAAATATGTTTACATCTCTAGTTGGGTTACCAGTAAATCTATATATATAAAAGGAGAAGGTGACTGACTGACTGACTGACTGACTGACTGACTGACTGACTGACTGACTGACTGACTGACTGACTGACTGACATATCAACGCAGGGCCTAAACTACAAGGGCTAGAAACTTGAAATTTTGCACAGGGGTTCCTTTTATAACGTAGGGGAGCACTAAGAAAGGATTTTTGAAAATTCACCCCCTAAGGGGGTTAAACGGGGGTGCAAAGTTAGTATGAAACTATGCTGTTTTTGAAGTCGTTAGACGGGTAGACGTCGTTAATGGGTCTAATTCGACGCGAGCGAAGCTGCGGGCGTCCACTAGTAACATATAAAATTGCACGATCAATTTTCTCGAATATGCAGTAAATTTTGTTTCTTAACTTTTATTTATTAATTTCACCGCCGTTAGGCATCTTTTGGCTCAATAAAGGTTAAATAAATAAATAAATAATACAGTAAAATAAAATATACTCTATTTTACTAATCTTGTAGTGGTTCAGTACCTACCAGTTACCTTACCTCCGAATACCTCCGAATACCTCAAGAATACCTCACACGGATACCTCATACCTTCGAACCAGTTACCAGTTACCTACGTTGTTAATATGAAACATATACGCGGTCGTCAAAATAGTGTTTTAAATAGTGTAGTATGTATGAAAGAAAATGTAAATATAAATAGGTGATTTTACAAATAAATTATTCATTCGACAATCGGACAGATCACGAGTTTCATTATGAATCCTATGAAGAACCTCTAAAATCTTATTATTGCACGAAATTTGTGCAAAACACTTACTGGCAACATTAAGTGTCGACAAGGTCAAAACTTGCACAATTCTACAGCTTGACGCGAGCAAAAAGTATCCTTATTGATTTGATGCTAAGGTTAGTTTTTAAAAGTTGCGATTCTCGTGCAATTTGACCAATGGCTGATGAATATTTTATGTAAAGGTAATAATAACGTGTATCTAAGTGTGGGTAACTGGCGACAGTGGTTTTGTTTCAAAACTGACTCGATGGCCTTTCTAACCTCCTTTATCTGTTCTGTGATTGCACACGTAGACATTTTGACGGGCCCGTTGGCGCAATCGATAGTGACCCTGCCTGTGACGCCAGGGTCGTGGGTTCGAATCCCTCTCAGGACAAATATTCGTGTGACGAACACTTGTGTTTGTTTTGTGTCTGGATGTTAATATCTATTTAAGTATGTACATATTTAAAAATATATATGTATGTATATCAGTCTCTGACACCCATAGTACAGGCTCGCGCCTAATTTGGGGTTAGATGGCCGTGTGTGAGAATGACCATGATATTTATAGCAAGGCGCAATGGGCGGCCTTACCGCTCATAGCGGTCTCTTCCAGGCAACCTTTTACCGTGACTATCAAAGACCGACATGAATCCAAGGGCAGAAATTCGTCGACAACAACATTCGTATTCAGATACCCATTCCCAGCTGTGGGCTAATGTCAGAGCCATTAGCGTGAGCTGCGACTAATTAGTATTTATGAAGCACGCGCGACGCGGAACCTATAGAAACATGGAGGTGCGTCGACAGACCACGTAACCTATATTTAAGGCACGTGAAGGGCGCCCCCGCCGACCCGCGACCACCCGCGGCCGCTGCGCTCCTGGTACACCGCGGGACAGGACCTGGGACAAATAAATACTTTTCTCTCCATCCGGCGAAGTTGCGGTCAGTTAGTTAGATTCTGACTGAGGTGAGGCCCGGGTTCGAATCTTGGCTAGGGTTAATTTGACAAATTTTGCATATTATCAGCTGTACTCGAGTCTCAAGAGCGAATCAAAGTGCAGGGATGTGATATTTTATCTTTACAGCCTTCGGAAGACATTTATTGTACATAGACAATAGACCAAACGGGAAGACTTATGCCATCTGATGGATTTATTACTATAAAGTTTTACCAATCCCACGGAAAAACAAGTGCGATTCTCTAATGCCACCATCAAATCTATATTTAACAAATTAACAATATCTACCAGGCTACCAGAGTAGGGTTTTTTAAAATAGGGCTGGCGACGCATTGCGTTTCCTCTGGTGTTGATCTTGTCAATCATCAGCTTGTTCGTCAGGCTAATCCTAAAAAAAAAACACTACCTTCTAAAACCAGGCAGAAGAGACTCGAAAGCTACCTACTGTTGCCTAAAGTATAAATGCTAGCAGTGGAAGTGTCCCGGCACGTGATAGGACACGTGCGGCGCGAGGGAGGCACCCTCCGCCAACGCTGAGCTCCTAGTACGAGCCATTGATCGGTGGAATTTTCTTTAAAAATATAGTTTAATGGTGCACGTATGGAATTAGATAGACTTTACATAAAAAGTCGACTTAAGACTTTACATAAAAAGAATAAATTGCGTCAAAACGTGCATTGCATTTCCCATGAAAGTATAGTAACCAGTAACCACATAGTAACCGACAAAGTGTGGGATCGTCGTCGGAGTGTGCATTGAGTCGGTAACAAAATCTGTGATAAAGTCGGCTGATATTGCTTCGGGTGGACGCGGCGGGACCAAATCACCCACATCACCGAAAAATGCCTTTGTTGTTTCAATAGCAAGCACTGACTGATTGACCCACAGTAC
Organism: Carterocephalus palaemon; assembly: GCA_944567765.1. Classification (NCBI taxonomy): domain Eukaryota; kingdom Metazoa; phylum Arthropoda; class Insecta; order Lepidoptera; family Hesperiidae; genus Carterocephalus; species Carterocephalus palaemon. The sequence continues at coordinate 3,157,327 of OX155661.1, forward strand.
AGATATTATCTGTTCTGTGGACTCACCCGTCCGTTGCCTTGCCACTTGCCACACTTAACAGCTTCACGCACTCGCTATTGCCTATTCTGTGAGAATCCATGGAAGTAATAGATCCTCATGTATATCTAGATCCATGGATAAATCTCTGTTACTTACTCAAATGTTTAAAGTTTAAATCGATTCTTTCAATTACATATTTTAAAATGTTTTGTGTATTTATAAAACATTCTGCGTAGCCAGTGTTCCCGAATCATCGATCGATGTTCTCCTGTGATCGAAGTTCCGAAATACTTCCAAAACCTCGTCGTTCCCCGACAAATGCACATCGCTAGCCAGGGGCGGCGCCCCTTCATAGCAACTTTATTCTCTCGCTCGCTCGCCCGGCTGCTGTCTCTGGTGGCATGCAAATTAAAAATCAATGTACTCGTTAACAACATATTCGATTGGTTGTAGAACCTGTAATATTTGCTTTTTAAACAATTGGGTCCCGGTCTGATGGAACCCGAATAAAGCTGTCCTAAAGGAAAATTACCAACATGCGAGTTGGTACCCAGTACCCAGTTTCACAGAAAATTCTGTCATCAACAGAAGTTGGCAACTTCTCCAGATTTTTTCTGTATATGACACGAAGCGATGACAATAATCACCCGGAGGGTGATTCCCACCCCCGGTTCGGAAGTCAGGGTCTCTTACCACACGGGAGTCGTCGAATGAAAAAATTACGAGAGAAAAATCTTATAAATTGTATCTATCATGGAAGTCAAACTGTTGAAATACTCGTACATCTATATATATAAAAGAAAGTCGTGTTAGTTACACTACTAATAACTCAAGAACCGCTGAACGGATTTGGCTGAAAATTTGTCGGGAGGTAGCTTAGAACCAGGGGACTGCTATAGGATACTTTTTACATCGATCAGTTTTATTTTATTTTTTAGTGACAGATGAAAATTTGACGATTTGAAATATTTGAAGTCGACCTATTGATGTGTTAGTTTTATAGAGTACATTTTACATGTTTGTTTCGAGCATCTATTATCTTATTGTGCCGATATTATCATTAACAATACCTTGCCGCGACCAAGACTGTCAAATATTTACAGACAAAGCCGTAATGTAACAAGGATTCGAAACATTGCGAATGAAAGGGCTGAAGAAGAATAAGAAATTGCATGTGAAGAACTCCGCGTTAGTATGGCTCGAATGCATGCTTATCAAGTAATTAAAATAAAAGTTCATTATAATCTCTCTTTCTTTATGATTTTATTTTTTTAGTAACCTGACGCAAATAGGGTTTATGTGTGTGTATTATAATTTAGATTTTTTTATAAAATACCCGTGCGAAGCCGGGGCGGACCACTAGTATCAAATAAAAACTTAAAATTCAAGTTGCAAGATTTCACCCAAACAAAAACGCAAATTAATTAACACTAGAAAAAACCACGTATAAATATAGTTTAATAAAAGCGGCCAAGTGCGAGTCGGGAGTTCCGTAGCAGCAAGTAACATAATATAAATGTTCTTGTAGTGCGTTGTTTTTTTTTTATGGATACAAGAAAGCAAACGAGCTTGCAGCACCATGACAACTGTGACTGACTTTGAACAAAACTCAATTATGGACTGGTATGGTTAGTCCAGTTAGCTGAGCGAGTTAAGTAGAACATTAGTTGGTCAGTTCGTTAGTAGGTATGAGGACTGGGGACTGTTGTGATAGTTAGTCCTGTTAGTAATAGTCCAGTTAGTACTTGTACTTACTTGTTTATTTTATATTTGAGTTGATTAAATGAAAGGTTATTGCGACGATTACGATTTATGACGTTTTAAAAAAAACTACTTACTAGATCTCGTTCAAACCAATTTTCGGTGGAAGTTTGCATGGTAATGTAGGTACATCATATATTTTTTTTAGTTTTATCATTCTCTTATTTTAGAAGTTACAGGGATACATTTTCCCACTTCGGAAGTGTCTCTCGCGCAAACTATTCAGTTTAGAAAAAAATGTTATTAGAAACCTCAAAATCTTTTTTAAAGACTTATCCATACACAGGGTTTGATGAAAAATTTTTTTTATGTTTCAGTTCTAAGTAATGGGGAACCCCCAAAATTTATTGTTTTTTTTTTGTTTTTATGTGAAAAACTTAATAACCGTAGTAATACATCTAAAGTTTCTTCTTATAATTTCGGAGAAAAGTGGCTGTGACATACGGACGGACAGACAGACATGACGAATCCATAAGGGTTCAGTTTTTTGCCATTTGGCTACGGCACCCTAAAAATGAACAATGCAATATGTATAAAGGCTTTCGTAGACTAGTCCACGCTTATGATTTCCGCGCCTTTCTAATTTACTAACAAACTGAGCTCTAGTTATTTTTAAAAGCTTTTATTTAACTTCACTCGTATGTATTCATGTATGTCCTGGAATCTTGCAATCAATATTTCACCCACTTCCACTGAAGCTATCGAGCTGAAATTTGGCGCACATATTAGGTTCCGAGGACAATGCATGAAAATAAAAAAAAAGTTTTAACGGTATATTAAAAGCTTTTATTTAACTTCACTCGTATGTATGTCCTGGAATCTTGCAATCAATATTTCACCCACTTCCACTGAAGCTATCGAGCTGAAATTAGGCACACATATTAGGTTCCGATGACAATGCATGAAAATAAAATAAAAAGTTATAAAAGCTTTTTAAAAAATTTTTTTTTTTTAAGTAGGTATTCTTTCTAAGAAGAACCGCGAAACGGCCCGTCGCGTTGCGTATCATCAATAGACAGGATCACAGTATTTATACATTACACAACAAATAAAAGTGTACACTGTCTAACCATTTTTTGACAATCGGTTTTTTGTGACGGTGTGCGCGCGCATCGTAAAAATTTACTCTCATCGTTTTTCCCTATCGCGCCAAAAGAAGTATAACTTCAAAAATCGGAATCTGGATCGCTTCATATCAACCCCCACCTGTAGGCCTATTATGAACTTTTAAAAAACTATTCAAGTTCCAGGCAATTCAGTTTACGGGCTTAAACTGAATCGCTCTATTTCGTATTATGAGGTACCTACTTCTGGACGGCTTTTGGCTGGATAGTTTGTCTCTGGATGGTTTTATGTCAATAAGCGAAACGTTCAAAAACGTCATTTGTATTAATCGGTAAGTTTACGGTTTCTTATTATTTATATATTTTATGCTCAAATTAGGTATTAATTTAAATGTTTCATGTGAAATATTACATGAGTAGTGAATATACGTATTTCGTGATGAAAAATAATGGAAAATTATAAAAATATGGAAAAAAATTAAAATAATTTTATATGATTTTAAGTCATTGGTAATGAAATTATGTTTCTGAACGATCACGAATCCTCGGCGGCAATTCAACTACTTCTACGTTAAAGTTTTCGAGTTAGAATTTTATTGATTATGTGCATTCTTAGATTCTACTTTAGTAGAGTAATAAATACAGAATTACACATTTGAAATAATTGGAATGGCGTTGGTTTTTTCATTGTTTAATATTTCGTTAAGTACAGCAGCTATTTAAAACCTTTCCATAGTTTTATAATTAATTGGAAATGTATTGTGTAGCATCCATAGTCCAATGGCTCGAGTCGATTCAATGTGATCGAAGGAGTTAAGCAAAGACGGGCGCGCTTGGTTTGTGGATGGGCGACCGCTAGTGGTAAAATTTCATGGACGCTACCGTGCTTCGGAGGGCACGTAAAGCTGTCCGTCCCGGTTGTTTTCAATGGTGAAAACAGTCGTTAAGCTGAAAATCTAAAATCCCAAGGAGACGGCGCATTTAAAACTTCGAAGGGTTAGTCTAGTGTAAGTAGTAAATAAAAACTAATTTGACTGACTTCCTAAATCATCATGATAGGAAAATAATGATAGTGAAAAACCAATATTTTATTTATTTATTTAATCATTTATGTACATACACACTCAAAACAGGAATAAATATTAGAAACAACACAGGAAGAAAGGAAAATGTATAGGTAGTAGATAAATATGTACGCCATACCTAAGCCCGTCTTTTTTCAGTATTGAGTAGATTACAAGGCTAAGCTGAAAAAAAGGGTTGCAACCATTCGGGCATCCAGCAACCGTAGGGGGGGCGGGCCACCAGATGTACCACCATTGATAAACGGTATCTTTCTTGAAATTCACGGTCATGTAACTTATCGAATGGCTTACATTCTTCTCGGACACGTTTTCCGCGTACTCTTTTTTCATCCTTTTCGCGAGCGGCGTCAGCCTCGGTAAATTCGAAAATTTCCAGCTCGTCACACATTTAGAATTACCAAATTAAATACAAAAGCTGAGAAATAATTGAGAACAATTCAATAAAAGCTATCGTCGGACACCTCAAACTGAATTGTTATTTTTGACAGTTTAACGACAGATAAACTTGAAAAGTAATGTCAATAGGAAGCTCGTAATACGGTATTGCCAGCCAAAATCCATCAAGAAGCCGGTCAGAATCTAGCGAAGTGTCACGTGACCGCTGACTGGCTGGAATTAAGAGTTCGTAATACGTAATTGCCAAACAGTTCAGTTTACGGCCGTAAACTGCCTGGAACTAAGAGCTCATAATAAGCCCCCTGCACTGCATCCAAAAGAGACTTGTGAGTTTGCGAACAAAGTAAATCATCCCAACTTGGAACTTTGGTTCAGAAGAGAATTTAGAACTCGGACAAGCTAAGACCATGGATTTATTCTCAAAGCACGATACTCTACAGGCAAAGTAAATCCATACTAATATTATAAATGCAAATGTAATTCTGTCTGTCTGTCCGTCTGTCTCGCTTTCACTACTGAACCGATTTAAATGAAATTTGGTACACAGATAGTCTAGACTAGACCAAGAGCCTGAGAAAGGACATTAGGCATAGACTTTTAATTGGAAAAAAGTGTTGTAAAGGGTTGCAAAGGGGGATGAGAGGTTGGAAAATGACAATTTCAGAACTAGAAGCATGATTTTTATATTTTAGGCTGTTGATTAGATATAAATAAATATGGCATTCAAAGTTTGTAAAAATGTTACCCTTAAGGGTGTAAAATAAACATAGGGGATAACACATTCACGGATTCATTACAAAGGACATTGACCAGCGCCCATACAAAGTTCGCCTACGAACCAACAATCATTAAACATACTATATCGGATCCAAAATAGATCCAATATACTAATGAAAGTAGATTTAAACAACGGACACTTCTGAGAATTTATTTATTACCAAAAATTATTTGATTTTGAGGTTATATTTTGAATGTCATCGCTGTTCGATCAGTCGGTAGTGAAAAGTTAGGCCGGATTCCCACTACGCCGGACCGGCAGATTTGCCGGAAACCGGTCACCGGACAGAGATGTTCACATTACATCGGATCCCACAAGAAAATCGAACAATCAAGTTCAGTTGAATTTGGACCTGAGCGCACAATGGATGCCGCGAGATGAGTACGGGCGGGGCGAGCGGGTGACAGATACCGAGATATTTACTCCGGTCCGGTGGTTTTACCGGCACTTCGCAGTGACAAAACGCTCAGTAAAAATGCCGAGCTTGGTATTTTTGCCGGATCCGGCATAATGTGAATAGCTTCATATGAATTGTTCCGGCAGTTTTACTGGCCCGGCAAATCAGCCGGTCCGGCGTAGTGGGAATCCGGCCTTAGTGAATATTGTGTGAATGTGAATGATGACATGACATTGACAATGAGCGATTCCGTCTGTCAATTAATACTTTGATACAAAATGGATGCCCGATGCTAACCATCAAGTTAGCTGTCTCTGCTTTTAATATAGCGCTCAGCGCTTTAGTTTGCTTCGGCAAGTTTTTATTACCTACGGATCAAGCGCTGAAGCGATGACTTTGAATATGTTTCGGAGAACAGGGAAATCGGCGTGAAGCGAATGAAGTGTCCATTTATTTATTTTTTAATAATCTGAAGTGTCCGTTAAATTCTAGCATTTGGAATAACGGGCATTAAATAAGCTAAGAATTACTGTATATATTATACGTCTGCAAATTCTTAGGCGAAAAACGACAATGTCCTTTGTAGAGCTAAAGTTAACCCGTTAAGGAGAATCTATTACTATGTCTAATTCCTCGCGAGCGAAGCTGCGGGCGTCCACTAGTTGACTATAATTTAAAAATGTTATTATCGTTGGAAACTTTCTATAAATCTATGGTTCACATTGAAGTAATAGATCCAGATTGACAGGCCCGTTGGCGCAATCGGTAGTGACCCTGTCTGTTGCGCCAAAGGTCGTGGGTTCGAATCCCACTCAGGACAAATATTCGTGTGACGAACACTTGTATTTGTTCTGTGTCTGGATGTTAATATTATCTATTTAAGTATGTATTTAAAAATATCTATGTATGTATATCAGTCTCTGACACCCATATCACAGGCTCGCGCCTACTTTGGGGTCAGATGACCGTGTGTGAGAATGTCCAAGATATTTATTTATTTTATTTATATTCCTGACCTGGGGGCTTATTATGAGCTCTTAGTTCCAGGCAGTTTACGGCCGTAAACTGGACTGCCTGGCAATCACGTATTACGAACTCTTAATTCCAGCCAGTCAGCGGTCACGTGACACTTCGCTAGCTCTGACTGGCTTCTGGATGGATATTGGCCGGCAATACCGTATTATGAGCTTCCTATTGACATTACTTTTCAAGTTTATCTGTCTTTAAACTGTCAAAAATAACAATTCAGTTTGAGGTGTCCGTGGATAGCTTTTATTGAATTGTTCTCAGCATTTGTATTTAATTTGGTAATTATAAATGTGTGACGAGCTGGAAATTTTCGAGTTTACCGAGGCTGACGCCGCTCGCGAAAAGGATGAAAAAAGAGTACGCGGAAAACGTATCTGAGAAGAATGTAAGCCATTCGATAAGTTACATGACCGTGAATTTCAAGAAAGATACCGTTTATCAATGGTGGTGCATCTGGTGGCCCGCCCCCCGTACGGTTGCTGGATGCCCGAATGGTTGCAACCCTTTTTTTCAGCTTAGCCTTGTAATCTACTCAATACTGAAAAAAGACGGGCTTAGGTATGGCTTTATCTACTATACATTTTCCTTTCTTCCTGTGTTGTTTCTAATATTTATTCCGGTTTTGAGTGTGTATGTACATAAATGATTAAATAAATAAATAAAATATTGGTTTTTCACTATCATTATTTTCCTATCATGATGATTTATGAAGTCAGTCAAATTAGTTTTTATTTACTACTTACACTAGACCAACCCTTCGAAGTTTTAAATGCGCCGTCTCCTAGGGATTTTAGATTTTCAGCTTAACGACTGTTTTCACCATTGAAAACAACCGGGACCGACGGCATTAAGTGCCCTCCGAAGCACGGTCGCGTTCATGAAATTTTACCACTAGCGGTCGCCCATCCACAAACCAACCGCGCCCGTGTTTGCTTAACTCCTTCGATCACATTGAATCGACTCGAGCCATTGGGGTATGGATGCTACACAGTACATTTCCAATTAACTATAAAACTATGGAAAGGTTTTAAATAGCTGTACTTAACGAAATATTAAACAATGAAAAAACCTACGCCATTCCAATTATTTCAAATGTGAAATTCTGTATTTATTACACTATAGAGTAGAATCTAAGAATGCACCTAATCAATAAAATTTAAACTCGAAAACTTTAACGTAGAAGTAGTTGAATTTCCGCCGAGGATTCGTGATCGTTCAGAAACATAATTTCATTCAATGACTTAAAATCATATAAAATTATTTTAATTTTTTTCCATATTTTTATAATTTTCCATTATTTTTCATCACGAAATACGTATATTCACTACTCATGTAATATTTCACATGAAACATTTAAATTAATACCTAATTTGAGCATAAAATATATAAATAATAAGAAACCGTAAACTTACCGATTAATATAAATGACGTTTTTGAACGTTTCGCTTGTTGACATAAAACATCCAGAGACAATCTATCCAGCCAAAAGCCGTGCAGAAGTAGGTACCTCATAATACGAAATAGAGCGATTCAGTTTAAGCCCGTAAACTGAATTGCCTGGAACATGAATGGTTTTTTAAAAGTTCATAATACGCCCCCTGACGTAATTATAAACATGTACCGAATTATCAAATTCAAATTCCGTAAACTCGCCTTTCTTTACGTCATCAATGTACATACTCGTACTCGTGCTTATTAATGTATGCGCATTGCTCATGGGTGTATTGCTGCGTGTGTGCGCGCTCGCGTAGCGGGACTGAGCGAAGTTGATGAGTCGGACGGGCTTGATAGAATTGTTTATGTCATTTTACCCATACTAATATTATAAATGCGAAAGTAACTCTGTACGGTTTAATTTCACCATGCGAGGTGGTAGAGCCTATAGGGAACCAAATAGGTTTTATATGAAAGCTAATTGGTTCCATAAAGAGTTCGCCCGGGGCAGTACCTACCACGGCCCGCCACGGTACCGAGTACCATTTCTGCCGTGTAATAATTGTTTTTAAAGCAATTATGGTCCGGTTGGAAAGGTGTGGTTCCCGGTTACACTTCTTTAGAGGCGACCATCTTAGTCCTCAAGGGTAGCAACACATCTGTGACTGACTTAGAACGAGACTCCTACTAACAAGTACTAACTGGACTAACTAACACCAACTAACAGGACTAACTATCACTAACAGTCCCCAGTCCTCATACCTACTAAAGAACTGACCAACTAAAGTTCTAATTAACTTTCTCAACTAATTGGACTAACCATCCCAGTCCCTAATTGAGTCTTGTTCAAAGTCAGTCACAGTTGTCATGGGCGGCAGCGGATGGGTGGTGCTGCAAGCTCGTTTGCTATCCTGTATCCAAAAAAAAAAAATATTATATGTAGCTCTAAAGCTCCACCCTGGACGGCCGGTTAAGGCAAGCCAGAGGCGAGACTCCTGCGGCCCCTCCTGGGGTCCACTCCAACCAGCCTGTAAAGGAAAGAAAAAATGGGGGAGGCCGGGAGGGGCCTGATCGGGTCTTTGGAGAACTCGGTTCCGTGGGGTCGCAACTCACAAACAGCTCGCCACTAGCTGCCCTGCGAGCTTATTTTAATTATTATTTATATTATTAGAATTCAAAAATATATACTTTCCATATTTTGAATGAATCAATGGTGATAATGAGTATAATTATAAAATGGTTGGGTCAACGAATGGACGGCGCGAGGTGATTTTTATTTGCAAGCTAGTTTCATATTATTTATTATACTATCAGTGATTAATACCAAGCTGCATACTTAAAATCAGGGCATTGATTTCCATATTTTAAAAGCTTTTATTTAACTTCACTCGTATGTATTCATTCATGTATGTCCTGGAATCTTGCAATCAATATTTCACCCACTTCCACTGAAGCTATCGAGCTGAAATTTGGCACACATATTAGGTTCCGATGATAATGCATGAAAATAAAAAAAAAGTTATAAAAGCTTTTTAAAAAAAAAAATTTTTAGAGTATAATTTTGCATAATTTACACTGTATTATATATTTATACCATTGGGGTGATTAGTTGTAGGGTCGGGATAGATCAAATACTGCTAAGTAGACAATACTCACTGGGTTTCTTTTTGGTAGATTTTAGTTGATACAGTTTTATACTCATTGAGGAACGATAGCCTGTCTTCTATCGTAAGCTTTGCAAGTCCCGTTTTTGACTTGTCTTGAAAAATGGGTGTTGCCACAGAGTAAGCTATACATATACCTATTAGCTACATAGTATAGTAGCAGGTATCTTGGTCTTCGTCCCTATAGCTCGTGACAAGAATAGTGTTGCCTGCCCTGCTCGTGGTAAGAGGCGACTAAAAGGGAGCTTTTTTTTTATAGTATAAGACGGACAAACAGACATACGGCCACCTGATGGTAAGTTAGTGATGATGTTTATGAGCTAGTTACTACTAGTTAGTTAGTGTGTTGTCGCTGAACCACCGTTCAACCAACACAGCCCTTTCTTTGTCCCACTGTTGGGCTCGGGTCTCCTCTCAGAATGGCAGGGATTAGGCCTTAGTCTACCACGCTGGCCAAGCGGATTGGCAGACTTCGCATACCTTCGAGAACGTTATGATGAACTCTCCGGCATGCAGGTTTCCTCACGATGTGTCCTTCACCGTTATAGCAAGTGACATTTAATTTCTTAAATCGCACATAGTTAACTTAGAAAAGTCATTGGTGCGTGCCACTGGAGTTCGAACCCGGACCGCTCGAGGGAGAGGCGGGTTCGATAGCCACTGGGCTGTCACCGCTTGGGCTTCACTTGTAAATTAAGTCGAAATTCAAATTTTCAAATGACATGTCAAGCACATTCCGTACTGCCTGTAGCAAGCAAGTATCATGTCCACGTGATCCAGCTATACGGCGTCTAGTGCACACAGCCGCGTCTCATTGTCCCCACGCACACACCGGCGGCGCGGTGTGGGTGAGTTCAACACGCCTGCACACGCCTGGCCGGCGCGTCGTGCGGAGGGAACAACTGAGTTTTGTGTTTCCAATGTTTCGATTCAAATTTCGTTGTTTTTTTTTGTTTTATTAAATCGAATTTGGAATTGTTTTTTTTTTTTCATCCAATTCGATATGAATTTGAGCGTCTTTAATCCAAACAACCTTAAATAAACTTCTTTATATGTGAAAGAAATTATAAACTGTGGATCAAATTGATAAGATAATTTTTGTAGGTACATATATATATTTTTTTCAAATCGATTTTTAAATACATATATGTTTTTTTTGAGATCCTATTCCAAATATGAACTTGGGCATTATTAAACCAAACAACCTTTGCAATGCTACTGCATCCTATGTAAAAAATTATAAACTGTGGGTCAAATTGACAAGATATTTTTTAGTTATCTAATAAATTAATTATTAAAAAACGGACATGTACGTTAAAATACCGCTATGCGTACTAAGATTGACATGGTAACATGTTCTGATAGAGATAAAAAAAACTATTATTGGTATGAAAATGATGACTTACTATTTTTTTATTTATTTAGCGATTATTAGTAAGAATTTATGAAATTGACGTTACGCCTGGTACTATTAAGTATTCTGTGGTCAAGTTAAGACCTTGAAATATTTGCTGTTGGATTGGACCTTGGTGACTTAGTTGGTTAGAGCGCTTCCAGTACCGATGTGAAGGTTGTGGGTTCAAATCCCACCTACGGAGAATTTTTTCTAGGTAAATATTTGAAAATAAAATTGATGTTTAGATACCTAATCCTAACATATATCTTTGCGAAGAGGTACCTTACCTAGTTACCTACACCTATCTAGTAATTTACCTTATACAGTAAGTCAGAAATTCATTAATATTTATCTTCATTAATGCTTCGAGAAGTAAGGTAGTTGCGCCTAACATTCAATCAATTCCTTAAGGACGGCACACATACTCATCACAATAACAGTTCGTCACTAAATGGTCATTAATGTGGTCTAACAATTCAATTGATCAAGTAGTATCGAAGTAATTAAATGAAATTTAATCGTACCTCCAATATTATCAGCTTTAAAAGACAAGTGGTTTGCGGAGAAAGTTGAAATAAAGTAATGTAATTTTTGTTTTGATGTTTGTTAAGGTTTAACTGCATACTAGAATAACAGTCGTCTCCGAAGTACGGAATTTCTGAACCCTTATTCCTGTTTATGAATGTAAGATTGCAAAAGAGCATGCAGCACCACAGACCTTGAACAGGACTCATAAAACCACCGGCACCAACGGGCACCACGTATGATGGTTGGTAATAATTGAAAATTTACAGTAATTGAGAAGTCACTCGATATGATTGATAAATAAATCAAGTTAACATGTTATACAACATTGTTACATTTGTTGGACATTCAGCAGTTGTAGCACCAATGGTGAGCTACCAGCAGCGAGTGTCACTCAAAATAATTATACTCAAAAAAATTTTTTTTTTTAAAAGCTTTTATAACTTTTTATTTTATTTTAATGCATTGTCATCGGAACCTAATGTGTGTGCCAAATTTCAGCTCGATAGCTTCAGTGGAAGTGGGAGAAATATTGATTGCAAGATTCCAGGACATACATAGATACATACGAGTGAAGTTAAATAAAAGCTTTTAATAATAATAATAACAAAGACATTTTTGCTTGACTGCAGAGGTGACAGCAACAAAACATGAAAAAATTCACTTACTACCTTCTGAATGTATGCCGCGTGTACTAATAATAATAAGCTGTTTGTGTGTGTGAGCCGCCGCGCCTGTGTGTGTGCTGGCCCGTTCACTACCTCACAATACACTACCTCACTTACTTTACTTACCTGACTAACGTCTTTGAATATATTTGGTGGCGTACAATTTAAATTGTAAATGATAATGATGTACATATGAATTTTGTAATCATTAAAATATAATTTAAATATTATGAAATTAAATGTTTCTTAAATAATGTACTACAAAGACAAACAAATATCACTTGCATGAGAATATATCGCAAAAAGTTACATTTACATAACAACAAACAAAACCATAAAACTTAGTAATAGAATAAACAATCTAGTACCTATCTAATTAAAAGTTTCATGATTTTTTCATTTTAAAGTTATTAGTAGTTACTTATAATTTAGTTATAATACTATCAGCCAATTTTTCTGTCTTCCTCATTGTCATATTAATATTTATGGAGTTTATTATTAATAAAACAATTTTTTTAGTAATCTGTTATTTAGTGAACTGAGTGAAGTAGGTATCTACACAATTACTAATTATACTTATTCGAATAAATCAAACTGATATAAGTTTGATAAATTCAAATATGATTTAACTAATAACTTAATCTCTAATTATTTTCGAAACCAATAAGTTTCTTACTTGATTCTTTGCTAACTTTATGCCTTATGTTTTAAATGCATGCCATGCATATATCACATATTATACATATAGACAATTACATAATATTATTATCTATGGGTCGCAGCGAATCTATATATATAAAAGGAGAAGGTGACTGACTGACTGACTGACTGACTGACTGACATATCAACGCAGGGCCTAAACTATAAGGGCTAGAAACTTGAAATTTTGCACAGGGGTTCCTTTTATAATGTAGGGGAGCACTAAGAAAGGATTTCTGAAAATTCACCCCCTAAGGGGGTAAAACGGGGTTGCAAAGTTAGTATGAAACTTTGCCGTTTTTGAAGTCTTTAGACGGGTAGACGTCGTTAATGGGTCTAATTCTACGCGAGCGAAGCTGCGGGCGTCCACTAGTTATATATAAATGAGAACAAATCACATTATATAAATAATTTTTTTCTTTTGTCTAATGTAGGTAGGTATTTATTAAATTAATAATACCACTTGCCACCTACTCTCATCATCACATAGGATTTACTGGAAGAGATTAGTAAGGTTTAAGAATATTTATTTCTCAAAAAGAATTACAGAATTCACTTACATGAGAAACATAACATCATTGTTGTTTACATATTGGGGCATTACGTACAATAGTTACAAAATATAAAGGAACTTGGGGGTAATTTCTCAAAAATATTTGTAGGTAGTTCAGGTTGTTGTTCACTGATATTACATTGTAACACAGAGTTAGCGAAGTACACGGTACTAGATGCGACATTGAGCGTAGTGCGTGTGTATGTATGAAATATATTGTTAATTGTAGTTAAGGTAATGGAATGTGTAAAATCGTATTCTATTGTGTAATAACAAAAGTCTATGTATATTTTTATTTTTAATTTTTTTTAGGTTAAGAGATTTTTAATTTAGTTTATTTATAATATAGAATTTTAGTAGCTTTTTAAAGGTGAAAATTGTTTTAGCCTGTTTAATATCCGGTGGGAGTTTGTTGTACATTTGAGCACCTTGATACAAGATGTTTCGTTTTCCATACTGGGTTCGCGGCGCATGTAATGCGAGGTGATCTGCTCTTCTGAGCCGATATTTTTGAAATTGTGATTTCTTAGTAAATGATATATTTGTATGTATGTCTTTATTAAGGATTTTTCTAATTAAAATGCATGTATTGTATATATAACTTTGTGTGACGTTCATTATTTTTGTTTCTTCATATATCTTTTTGGTTGAAGTTAAAAAATCATAATTAAACAAGACTTTTATAAGTTTATTTTGCGCTACCTGTAAAACCGACAAATTTGTTTTTGCTGCTGTGCCCCAGATCTCTATAAGGTAGTCAATGTGTGGTTTGACGAGTGAGTTATAGATAAAATACTTCACTTTGCGAGGCAGACACCGTACAATGCCACGCAATACACCTGTAAGAGAGGTTAGCTTTGTTTTTATCTTTGTAATGTGTAGTTTCCAGGACAAAGCATTATCTAATATTAACCCTAAATATTTTTCGCTATCTGATTTTTCAATTTCTTTGTTATTTATTGTTAATGGAGGATGATCTAGGATTTTTTTATTTTTTGCGGCGAATATTACGTATTTTGTTTTCGAAATGTTAATAGTAAGTAAATTATTCTGAAACCACTCGTTTAGGATATTTAAATCGTTTTGTGCAATGTTTATAATTTCTTTCATGGAATTGCCAAAGTAGAATAAGGCAGTATCATCAGCATATAGAGAAAGTTCACCTTGTAGTCCAATTTGGCTGATGTTGTTTATATATATTAAAAATAATAAACTCCCCAAAATTGCGCCTTGCGGGACACCGCAGGTAACGTTTTTGGCATTACTTTGAGCGTTTCCAATTTTAACTACCTGGTAGCGATTGCTAAGGTACGATTCAAAAATGCTAAGTGCACTACCAGTTAAACCAATGTTAGAAAGTTTTTGAAGCAGTATGTCATGGCTAACAGTGTCGAAGGCTTTTTTTAGGTCAATGAATACTCCGACAGCAATGTTTTTCCTGTCTATATTTAACATTATTTTAGTGACTATGTCTACAGTAGCCGAAAGAGTACATGATTTTGGTCTGAATCCATATTGTTTATCAGTTATAAAGTTAACAGTGCTAAGATGTTGTTCTAAGCGATTGTATATGACCCTTTCAAAAACTTTTGATAGGATCGGTAATACTGAGATGGGACGATAGTTACCGGGGTCAGTTTTGTTACCCGATTTGAAGATTGGAGTAACTTTTGCGACTTTAAGACTGTCAGGGAAATTGCCTGTTTCTAAGCAATGATTAACGCATTGAGTGAGTTCATTGATTATTAGATTTTTAACACATTTGATTGACTTTGTGGTTATACCCTCTATTCCCGAACTAGTATTATCTTTAAGACTGTCGATTATTTTGCCGATCTCATCTATAGTTGAAAATGAAAATTTACTAACTGTGTGTGTTGTGGTATTATCTACACTCAATGTTGCGTCACGATGTACGTTCTTGTTTTTGATTTTACTTGCTAATGATAGTCCAATACTAGAAAAATAATTATTAAAACATTCACAAATCTTGCAATTGTCGGTGATGATTTCGTTGTCGATGCATAATTTATTTGGTCCAATATTTCGTTTCACTTTATTACTTGAGAGGTTGTTAATTAGAGCCCAGATCTTGGCGGGGTTATTGTTACAGGCATTGAACGATTTGAAATAGTATATACTTTTTGTGCGTTGTATTGTTTCTGTGACCGCATTTCTTTTTGTTACGAATTCGTTTCGTTTTAGCATATCATCTGAATTATTTTTATGTTCTTTCCATAGCATATTTCTGATATTTATTTCGTCAATGATTGTTTTGTTGATCCAATCTTGTTTAGGGGGATTTTGAACTTTGTATTTTATGATCCTACTGTTAGCTATACTTGCTAATATCCTTTCTTCTAAATTTCGAAACTGACAGTTATCATTGTTCATATTGTTGGCCATTGTTGTATAAAGTTTTGTGTAATTGATAGCTTCGTAGGGAATTTTAGATCTTGGTTCCGTTTGGTGTCTTTTTATCTCAAAATAAAGTTGTTTGTGGTCAGATATAGACGTTTCTATCAGTGCCTGATGAAACCTCAGATCTTTTACGTTACAGCACACGTGATCTATAATAGTTTTTGTAGTTGAGGTCTCTCTAGTACAATATGTAGCGTTAATTTTGTTCATAATTTTGTAGCCATTTTCTGCTAGTAAATCTTTATAGTTATTTATTTCTGGTCCTGAAGCAAGTAAATTTATGTTGAAATCCCCAAAAACGATACATCTTTTCATTTTACTGAGTTGTTCCGAATATTCGCCCAGGAAGGTTTTTATATTACTGTCTGGCTTTCTGTATATAACTCCTATGTCTAACGAAAAGTTTTTGACATGAACCCAGAGATAATGGTTGTCGTTAGAACATTTATCTTCAATTAAGTCATGTTTAAGCTTGTTATGTGCGTAAATTGACACTCCGCCACCTCTCATATGGGATCTGTAATTGTAGTAGTGAGTATACTCTGGTATTTGAAGTCTTTCAGCTTCGTCGCCATTTTTAATCCATGTTTCTGTTAAGATTATGAAATGTAGGACAGTTTTGAATGATTTTACAATGCATTGAAGCTCATCAAACTTTCCTGGTGATACAATGCTTCGTATGTTTGTATATAAGAATCTAAGTGATTTCTTTGTTGTAGTAATGCAGTCGTAGTCTTTAGCAATTTGGTAAGTATGTATGTTATGAGTGGATGTTGAATTTTTGGCACATGAAGAAGTACCAGTGTCTATAGGACTCAGTTTTTTGTTGGTGATAGGTTTGTTTGATTTGTAGTGATAATTTTAGGCACGCCTTTTAAATATTTTATAATAAGGTTTCTTTCTCCATTTTCAGATCTAGTTTTAAGCTCTTCTGTTAGCTTTCTAAGAAATTCCTGTTGCTTTGGTGTCTGGTCTGAATATATTTTTATATTGTCAATTTTTACATGGCTCTTATTCTTCAAAATATTTATACATGTTTCGTGTGATGTAAAGGAAACTTTGATGGGTCTATTCTTCGAAGGATTATACCTACCAAGACGTATTACTCTGTCCGGCTCCGAGCATACAGGGTATATTTTCTGGAGTACTTTCATGGCTTCCTTTCTGTCTGTCTCAATTCTTTCTTCTTTCTGAGCTGACGTTGGTTCAGGAATCCCTATGACGATTATATTCTTTCTTCTTTTATCTCGTTCTCTTATTTCTTCCATTATTTCTTCAGTAAATTTTGTTGTTGATGAGTGGGAAGTAGATGGTTTACTTTTCAGCAGCTTCATTTCGGACTCCATGATTGTAAGTCTGCTTTCCGCCTCTGTGAACTTATTCAGAAGTGTGGACATGCCAGATTTATGTTCTTTTTGCTCCATAATTATGTCATTTGTTGTAGATTTGATGTTGCTTATTTCTTCTTTCAGGCTAGACACATCTTTTGATATTTTATCCATAAATACCTTTTGAGTGGTATTTAGATCAGACAATAAAGTCATTATTTGTACCATCTGGTTTTTAATTTCGCTTACTTCTTCCTTGATAGACGATTAGTAGTACATATGTAGTTAGAATGCCGACAGTCATTTGTAAAAAGTTTTGTTTTTTTGCAATCCTATTAATGTTATAAATGTGAATGTTTGGATGTTTGTATGAAACTTGGCATATAGGTTGATGACAACCTAGAATAGCACATAGGATACTTTTCATCCTGGAAATACGAGTATGTTCCCTTGGGATGCTTTGAATGTCTATTGGAAAACTGTCTGGCACACCGTCAACAGGTGGCGCTGCCACTTATTCTAAACTCGATTACACTGTAACAAATGGTAGGCAACTTAGCACACCGTTTATTTAATTTTTCGGTGGGCAAAGCTACGCGCAAAAGCTAGTATAGTATAAATAAGTAAAAATAAATAAATAAATAATGTTCAGTCATTATTTTAATTAACCCAGTAATATCAATTGACTGGCAATGGCAAGTGAACTTGTACATTCAAACGCTCCCGAAACTGCTGATAGCCCCTTATCTCATCTACTACAACGTCAACAGACTGACGCTATCTCTTTCCATTGCCTTCAATTTTAAATATCGTCATCCTTGTCCCACGCCGGTCGCATCGTCTCGCTCTCGCTAATGAATTAAATCAACAACCTCTCGCTTGCTCTCGATGAAGAGATGATCAGCGCTCCCCATTTGAATTTATTTTGAATTTCGATTTTTCCCAGAGATGCAACAACCATACAATTTTATTTATGTTAATGATAGATTTTGGCATTAATTTGGCATGATGACCGATCATAGTGTTGCCTGTGACCTAATTGGCTTTGCAAGTTTTCTTTATAATAGCCTCAAGGTCACGCGGCACTAGTAATTATGTGTGCGGGAAATTAGGTTAGAAGCTGTGAGATTTGAGAGGAGTATATGGTAATGAACGGATGGCCTGCCCATAACGAACTTTTGTGCTACCAATACAATACTTGTTACGCCGATACAAATTAGGAAACCTAGTAACTAAGACTATTGCAATCTGTCATAGCTATGAAATGTTTTGTCACCTTTTTAAAAGCTTTTATTTAACTTCACTCGTATGTATCTATGTATCTATGTATGTATGTATGTCCTGGAATCTTGCAATCAATATTTCACCCACTTACACTGAAGCTATCGAGCTGAAATTTGGCACACATATTTGGTTCCGATGACAATGCACGAAAATAAAAAAAAAGTTATAAAAACCTTTTTTTTAAAAAATCTTTTTTAATAATTTCTAGTTAAAAGCTTTTATTTAACTTCACTCGTATGTATCCATTATTAATGTATGTAAGTATGTCCTGGAATCTTGCAATCAATATTTCACCCACTTACACTGAAGCTATTGAGCTGAAATTTGGCACACATATTTGGTTCCGATGACAATGCATGAAAATAAAATAAAAGTATTAAAAAAAAAAGGTTTTTAAAAAAAAAATTTTTAACGGTAAGTATAATTATATCGAATTCTGTATACTGTGGTTTGAATAAAGAATGCAAAACACTATAGTTAATTTATTTGTGTAATGGTTAAGGGGGATTGATTTGTTTACATGTTAAGGGGCAAGTCTCACAGTGTAATAATATAATGTTCATATGATGTATGATGCCCGCATGACATTCGCGATCAAAAATGGGATCAATTATTTTATATGAAAAGGCCGCTGAAGTACCTACATTGAAATCCAAAAATTAATATCTGATTAATTATTACATTGTTACATAGTGCTGATATGAATTCTGTTTGAGATCTCTAACTGAATAGCGATATTTGCAAAACCTCCACAGGGTCCACTCTACTATTCTCCGTTGCGCTTCAGGCTGCGTTCACAGTCTGTTCTGCTTCAGTAAGGGTTTCCATTCCACGTACTGTTACCAGGAAACCAGTTCCTCCAGAAAATCCGGTCACGGGTGTTTCCAATTTCTGATGCTCGGAAAAAAATCCAGGCCTTTTGAATTGCGCTTTTATATAACTTCCGATGTAAACACGGCAAAAAAAATGTTGTATGACAGCACAGATAGCCCAATGATAGTTATTTTTAGTGATTAGTTCATACTTATTAGTTCACCTTGGAATTGGTGAACTTTATTAGTAGCGCACAGCAGTGACAGCCCAGTGGCTATCGAACTCGCCTCTCGAGCGGTCCGGGTTCAAACGAGCGGCACGCACCAATTACTTTTCTGAGTTATGTGCGATTTAAGAAATTAAATGTCACTTGCTGTAACGGTGAAGGACACATCGTGAAGAAACCTGCATGCCTGAGAGTTCATAATGTTCTCGAAGGCATGTGAAGTCTGCCAATCCGCAATTGGCCAGCATGGTGGACTAAGGCCTAATCCCTCCTGTTCTGCGACAGGCCCGTGCCTAACAGTGGGACAAAAAAAGGGTTGTGATGATTAGTTAGCCTTGAAATAGGTGAATTAATAAGTATGAACTAATGAAAATTAAAACTATGCAATTCAAAATCATTACCGACATCGGGCGGTCGAATATAAGGTGCTATCTGGTCAAGACCAGATTTATCCGATGAAGACCGGATTTGAAAGAAAGAAAGAAGAAAATTATTTTATTTTCATCACTTTTCATCAGCAGTTAAGTTGGGCACAGTAAAAGACGAAGATACAAGATCCGATGAAGACTGGATTTATCCGGTGAAGACCGGATTTATCCGGTCAGGTGATAACCGTAACAATTTATGTACGTTTGATCTTCCGTGCTCCGTCGAACGGGCCTTGTGGTACAAGCATTCCAATTGCAATCTTGCAATGCAGTGTGTACTACAGTGTCGTAGTGATAGCGGCTGTAGAATGTAATGTGGAATGGGGGCCAAGTTCATTAAGAGCGCTGAAAAAAGACTTATAAGGGTATAAAGGAAACATACGATACAAACGTCCAGAGAAAGTCCAAAACGTAGCTTTATCTTATATCTATCTAATCTAATCTAATCTCTTTAAACGAGCAATTCTTGTATATCATTGGAATCTCGGAATCGGCTCCAACGATTTTCATAAAATTTAGTATACAGGGGGTTTCGGGGGCGATAAATCGATTTAGCTAGGATTCATTTTTAGACATTTTTTTTCGTGTTTTATCGATAATCAAAAATTGTAGGCGACGCACCTTATTATAGAAAAATATAAAGCTGTATACTTATAAGAAAAAAGTATAAAAACGTCAAGGCGCTGTCGCGCTGAAGTATCAAAACTTTTCGGTGGCTTTTATTTTCCATAGCCAATAATTCTGGGTTTCTGTTAAAATATGTTAAACAATCGCAGTACAATTTCACGCGAGTGAAGCCGCAGGTGCCTCTAGTATACTACTATTGATATATGTAATCACAATAGACATGTTCAACGTGGCAGACTGGGCAGTCTACGTGATAAACTCATCGGAGAAAAAGGAGATTGCTCTGATTTCCTCGTCTCTAGCGAGTCTTCGCATTGGCCAGCGTGGCGGACCATAGCCTGGCCCGCCACGTGATACCTTGACAGTGTCATCCCGCGTTAGATCCCGCGCGCCTTTCACCGACTTTCTCCTGCACAAAAGCCTAACAAGATGGCCGCCTGAGGCCCGAATCGAACCTTGAGCTTCTCTCTCACTGTAAGCTTTTTAGGGTTCCCTACCCAATGGGTTAAACGGGACCCTATTACTAAGGCTCCGCTGTCCGTCTGTCCTTCTGTCACCGGGCTGTGTCTCATGAACAGTAGTTAGACATTTGAAATTTTCACACTTGATGTATTTATGATGTCGCTATAACAACAAAAATGTTAAAAAACTGAAAAAAATAAAAATTGAATGTGGACAATTTTGTATTTTTTTTTTGCCGTTTTTGCCGGAACCGTTAGTAAGCGAGACCGACTCGCACTTGTTTGGAAAAGCAAAATCTCTTGTTTCTAATGGAATGCTTAAATCTATTTTCTTTTATTCGCATCCCATGATCCCACCCATTGCTGGGCATGAAGGCACGGGTCTTCTCACAACTAGAGGCGAAGCACAACGCCGTGTGCTATAAAATCGCAAACTTGCGTTCTACGGGCAATAAGATTTCCCGTTTTATTTCCTATCTTATCCATGAAAATCTACAGAAGTTTCCACCACACTTGCAAACGTATTATGTAATGTACGTAGCCTGAGACTAGAACCCGGAGCCATCGAGTGGCCACCACTGCACTTGCGGCACCTGTCGGCCGTGAACTGGTAGGCCCAAAGCTCGACAAGTGACTGACCCGAGATAGCGACCCGTTACAGCCACTATTAATCACTGACTGCCATTCCAATGCTACGAGTATACATTGCTCGATAAATTGTTTTTAAATTATATCATTGCTGCGACCCATAGACGTCCCACTGCTGGGCACGGGTCTCCCCTACAGACTGCGGAACGTATAGAGCTACTCCACCACGCTGCTCCAATGCGGATTGGTGGAAGGGTTAGTGGCCAACCCAGTGTCGAATGTTCTCAAGCCACCCGAAGGTCTTCGACAAGGCTTAACGACTGTTTCCAACATTGAAAACAACCGGGACCGACGGCTTTACGAGCCCTCCGAAGCACGGTAGCGTCCATGAAATTTTGCCACTAGCGGTCACCCATCCACAAACCGACCGGGCCCGTCGTTGCTTAACTCTTTCGATCACGTTGAATCGACGCGAGCCATTGGGCTATGGACGCTACTTATAACATCACGCCTGTCTTTTGACCGAAAGGGTGGACAGTGTGTACACCCACTTTTCAACAGTAGTTCCCAAGCGGCGGTGAACATATCGCCATACCCACACAAATAAAAGCTCGAGCTACCGTCTAGTCAGTATAAGCGTTAGTCCTTTCTTCGTCCCACTGTTGGGCACGGGTCTCTTCTCAGAATGGGAGGGATTAGGCCTTAGTCCACCACGCCAAGTGCCAAGTGCGGATTGGCAGACTTCACATGCCTTTGAGAACATTATTTATTTATTTATTTATTTATCCTTTCATTACATGTAATTAACAGGATATCATAAAACACTACACGCACATGTACAATAAACATTTTAAAATATGTATAAGTATTTAAATAATACAAAAACTCTGCGCCAATGTGAGTCGACCCTAATTATTTTAAGCAAAGTTTTACCACTACTAGTCCTTACTGGGTCAAAACGGGTCGCACTGAAAACCAGCGGTCGTAGTCTGCTACAGCTACGGCCATCGCTGAGTGCGGCCCCTTTTCATCAAGTAGGCAATTAAATTTTATTTTTATCGTTTTTAAATTGTGTTGATGTTAATTTGTATTGTCTACTTATGAAATAAATGTATTCTTCTTCTTCTTCTTCTTCTAATTGTCCAACGACGAGACGTCAATGTCAAAGAAACAGCACATTATGGTCAACGAAAGAACCTTTTACCAAAGTATTGTTTAGTCTTTTAGTCAATCCATAACTACGTATGGAGTACATATATCTTAATATATATATTTCTTGTGTACGTGTGTATGACAGTGAACTCCTCCTAAACTCCTGGATAGATGTTGATGAAATTTTTTGTGTAGATTCGAGAATGGTTTAGATTCACGATTTGAACCACTGGAAAATGTTTTTTTACACATTATTTTAGTATCCATACTAATATTATAAATGCGAAAGTAACTCTGTCTGTCTGTCTGTGTCGCTTTCACGCCAAAACTACTGAACCGATTTAAATGAAATTTGGTACACAGAAAGCCTAGAGCCTGAGAAAGGACATAGGCTACTTTTTATTTGGAAAAAACTGTTGTAAGGGGTTGAAAAGGGGGTTGAAAGGTTCTATGAAAGTTTTGTCATTTTCCGAACTAGAAGCATAAAATTTATATTAAAGGCTGTTGATTAGATATAAATAAATATGGCATTCAAAGTTTGTAAAAATGTTGTAAGGGTGTAAAATAAACATATATTATTATGTCTAATACCACGCGAGCGAAGCTGCGGGCATCCACTAGTTTTTATATAAATTATCATTTACATGAAGTGTCGCGTCACTTTGACATTTCATATGGCAGAACAACGTTTGCGGGGTCAGCATGGCATTGTACGTAACAACTTCATGGTAAGAACAAGAACATTGACTCCGCTGTAACAAGATTCGGATTATGCCAGATGTTCCTTTGGAATCCCCCTACGACACAGGTCCCGTCAAACATTAGTGTCACCCTATTCGCCAGTCCAGTCATCCCTATTCGCTGGCCACGGGATGCTATGATAACGACGGATGCATTCCTTGGCCGCGAGCGGAGCCGACCGCAGCCGACGGCGCCCGAGCGCTGACAGCTCGTCACCGTCCGTCACGGCGGCACTGCCGGCACTGGCACTGCTATGTAATGTAGTATGTTCTCGATTACATAGGTGTAGGTGCAGTGCGCCGCGCCAGGAGCTTTGCATTCTACCAAATTCCTAAATCGATTATCATCGGATGCGCGGCCCGTATTTTTGCTTTTCGATACATCGATTCCATTATAATTACGCGCTTGTAAGGTACGGGCCGCGACGCGCGCCGGACGTCGCGATGGGCGCGCGTACGCTATATTGAACCTTAACACGTCTCGTTAGAGCGGCCCCGCGTACCGGGTTCCGTAATTTTCACGGTTTTCCGCGCACGTGTAGGCTCACTGTTTACGCGCGGTACATTGTGCCCGGAGTCATTGACTCGCCGGCGTGACATACATTCGGTGACGGCGGTCTAACACGTCGCTCCGGTGATTTTTCGCGACAGCCGAACTAGCGCGTTATCTGCAGTTGTAGTGTTAACGGCAGCGGCGGCCGCACGCACGTCTGTCACGTCTGTCGCGACGCGTATCGGTTGATAAGACCCGATCTAGTGTTTCTGACTTTCTGGTGGTTCTCTGTTTTCTTTGGAGCAACAAGTCTGCGTTCCATCAAGACCTCCATCCAGCCGACCCTAGTGTATTGTTAGCGCGTGTGTGGTCATCGGTATTATTGATTTCGCAACGGACCGTATGCTGATGGCAATTGGACTAATTAACCAACTGTCTGTTTCTAATTGGAGCCAATAAAACCTGCAGTTTCTGACCGATATCCAAAACTTGAGTTTTCTCAAATTTCCTTCCTCGTTTAAATAATTTCATAGCCTTGCCATTTTTCGTTCCATCTGTTTCCCGCGCATTTCCATCGGGCTTCACTTGCCGGCGTTTTATTGATTTGTTTTTTCACGTCGACGTCACTCTGACGTTGATGCAATTCGCGACGCCCCGGCGGCGGTTTCCAGCATTTTCATCGCAAACTAACTTTCTTGTAGGGATCGCTCGAAAACTAACTTGCGTACATTCTTGTAGATGTACAATACGCATTTACTTTACTTATCTCAATGTTTAGTTACATAATATGGTGATATAAAGAGGATGTAAAGATATCCTTAAATCTAGATCCATGCGCGTTAGGCAAAATGACGCGTGAAATTTTCACGGACACGTATCCCGAGTTATTTATAGACGCGGTGTTTGATTTGTACGCCGCGTCGCAGCTCACCTACATACCTAACGTAGCTCGGAATGTACATAATGTACATCTTGCACTATGTGGAGCGCATGTAGCGTGGCTGTACAGTACGTGTTAGTACGTAGCTACGTACGGCGCGCGCGGATATAACAATATCAGTCGCGCCGCTGTGTGCGTGCGGCGTAATGAGCGCTCTATGTGCTAAGAAACAGTAAAAAGTATGGCGCGAGCGCACGGAGCGGCAACGCCGCGCGCTCGAGGCCTTGCCGCCGTGAAAACAATAGTCTTTTTATTACGTATTTTTCGAATAATTTGTTCGACTCGGCATACATTTATGTTACCTTCGCTAGATTTTGTATAAGTACAAATTTTCACTTCCATATTGTCGGAAACTAAAGTAGTTACAGCACGTACAGAAAGTCGACATAACGGTTTCGTCGTGCTCACTTTCATTTTAGAAATTGCACTCTGCAATTTCTAACGGTGGTGCAGCGACGCTCGTAAAAATACATTCACTACTTCTCATCTGACCGACCCGAGAAACTTACGGTACTCAATGAAGCCGGTGAGTAACGATTGGATTGCGTCTCCGGTCGGACAGAAGGAATATCAATCGAAAAAAAAACAAACGTCCACAAAAATAGCCCGTGGAAAAAAAATAGTAACCGATGTTGACCTTTCCGAACGCGCCTCGTTACTAGCGCGGGCCAGCTGACGCGGCGTTGCCGCCCCGGCATGTGCGCGAGTATCTGGTATCTCCGGCTTATCGCCCGTACGCCGACGGCGGAGAGGCGGGAGTCGTGCGGCACGGCTCGGTACATAAGGGACGTAGGACGTTTCTCCGCTGCGGGATGACACTTCCCGCGCGAAAAATTCGAAATGCTTTTTATCAGTCGCGTTCGGTTCGTAGATTTTGTCGCCGGTGCACCTCGTGACTCACTCGCGTCCGTCATTTTATTTCGTCAGTGATAAATTACAATTCAATTTGAATCGATTCCGTCTGCCGCGCGAGTGCGATGCGTACTTTTCGTCGCACATAATTATTACACTAGTGCCGACTGTGATAGAGTTTGTGATTAGTCTATTCCATTGCAGTATTTTAGTGCGTGTGCAATACCAGAAGTGTACCAAAGCATCCAAAGACTATTTAGTTCATAATTTAGTAAAGTGATTGTTAAATACCAGGTCAACTAATTTATGAAAAGTTGACCGTTTCGCGTAAAAAGTACTAGGCGCTCATAGGAGCGCGGCGGTCGTTCGGCGCGGGAGATGGCGCGGTGACAAAGTGGCCTACATGCCGGTGGCGCTGGGCTCGCTAGGCGGCGAGGGCGAGTACCGCGAGTACCACCACCTCTCGCCGCACCACCCGCCGCACCACCACCAGCTGCAGTACCATGAGTACGCGCCGCCGCCGCCGCCGCCCATGTACCACCCAGTACACCCGGACCCCTACCTCAGGTATATAAATAAACTACTTCGAACCACATCTAAACCCCCACAGCAGGTAAATAAACATCTGTGCCCGGCTGCTTTCCTGGTATCTTGGCTTCTGTCAAGTTCTGACCAGCATGTCAAGCAGTCAGTTCATGTTATTTCCTGGTCGATTTCCATTAGTCTTCCATGTTACAACCACCCACTTGCGGGAGTTGTGCCCGCTAGTTAACCTAATTCTGGCTCCTGTCCAGAGGTCAACCTGACTACTAAACACCGTCTGTATTTTTGAGCCAAATATTCAAACACTAAACAACCTGACAATACTGTTTTGTTGTCTATGACCAGCGGCCACCACTTGTTCTGTCCTTGGTAATTTTGTTCGATGTTTGATAGATAGACTGAACAAGCGTTGAAATTAATTATTAGGGAATTTTGTTATGTATATTTTTGTTAGCCAAAAGAGTTAGTACCTACTGGTGTTGAGTTTGTTTGTACTGGCCTGTATGTAGGTAGAGGTCAACTAGGTAAACAAAATAAACAAGAAGTAAAAAAGTAATATAAGATCACGCTTGTATTTCCTCGAAGGGGTAGGCTATACCTACCTGTATAAACAATTCGCGGTGACAGCCCAGTAGCTATCGAATCTCTCACTCGAACGGTCCGGGTTCAAACCCAAGCGGCACGCACCAATGACTTTTCTAAGTTATGTGGGATGTAAAGAAATTAAATGTCACTTGCTATCACGGTGAAGGATATATCGTGAGGCATGTGAAGTCTGCCAATCCGCATTTGGCCAGCGTGGTGGATACTGTATGGATTTTTTTAAATTCAGTTCAAACTTACAAAAACGTTACTATTATTTTGTATAAAAAGAAAAAAAGTTAAATTAATGCAGATATTATCAACTATTCCAGACAAACCCCTGGATGGAGGGCAGTTTGACAAATTTTTACTTTTTTTTAAATATAGATACGAAAATATATGAGCACCAATACAAATTTAGCTATTTTGTATTTTCAATCTCTAAAGTATTGAAAATGGACTTCTCGACTAGTGAAGAGATCTAATAATTTGATCAGACATTGTGACGCGACATTGCACACAGACGATTTTATTTTTACTTTATAGTATAGATGATTGATGTCATTTTATTCCTGTTAACATAAGGTAACATTTTCCTTAGATATCACTGGGTAGAGTTTGTCCAGTAATATCCGTGATTAAAATTGTAATTGTAAACGAAATAACCTCAGTCTACATCACGCGAGCTCAGAATACAGAAGAACCAAAAACCGAAAAGCGCGCCGAAAAGTGAAGCCATAAAACTACTACAAATACTACACATAAAGCAGTATCTGTAGTAGTACATACTACAATAGTTTGATATTTACTCGCTCTCAGTATAACACGCCACGGCTCATGACGTTGAAAAATTATCACTTAATATTTTTGACGTGATAACGTCTTATAAATTGATGAACATCGACAGCGCATATGAAAAAGTTGTGTTTTTTTTGTACATTCCAGCATAAAAAGACAAAAATATACTGATTCACAGAAAATATTAAAAAAAAATATTAAATGAGCGGTTCTCTGCAGAGAAATTATTTTCAATAAATTAATTTTACATACGACAACATTGGCGGTTCCATGGCTCCGAAATAGGGAACTGTCAAAATAAATATATAGACTTGTCTGTTGTCTGTGATTAGTTATATGTACTGTAGAATACTTTGAAGTTTAGACTACAGACGTCAATTCTCCTTTTTTGTATTGTATAAAATAATGATTATGACGTTATCACGTAAATCTATCGTCCGTAAACCGACTTTACAGACAACCATTTATTTTTAATATTCCCTAATGAATATCAACTTGATCTTACCGAGCCAGCAACAATTCGCGGTAGAATCACGGCAGTTTTCAAGATACGCGGGGGCCGTGTGGGTGTTTTAGTTTTGCCCAAATGCGTTGCAATTTCTACTAGAGGCTCTGTTTTTCTTTTTTGTATTCTACGATATGTTTTAAGCTAATTCGGGTAATCTTATTGTTGGTATTATAACAAAATATATAATCTGTATTTCTTCTGCTGGCAACAATGCTAATAAAATATAGTCAGTCTATGGCAACCACTCTGTGTGTTTTATTAGGTTATGGGCCCAGTCCCGAAAAAATTAAAATTAATCAGTAATAATCTTTGTAATCTTTCAATGCGACACAAAAAAAATGGCTGGAAATTATTCCCTAAGCGTCCCCAAGCTTAAGGGCAGGGAAAACTACGACGACTGGGCGTTCGCGGTTGAAAACTATTTGATCCTCGAGGGAATCGACATATTGAAAAGTGCAGAGCTGAGTGAAGAAGAGAACAAGAAAGCAAAAGCCAAATTAGTGATGACTATAGAACCATCCTTGTATGTTCACATCAAAAATGAAAGTAAAGCGAGTAGTTTGTGGGCAAAATTAAAGTCATTGTTTGACGATTCGGGCTACACGCGGAAAATAAACCTATTGCGCAATCTCATTTCGATCCGCCTTGAGACAAGCGACTCCATGACAAGCTATGTCTCACAGCTAATTGAAACCGCTCAAAAACTAAAAGGTACAGGTTTTGAGATAAATGACCAGTGGATCGGCTCTTTGCTGTTGGCGGGATTGCCTGAAAGGTTTAGCCCAATGATAATGGCCATTGAGCACTCTGGAATGGCTATGAGTACAGATGCAATTAAAACAAAGCTCTTGGATATGAGCGCCGACACCGATATTGTCAACATTGACTCAGGAGCATTTGCAGCAAAAAGGTTTCAGCGAAGTCGAAAAGGCGGCAAAGAAGGATCTGCCAACCAAATTAAGTCGTCTAGGCCTGTTAAACTTGTGAAATGTTATAAGTGTAAGCAGATTGGCCACTTCAAGAACCAGTGTCCGCAGTTTGCCAAAGAAAAATGTGTAAATGCATTCAGTGCTGTATTTTTGAACGGAAATTTTAACAAAGATGAGTGGTACATAGACTCCGGTGCCAGTAATCACATGTCAACTTGTGAAAAAGGGATAATCAACAAGTCTCAAGACATGACACCGAAAGAAATTATAATCGCCAACAGAATGAGTGTGCCAGTAGTATGTTCGGGTGATACACAGATTACAACAGTGGTAAATAACAAAGAATACGAGGTTATCGTTAAGAATGTGTTGTGTGTCCCTAACCTGACGACTAATTTACTGTCAGTGAGCCAGCTCATTAAAAATGGAAACAGAGTTGTGTTTCATGATAAGGTTTGTACCATTAGAAACTGGCAAAACGATACAATAGGAATTGCAGAATTAGTGAATGGAGTTTACAAACTGAAGATTAAGGCAATAAGTGTGCTAGCGGCTCCTGCTGTAATAAGCTCGGCGAGGACATGGCATAGGAGATTAGGCCATATAAATAGCAGAGATTTGGAAATTATGAAAAATGGTGCAGTCAATGGGATTGAGTTCAAAGACAAACGTGAAAATATAAGCAAATTGAACTGTACAGTTTGTTGTGAAGGAAAACAATCAAGATTACCATTCCCACAGAGCAGAAACAGGAGTAAGGAGATTTTGGACCTGGTGCACGCGGTGCGCGGGATGTATGCGGCCCTATGGAAACCAAATCCATTGGATTATCCAGGTATTTCTTGCTCTATTGCAGTAGAATGTCATTTGTATACTTATTAAAAAAGAAAAGTGATGTTTTTATGTATTTTAAAGAATTTAAAAATTTAGTTGAAAAACAAATGAATAAATGCCTAAAAATATTGAGAACAGATAATGGTAAGGAATTCTGTTCACTAGAAATGTCAAACTATTTGAAAACCTGTGGTATTATACATCAGTGTACTAACCCGTATACACCTCAACAAAATGGGCTTTGTGAAAGACTTAACCGTACCATTGTAGAAAAAGCCAGATGTCTTCTTTTTGATGCAAAATTAGACAAAAGTTTTTGGGCAGAAGCAGTAAATACTGCTGTATATTTACGTAATAGGTCATTAGCTACAGGATTAAATAACAAGACCCCTTATGAGGTCTGGACAGGCCGGAAGCCAGATGTCAGTCACATCCGTATGTTTGGTAGCAAAGTCATGACCTATGTTCCTAAAGAAAAGAGATTGAAGTGGGACAAGAAGGCGGTTGAGCATTATTTAGTTGGATATGCAGATAATGTGAAAGGTTATAGATTATACAATCCTGTTACACGGAGAGTGATAACCAGCAGAGATGTCACTATCATTGAACCAATAATTGATTCAGAGATGTTTCAGATTACTGTGGAAGAAAATCCAGAGTTGCCATCAGGTGCAGTGAGCGAGACATGCAGCACAGAAGATGAGTATACAGATTCGGATCAGACTATGTCTACAGTGAAACATGATGATAGTACATTTAATTTAGATGAAACCGCAGTAAATTCTTCTCCAGATTTCCCTGATACTAAGACGGTAACACCGAATTTCGATGATACCGCAGTAAATTCTCTAGATTTGCCAGATACTGAAGTGATAAGGCAGAACAGGAACAGACGTAAGCCTGAAAGGTATGGGATTAGTTCTTTGTGTGTAGATACACATGAGGATCAGTTAACAGTGGAAGACGCTATGAATGGGCCAGAATCAAAGCAGTGGGCTTCAGCTATCGAGGAAGAACTCAAGTCTTTTGAAATAAATGATGCATGGGAAGTTGTGGATAGGCCTGAGCAGGGTACAGTAGTTCAGTGTAGGTGGGTTTTTCGTAAGAAGGTTGAAAAGGACAATAGAGTGCGGTATCGAGCAAGGTTAGTAGCTAAGGGTTTTACACAGAAAGCGGGAATAGACTATAAAGAAACATTTTCACCTGTGCTTCGGTATACAACTCTTAAACTGTTATTTGCATTAAGTGTAAAATATGACCTGATAATAACCCATCTAGATGTCACTACGGCCTTCCTAAATGGAGATTTAGATTCAATTGTGTACATGTGTTTACCTGATCATTTTGTTTGTCAAGACAAACAAAACAAAGATCTTAAATTAAAAAAGGCAATTTATGGCCTTAAACAGTCAGCTAGGGCATGGTATAAACGTGTAGACAGTTGTTTACATAAAATTGGTTACAAAAATTCAGAATATGAACCATGTTTGTATATTAGGCAAAGGGATAATGTTAAAACTTATGTTGCATTATTTGTAGATGATTTCTTTATATTTTCAAATAACAGCAAGGAAACTGAATACCTCAAAAAGGAGTTAGGGTCTAGATTTAAGTTAAAAGATCTTGGTTATGTTAAACATTGTCTAGGTATGACAGTAAGAAAACAAAATAATTGTCTTTTTGTGGATCAACAACAGTTTATAGAATACTTGTTGAAAAGGTTCAATATGGAAAATTGCAAAAGCATTAGTACTCCAATGGAGGTTAATTTAAAACTTGAAAAAGAAAGTAATTGTTGTAAACAGTATCCATATCAACAGCTGATAGGTAGTTTATTGTATTTGTCTGTACTTACACGTCCAGATATCTCATATGCAGTTTGTTACTTAAGTCAATTTAATAATAGTTACAATGAAACTCATTGGTTACATGCAAAACGTATATTAAAATATTTACAGGGCACAAAAAGTTTTGGTTTAAAATTTGTAAAAAATAGTTCAGACTTAGTTGGTTTTGTAGATGCTGACTGGGCATCAGATTCTCTAGACAGAAAATATTATACTGGATATGTATTTAAAATGTCAGCTAGCATAATTTCACATGAATGTAGGAAGCAACAAACTATTGCTTTGTCAAGTACTGAGGCTGAGTACATTGCTATGTGTGAGGCCAGCAAGGAGGCTATTTACTTAAGAAACCTCTTGTGTGAGTTGAAATGTAGAGATGATTTACTTATAACACTTTACAATGACAATCAAAGTGCTCAGAAGCTAAGTGAACATTCTTTATTTCACAAAAGAACCAAACATATAGATGTTAAGTATCATTTTCTTAGATCAGCTGTAGGCAGTAATTTATTGAAAATTAAATATTTACAAACTGCAGATATGCCTGCGGATATGCTGACCAAAAGTTTGAATTCATGTAAACATTATAAATTCTTAGAGCAGTTGGGCATATGTGATGTTAATATTGTATAGTGAGATGTAATTTATGGTAAAATGTAGGTAGACACTTAGATATCAAACTTCTTCTAAGTTGATAGATAAAAAATTTTGTTGGATAATTAAGTACTAGATTATTTTGTTAAGGGCAGGTGTTGGTATTATAACAAAATATATAATCTGTATTTCTTCTGCTGGCAACAATGCTAATAAAATATAGTCAGTCTGTGGCAACCACTCTGTGTGTTTTATTACTTATGACGCCCTGCACAACAGCGCCGCTTCTTGCGTATCTTGGTTTCATTTAATTCAAAACCCAGGCGCACTTTTTAAGTTCAATACTGTTGCGACTGTCAATCAATCAGTCAATCATTATTAAAGTGAAACTTTTATTACATCGTTCTGAAAATGTTGGCTTGTCTGTCGCATGTCGCGTGACGCACGTCGCATTACATTTTAAAATTGAATCTAAAATTTTATTTTTTGTTGAGACTGGGGATCGAAGGTTGTTTTTAACAAACGTTGGACCATTCGACCAAGCGTACTTAACAGAATTTGTTGAACTTTATATACATAATTATATTTCGAACGGCTAATAACTAGTGTAGTTACGCTTGTTATTTTATTTTCCATTATCATTCCAATTTTCCAAGTATAAAATTAAGATTGATAAAGCGATTTTTATACCCTTAATGGAATATTATTTCAAAAATTTTTAGTTAAATGTCTATAATGTGAAAAAAACTTTTACTTTTACCGTGGTTTCATAAAACCACACAATTTAATTATTTTTTTTAAATTTATTATCTATGTCGTGAGGCTCCCAGCTCCCAAGATCTGCATATGCGCAGCGTTGCGCCGGTGCATGTATTCATGACAAGACGTGAGCTACCAAGCTAACATAGATAGAAAGTAATATTATGTTTAATTACACATAGGGTTCAGTTCAGAGTACTTAAACTAGGTACGTGTATAATTTGCAACAATTTAACTTAACACACATAAGCCTATCCTATTTGTCATACTCAACAGGTCCTTTTTCACCCTACCTATCTACAATCCAAAAATGTATTTATAGAAACAACTAATTTACCTTTTATTCGAGAGTTTTCGGATTTTTTATTTTTATTATCCATTTATTAGTGACTTCGCTCCAATTTACGCTTCTAGTCAAGTTACTACTAACGGACAAAGCGCAAGAAATTGTGTGGTTTTTGCAATTCCAACTACTTTTGATGTGACCTCGCAAATTAAGATGTTACGATAGCTCGACCCGCCACCGAGTGCCACTCAATTCTCGAAGCCCCACGTGTGAGGAGACGTGTGAGGGAGGTCTTCATTTTATTAAATGCCAACATTTAATTTATATTATACTAGCTGACCCGGCAAACGTTGTTCCATTGATAACAGAACTGAGGATAGGCCCTATTTTGCCTATATATTTTTGATGTGAAACATCTTTAGGCGGAGTGCAAACCAAATTATTGGCGTGGCGAGCGTGGCGAGCGTTGCGACTATGGGAAAGCTATTATTTAAATGTTCCCTCACAATTAATGTCCAATGGGCTGGACAGCCGTCTTGCTGGAAGATAACTTCGCGATCTGTTTGGAATATCTGGGCACCGGATTCCTCTACAAGCCTCGGTAAATATTTCTTGAATCCTAGTAACGGAGCGCTTATGGGCGTGCGGTTGCAGGCATATCAACTTCTTTTTAGGCATTTATATAGTTGGTCGGTCTCTTCCTGGCCTTAATTTGCAATTTTTAGACATTTTTATGAACTTTTGAATTTTTTCATTTTTATTAAAGTGTTCCAGTAAATTCTGTAACATTTTAATCCCATTATGCATTTAGATTGCTGTTTGTCTTCGTCTTCACCATTCACACTTGTTGGATTGGTGATCATTGAAGAGAAAAAAAAAATATCGACCCCTCCAAGGCGGTGGAAAAGCGTTAATTATTATGATTTCCTTGTATGATCACCAATATTACCATAATAGTTACCTCTGCTGGAATACATGACGTGTCTCTTGTCAGTACTGAGAAGACGTACTCCGCTAGACTGCTCCAGTGGTGGAGTGATTTGTGGCCAACCCGATTGGCGGAAGTTTTTAGGCCGCTCGAAGACCTACCAAGAATCTGAACCGACGGCATAACGTGCACTCCGAAGCACATAATAGTCAAGTCTAGAACTAATAAGATTAATAAGACTGTCTTCTTGTAAATAATTATGTGTATTCATGGTTTATTCTATTAATTTTAAAAGTGCCCTGACGTTGTTTACTCACAGTCCATTTTCTCGATTTCAGGAGGCACGGGCCATACTTCGGACAACCCGACTATAGAGTTTATGAGCTCAACAAGCGGTTACAACAGAGAACAGAGGTAGACAACTGCATTTAATTTATCATTAGATTAGCATAAAATCATAATTTATTTATTTGGAAATAAGTAACATTAAATCCTTATATTCACAGAAAATATTAGACAAACATAACATGAAAATGACAAAAATATCTGGTAGATAGTAATCATGAACACACATAGATTTATCTCTAGTATAGAGTAATAAATCTATGTGAACACACTTTTCTTGATCATGATGACAATGACTGTTGGGTTGAGACTACTAGCGACATCTTTTGTTTCTTTTAAACAACATTGGCACAGCGCCATCTATGCGCAGCAAACTACACTTGGTTTGTTTACATGTGGTATAGGTATAAAGTTATCTGTTCTGTAGTTAAAAAGAACTACATAGATGATAATGAATTTTCTTAGTTTTGGAAATTACGGATGTTGACACCTACCTTGTGGCATTCCGTCCAACTCCGAGAGTTCTCGATAGCATTTTGTATTTCAAAATAAAATAATTGGTGACTAAGATGGTTCAGTGACCCTGGCCGGCGAACTGTAGAGTACGAGCCCAGGGTCGAATTAGGGTCAGAGCAATAATTATTCCGCAGTTAAATCTTTGTCCTGGCTCACCCGTGATGGGAAATTGTGTTGTTTTCGTGACTAATTAGTCCACTTCGGGAGATATCTAACACAATACTTGGCTTGTGCAAATAACTTTTCAATATGTAGAAAACCGCCGAATAAAAAGCCACACACGTCTTACATCGGAGAGAATTTTATTGCAACTTACTGACTGTCATTTGTTTCATGGAATAAGAAAATTACTAAATAAAAGTTTTAAAAGAAAAATAACATTGTAGACAGCCAGTACGAAAACAAGTGGTGCAGTCGATCGAGGGTGGTATCCGCCACGTGTGCCACATCACAACTCATTAAAATGTCTCGAAGGGGCCTCTACGTGTTGGACCTGTGTCCCCACGCAAGCCTTCCAAATTTATTTATTTATTTATTTATTTATTTATTTATTTATTTACATCATTATGTAAACATGACAGATCCTTAAACCTAATGCGTTTACATAGTGCTACTTATCCTAGCTTGGATGTATGTGCTAGTAGTTCTACGAAAATCAGCAGGCGGTGTAAAAAACAAGTCAAGACCTGGATCCCAATCCAGTACACCGTTAAGCAAGGTCACGGCGCGGACCAGTGGTGACTCGCGGGTCTGCACCAACCTACATCCCGGAACTGCAAATAACCTAGCTTTTCGTGATCTCTTGAGTATGTTAGGTACGTGAAACGGGATAAGAACTAGCACTGAAGGGTTAATCAACTCGCCTCTAACCAGGTGGTAGAAGTAATCCACGAGTGCTAATTCACGTCTTAGCTCAAGTGAGTCATACCCCAACATTCCTTGCAAAAACAACGTAGGGTATAAATAAGGAAACCCAACGTGGTATCCGTATTGCCTATGGTACAGACATCTTAAAAATTTTTTTTGGAGTTTCTCCAACATGAGTTTGTATTTAACTTCATGTGGACTCCAGATAACTGAGTTGCTTTCTAATATACTTCTTACGAAGCTATTATAAAGTATTTTACTCGCAGCGACACTTTCAAGGTCCCTTGACTGTCTTAAAACAAATCCAAGGGATTTAAAGGCTCTCGCGGTGATTGCTCTTATGTGGTCAACAAAGGTAAGATTGGAGCACATCAATACCCCTAAATCCTTCACGGTGGATTTCCTTTGCAGGACAGCGCCACCTAACCTATATTGGTACTTTAAATATTTTTGCGATCTCGTAAACGATACTACAGAGCACTTCGTTTCGTTGAACATCAGCTGATTCCGTTCACTCCACTCGACGACATTTTGAATGTCTCTGTGCAAAAGGTCACAGTCTGATGAATTGCCGATTTTTAAGAACAATTTCAGGTCATCTGCAAATAATAGACAATGAGCTGAACTAACTGCGTTTGGCAAGTCGTTAATGAAGATAGAAAACTCCAAGGGGCCCAGATTCGAGCCCTGGCTTATTCCGGAAAACGTGTGATACGGCTTCGAAACGTGTCCATTAAACTGCACATACTGCCTCCGGTCACGGAGGTAGCAGGAGAAGAATTTCAATAGTGAAGGAGTGAATCCGGCAGTTGCAAACTTACGGAGAAGTATGTCATTATCTACGGTATCAAACGCCTTCCGGAAGTCGAAATATGCTGTGTCGACTTGACCCCCATTGTCGAGAGCTTCAGTAGCATACGCGTGAAAAGTTAATCCACATCTGGACCCGTGAAATTTAAAGAGATACATAATAATATTAAAACAAAGCCTTTAGAAATGTGTATGCGCTCTCGGATTTTGCCTCCTACATACCGCAAGTCAGCACTACATTTCTATTCAGATAAATGGCGACACGGGTCACCGAAATACACAAATGATTTTGTAACATCTTAGAAAACCTGTATGCCTGCCAGGTCTCCATTATTTTTATTTATTTATTAAATCTTTATTGTACCTATTTAATATTAGGAACAAAAGGCGGACTTAAATGTTCTCGAAGTGGAGTACGAGTACGTCAGACCAGACCCGTGTTTAGTAATAGGCTACTTACGAGTTGTGATGATACATAGGCATATCTATATCTATATACAGGGTGGAAAGATCGAATGCCACATGGATGGCAACTACCATAAATATTGTAAATAGCACATTCTGTTTAAAGGAGACATTCCTTTATTTTCAAAAACAATAAATTCTGCATTTATGGATTTATGAAAAATCACCTGCCTCAGTCGGGACTCGAACCGGTCAAATGTGACAAAAAATAAAGTGACGTATTTTATGATGCAGATTGAAAGGGTTACTGATAGGGTTTAGTTTTCTCTAAATAACAAATACAATCAAAATAAGCGGAAGGCCATTAAAATTGGAAACCAACAATTAAAACACACAAAAGAAAACAATATTCATATAATAAACTTACTTAAACCTTGCTAACTGTTCAAAATGAGCTCCGTTTTCTCGTATGCATTAATTTAATCTTTTGAGGAATTGACTTCTCGTAGCTCGTGGCAGTGAATTGTGATGAATATTAGTAATAGCTGCATGGACGATTTTTAAATTGCCTACACTTTCGTAAGTTCCTTTATAAATAACATCCTTCATATATCCCCACAAAAAGTAGTCCAATGGTGTTAGATCCGGAGATCTGGCCGGCCATTTAATATTCCCGTTTGTACCGATCCATGTCTGGAAATGGTTATTTAAATATGTAGTCGATAACCTGCTGCTATGTGATGATGTACCGTCTTGTTGGAAAATTATAGTGACTTATATGAAATTATAGTCTTCTTCGGGGAGAGAATTTAACGCATTTCGCAAAAGTTCCCAGGGTTTAGAGGTATTTTACTGTATTCAGTTGTCCTTCACAATTAAATATGTGAACCATAACAACCCTGTTCTTCACTACCCGCACCAAACGTTAAAAGAGAATCTCACCTGATTATTTTATTTAGTTTCACGTGTACGCATCGGGTTTTCACGTGACGGGTGAAAACAAAATTAAAAGGTACTTGTTAGTTTTCATGGCCTTCCGTTATTTTGATTGTATTTGTTATTTAGAGAAAACTAAACCCTATCAGTTCAGTAACCCTTTCAATCTGCATCATAAAATACGTCACTTTATTTTTTGTCACATTTGACCGGTTCGAGTCCCGACTGAGGCAGGTGATTTTTCATAAATCCATAAATGCAGAATTTATTGTTTTTGAAAATAAAGGAATGTCTCCTTTAAACAGAATGTGCTATTTACAATATTTATGGTAGTTGCCATCCATGTGGCATTCGATCTTTCCACCCTGTATATAAAAGGAGAAGGTGACTGACTGACTGACTGACTGACATATCAACGCAGGGCCTAAACTATAAGGGCTAGAAACTTGAAATTTTACACAGGGGTTCCTTTTATAACGTAGGGGAGCACTAAGAAAGGATTTTTGAAAATTCACCCCCTAAGGGGGTAAAACGGGGGTGCAAAGTTAGTATGAAACTTTGCTGTTTTTGATGTTATTCGAATGAAATTCAGTACCTATGAACGTTTTTTATTGAGTTTCGAAAATCATCTCTTAAGGGGGTAAAAGGGGGGTGCTAAGTTAGAAGGTATAAAAGTTTTTCGTATGTACCTACATTATTTCAATGAAATTTTGTATTTATTCCTTGCGAGCGAAGCTGCGGGCGTCCACTAGTTATACATAATACTCACGTTGTTTTATTTTACATTCCAGGACTCAGATAACCTATGGTGGGACGCGTTTGCGACAGAGTTCTTCGAGGACGACGCGACGCTCACACTCACATTTTGTTTAGAAGATGGACCTAAAAGATATAGTGAGTAACGACCACGGGTTCATGCTGCTCTGGTTAGACGTACAGTGGAACTAGAGATTTGACTGATGGTGCTTGATGGTGAGATGTGGTAGCTTACCATAAGGGCCATAAAAGCCACACAAAATTATTTTACTAGAATGTATTTTTTGAATAATTTTATTTATATATCTATATATATAAAAGGAGAAGCCCACTGACTGACTGACTGACTGACTGACATATCAACGCAGGGCCTAAACTCTAAGGGTTAGGAACTTAAAATTTTGCACAGGGGTTCCTTTTATAATGTAGGGGAGAACTAAGTAAGGATTTTTGAAAATTCACCCCCTAGGGGGGTAAAACGGGGGTGGAAAATAAAGAATGAAATTTTGCCGTTTTTGAAGTTAGTGAATGTCTAATTCCACGCGAGCGAAGCTGCGGGCGTCCACTAGTTTATTGATATTTGTAATGTATTTATTGTATTTTACAAAAACATGTACTTGATACTGATGTATTTCCTAGCTTTGATCCAAGTTTACAGCGTTTAAGCTGCCAAGTGTACGCGTCTGTACACAGTGCTGTGTATTTACTGTTTAGACTATTGTAGTAAATCAATCGAACTAGCCATAGATTTATAACTAGGTTAATTTCTTGCATTGGGCAAGGTTTCCTCAGATCCTGATTGTTTCTGAAATATTATTAATATTCTCAAGGGACGAATGTATAAACTACAGGCAAAATGATTCCACTCAGCTACTGTAGAGGTATAATCTCAGAAATTAATCAAGATAGAACGGTGAACTGGGCGTATACACCGAGTCGCAATCTTGCAATATACTGCAAGATATCTCTCAAGTTCGATCAGTGCACGTCGATATTTGTTATCGATACGTTACGTTATCGATAGATTTGATTACAACTAAAACGAGTGGTTTTGGGTGGATTTCCAGAAAGATTTCGGGAGATCGCCAACCGTTCATCCGGCATCACTGCTGATAGGCGTTATCCGTCAGTACAGCAATAAAGATTATTACAACAAAAGGTTCTAGACACCTTCTTTTAGTGGTTGCTAGGCAACCGATGACAGTTCTTTGACTACCATTATTCCACAGAGTACATTGCATTATTCCCACAGAATAGATATACACCAAGGAGATTATTCCAGATCTAATTTGATCGAAGACATGTACTAATGTGAAACTTTTCTGTTTCCAGCGATAGGAAGGACGCTCATACCGCGGTACTTCCGCAGCATATACGAGGGCGGCGTGTCGGAGTTGTACTACACGATGCGCCAGCCCAAAGAATCCTTCCACAACACAAGTATCACATTAGACTGCGACCACTGTACGATGGTCACGCACCACGGCAAGCCCATGTTCACCAAAGTAAGTCATGTCATCCTGGTACTTTAACTAACTATCAGACAACGATCCAGACATCTATCAGTCTTTTCACTGTTGGACAAATGCGCCCTAGTCGATACCACTCCGACGAAACGTCTGTCCTCTAAATCCAGCGGTCTCTCGCTGTCTTCTTCAGGTCATCAGTAGACCTCGTCGGAGGGCGGCCGATAATCCGTTTTCCTAGTTGTTGTTTCCACTCAAGGACTCTCCTACCCATCAGAAAATGCCTATGCTATGGCCATGGCGAGCTTAAGCCAAAAAACAAGTGTGAGCCGTCACGGGACGCATGGCAGATGTGAAACATCGAAATTATTTTGTACAAGTAATATGCACAAAAGTACAGATTATGACAGGAACTAAAACATATAAGAAAAAAAATTAAAAGAAATAATAATAAAAAAAAACAAAAATTTCATTATTATATTTTATTAATAAAATAATTTCCGACCGTCATTTGTCGGAACTGTATAGTATATATATTCCATATTCGCCTCGCTCGCCACGCTCGCCACGCTCGCCACGCTCGCCACGCTCGCCACGCTCGCCACGCCAAAAATTTGGTTTGCCCTCCGCCTAAAGATGTTTCACATCAAAATCCTGTGAAGGCTGCCAGCTGATGCCCGTCTGACCGTGTACTATTGAATACCCGAAATGTATGGTCTACTTGCACTATTATTTACAGTTATTGTAGTTAATTAAGCTTTGATATTAATGCGAAATAAGGTGACATGTTACATTATATTTTCTTTCACAATTTTCAGGTGTGTACAGAGGGCAGACTAATATTAGAATTCACATTCGACGACCTGATGCGCATCAAGTCGTGGCACCTGGCCGTGCGCGCGCACCGGGAGCTCATACCCCGGCAGGCGGTGCACCCGCCCGACCACGCCGCGCTCGACCAACTCGCCAAGAACATCACCCGGCAAGGCATCACCAACTCCACGCTCAACTACTTGAGGGTAAGCTCCGCTCGGCCCGCTAGCGTTATGCTTGCCTGGTACTCGCGAGCGTTAAGGCTTATTTTACGTCGCTGCCTGCAACAGCAGCGATCGACCTAGATTGCTTTACTCGGTTTAATTAAACAAGCTACCTTCGACAGACATTTGTCAGGCTGGCCATATGCCGTCCTCGTGGCTCGGGACCATAACAGACAACGATGTTGCCTGCTTCTCGTAAAATATGACTTCATTGAGGCCTTCTAGGCTTGCGGGCGAAAAGACCAGGACCACCAACCCTGGGCAGGAGGACGGTGTGTGACGGCAAAACGTCCTTATTAGAATAGAAATAATAATGGACACCGCTGATAATAATATTAGAGTGCGTACGTGCCGTATGGACGTTCCACCGCACATCCCGAATTCCTTTATAAGCGCTGAGGAAGGCCATCAAGGTTTTAGTGGATGGATGTAACACTAAATCATAACAAAATAAATAATATATGAAATAGGCTGGTTGCTGGTCCTGAAAGAGAGCTCTCTTTGCACATCAATATGCTGCATGAAGACCATGTACTGTTTTTATCATGTATTTCTGACATTCTGTTATAAACTAAACATATCGTTTTGTTAAGGTTATCAAATTCTACTCAAGTATTTTTCTTCATCCAATATACCAGGCTATTCATTAAATATGGCCTGCGCTCGGCTCTTTACTTTACTATGCTACCCTGGTAGCTTTCTAGCTGAGTTGTTTACTATTTATCTTTTGCAAGAGGCCACAGGCAGAGTGGGGTGCAGTCATTGTCACCAGGTCATGTGGTGTGGTAAGATAAGATAAAGATTTTATTTATTTACTCTCACAGAAGTAGTCTTATTTCTTTATTTTTTTACTAGTGGACGCCCGCAGCTTCGCTCGCGTATAATTAGACCTATTAACGACGACTGCCCGCGTTCGGGTTGCCCACTTGACAGTCAGTCAGTCAGTCAGTCAGTCAGTCAGTCAGTCACCTTCTCCTTTTATATATATAGATTTATTTTGTAGTAATAATATATTGGTATGATTTCCAGTTGTGCGTGATCCTGGAGCCGATGCAGGAGCTGATGTCGCGGCACAAGGCGTACGCGCTGTCGCCGCGGGACTGCCTCAAGACCACCCTGTTCCAGAAGTGGCAGCGGATGGTCGCGCCCCCCGGTACGTGCGCCACACCACCACCACCACCACCACGACCCACGTCACCGGTGACGGATGAAAATTATTACCATAGAAGTCAGTTCCTATCAAATTCTGTAACATGGCCGCAACCTCATGTATTCCTGTTCGGGCTTTTTAATTCCGGTCTAATTCCGTCGCTGGACGACACTTAAAGATTTGGGTCATTTGTAAAGTCCACTAGTCTGAAGTACGTTAATAGTCATATGTTTTTAGGCTACCTTTCGATGCCTTTCACTATCACCTTTTTATAGTTCCACTATGGAGCACGCATCCTCAGTGAGATATGAACCCAGACCCTCTTAAGTGATAGCCTCAATTTTTACCCACTGACTGGGCATCATGGTGTGTAAGTTAATGAGTTAATGACAGTTAACATAGCATTAATAGCTAAGTCGTCTCGTGTGGACGCAAAATATTCGAATTATCCAATTCAAGGTCATTGGCCGTGATCGACTGACTTGACCTTGAAATATTCAAATTTGGTGAAGTTAACAGTTTAATAATTGTCTCAATTGTCTGTGGTCTGCATAAAAGCGGTGAAAATATTAATAATAGTTTCCCGTCTAAATAATAATTAAATATTAATCATATTCACTATATTAAATGCTTTTACAAAGCTATACGTCTATGCATTCCTAGATATATTATTATTATTGTATTCTTTGGTACCGCCACACATTCGAAAATCGAATACAAATTGGCGTTTTAGTTGTTACGCGTGGATGTAAAATCCGCTGTTGACAAATTCTATAAATAAATTCGCAGCCCAAAGCTGTCGGCCCACTGGGCACGGGTCTCCCCCGCAGACATGCTCCCATGCTTAGGCTCGTATCGATACG
The DNA here is from genome assembly GCA_944567765.1 of Carterocephalus palaemon. NCBI lineage: Eukaryota > Metazoa > Arthropoda > Insecta > Lepidoptera > Hesperiidae > Carterocephalus > Carterocephalus palaemon. Next base: position 3,200,888 of record OX155661.1, read on the forward strand.
GCTATGGGTGGTGGCGTTTTTTACCTCCTCGTGGAAGTACAGGCGTGATAATAATACAATACAATACAATACAAATACTCTTTATTGTACACCACAATAAAACAATAAAAGATAAACAATAATAAGTAATAATTAATAGTTTAAAAAAACTAAAAAAACACGCTTTTATAAAAAATCCAACTAAAAAAGAAGTCATGAGACCTTGAAACCTAATCGTGGTCAAAGTTCATTACAAGAGTTTACCACAAGTGCAAACACGACTATGATACGATATTCCATCATGGAATGCCAGTGCCTATCTTCCGGCTTCATCATCAGACCTTGTAATACAGGCCCGTTGGCGCAATCGGTAGTGACCCTGTCTGTTGCGCCAAAGGTCGTGGGTTCGAATCCCACTCAGGACAAATATTCGTGTGACGAACACTTGTATTTGTTCTGTGTCTGGATGTCAATATTATCTATTTAAGTATGTATTTAAAAATATCTATGTATGTATATCAGTCTCTGACACCCATAACACAGGCTCGCGCCTACTTTGGGGTCAGATGGCCGTGTGTGAGAATGTCCAAGATATAAAAAAAAAAAAAAATAATGTATATAATGTTTTACTTGCAGAGTCGCAGCGGCCGGCCAGCAAGCGGCGCAAGCGCAAGGGCAGCGCGGGCGCGAACGCGGCGCCGCCCGCGCCCGCCAAGAAGCGCTCGCCCGGACCCAACTTCAGCCTCGCCTCGCAGGTACCCTCGCCTCCGCTCGCCTTATGAAGCCCTGGTACCTGGCCGAGTGCGGATTACCGGGTCTCCCCCACAGGCACGGCTGCGGGAGGCCTAGAGCATACTCCACCGCGCTGCTCGCCGCCTCCGCTCGACTTATGAAGCCCTGGTCCCTAGCCGAGTTTACCTAGGCGGATTACCGGGTTCCCCCACAGGCACGGCTGCGGGAGGCCTAGAGCATACTCCACCGCGCTGCTCGCTTGCCAGGCCAGCCTATCGTAAAATATTGAAGTTAATTAATTGTATCAGGCGGTACTTTGCGGAACTCCATTATTACAAACAAAGAATGAATCTACTTTGCAACAATCCGCGAACAAAAACGTATGGTGATGTATGTATACTTTCATGCACGCAGCACCTCCCTCCCTCCCACGCAGGAAAACATGCACATGCGATAAATGAATACACACACCAACATACACACACCAACACGTGTTTCGCACCAAAACAAGGCATCCTCAGGGTAAGTAGACTCTACGATGCACGCGATGGTTAATCACAAAGTCAAAGACTTTGCGATTAACCATCGCGTGCATCGCCTGCAAAGTAGATTAATTCTTTGTTTGAAATATTGAAGTATTGATGAAACATAGCAAGCGGTGACAGCCCAGTGGCTATAGTACTCGCCTCTCACTCGTGCGGTCCGGGTACAAACCCAAGCGGCACGCACCAATGACTTTTCTAAGTTATGTGTGATTTATGAAATTAAATGTCACTTGCTGTAACGGTAAGGACACATCGTGAGGAAACCCGCATGCCTGAGAGTTCTTCATAATGTTCTCGAAGGCATGTGTAGTCTGCCAATCCGCACTTGAGCTTGCAGCAACACACATCCGCTGCCCATGACTGACTTTTAACAAAACTAATTAGGTAACCACACCTTCCAACCTGTCCACAATTGCTAAAATATTTACTATACAGTAGAAATTGTACCGTAGCGGGTGGTGCGGCCCCGGGTGAATTCTACATGGTTTTACATGAAACCTATTTGGTTCCATATAGGATCTACCACTAAAACCTATTCTTTTATTAAATCTTATACATCCTATGTACTCCTGCGATCGGTTTTGAGCGCTCGGCAAAAATCATTGGAGTAAAAGTGTTGGAAAAAAAAGTGAAACCACAGAAACTTATGCAATTATATTTATTTATTAATTTTATTTATGCAGTATTTTCAAAATCAAAATTAAAAATAAATTGTAGGCGACGCACCATATATTAAAGAAAAAGGGTGGGCTCGAACCACCAACCTTTCGGTTAGCAACCGAACGAGCTAGCCAATTACGAAAGCTAGAAATGTATAAAGAATTTGCAGTCATTCAACACGTTCAAAACTAAATTAGCTGAATATATTTATAAAGAAAATTCACTACTGTGAAACTGAATGTGTTGAATGATTTAAAGAAAGACATTTTTTCTTATTTTTAATACATATATCTATATTATAAAAATGAATCGCAAAATGTGTTGGTAAGCGCATAACTCAACAACGCCTGGACCAATTTGGCCAATTCTTTTTTTTAAATGTTCGTTGAAGTTCAAGGATGGCTTTTACGGTGAGAAAAATTTGAAAATTCATCCCCTAAGGGGGTAAAACGGGGGTGCAAAGTTAGTATGAAGCTTTGCCGTTTTTGAAGTTAGTGAATGTGTAACGCGAGCGAAGCTGCGGGCGTCCACTAGTCTATACATAAATCTTTACTAAATTCACTTTTGTATAAGGCGCATGAATTTTATGATAACTATTATCTCTTAAGTTAATTATTGTTCTCATAGAAGTGACTTATTGTAGTAAGATCTTTAAACCTAATTACGCCACCGAGACAGGTGATGCGACGGCTGAAATTTTGCACGACACTTTGCACAGTAAGGTTTTTTCGTTACGTTATTTCGTTACTTTACGTTACGGAATTTCTGTAGACCGCCTCCATCCCAGGCCCGCGATAGAATAAATAAATATCTTGGACATTTTCACACACGGCCATCTGACCCCAAAGTAGGCGCGAGCCTGAGTTATGGGTGTCAGAGACTGATATACATACATAGATATTTTTAAATACATACTTAAATAGATAATAATGACATCCAGACACAGAACAAATACAAGTGTTCGTCACACGAATATTTGTCCTGAGTGGGATTTGAACCCACGACCTTTGGCGCAACAGACAGGGTCACTACCGATTGCGCCAACGGGCCTGTCAAACTATGCAATAGCTTAAAATTAACTTGTAAGGTAGTCAGTTCCCAGCGCTACAACAGCGCATTACACGTGTACGATGCTAATGTAACCTTAGTAATTAAATAAATGTATAAGTTCATTTACTGTCCGAACTTCTCCAATACGCTGGGTCGCCCTGAAAACCAGCGGTCGTGATTCGCTGCGACCATAGCTGAGTGCGGTCCCATTTCGGCAAATCCTATAGTTTTAGCTTATTTTATTATTTTATACTAGTGGACGACCGCAGCTTCGCTCGCGTAGAATTAGACCCATTAACGACGTCTACCCGTCTAAAGACTTCAAAAACGGCAAAGTTTCATACTAACTTTGCACCCCCGTTTTACCCCCTTAGGGGGTGAATTTTCAGAAATCCTTTCTTAGTGCTCCCCTACATTATAAAAGGAACCCCTGTGCAAAATTTCAAGTTTCTAACCCTTATAGTTTAGGCCCTGCGTTGATATGTCAGTCAGTCAGTCAGTCAGTCAGTCAGTCAGTCACCTTCTCCTTTTATATATATAGATGCATTTTGTTACTATTATTTTTGTTAATTTGTCGAAATAAATCTATATTCTATTCTATTCTTCTATTCTAATGCGTGTGTTGCGTGCAGGACGTGATGGTGGTGGGCGAGCCGTCGCTGATGGGCGGCGAGTTCGGCGACGAGGACGAGCGGCTGATCACGCGGCTGGAGAACACGCAGTACGAGGGCTCGCCCGCGGACTGGTCCGCGCCCCCGGCCTCGCCCGCCAAGACGCCGCCCGCGCACTGACCGACCACCGACCACCGACCGACCGCCACAACAGATACAATACACGCTAAGGACTCACGCGATCACGACTTTTATTTTTCACCTGTCCCGTTTCACTTATTAACATGCTCTTATTAGGTCCACTTGTATGTAACTCACAATGTAAGGGAATCTTAGAGAGATAATTTAACCATCTTCCAAGGATCGTAGCGTAATGAAAATTGGCAGCTGTATGTAGTTCTGATGACAATACAATAATATGGTACTGTCGAACTGATCTGATGATGGAGCCGGAAGATATTAGCTACTTTAAAGTGGAATCTTTGAGAGCTAATTTAACCATCTTCCAAGGATCGTAGCGTAATGAAAATTGGCAGCTGTATGTACTTCTGAGACACATTCAATAATATGGTACTGTCGAGCTGATCTGATGATGGAGCCGGAAGATATTAGCTACTTTAAAGTGGAATCTAAGAGAGCTAATTTAACCATCTTCCAAGGATCGTAGCGTAATGAAAATTGGCAGCTGTATGTAGTTCTGATGACAATACAATAATATGGTACTGTCGAACTGATCTGATGATGGAGCCGGAAGATATTAACTGGAACTTCATGATGGAATATCGTATCATAGTCGTGTTTGCACTTGTGGTAAGGTCTTGTAATGAACTTTGACCACGATTAGGTTTCAAGGTCTCATGACTTCTTTTTTAGTTGGATTTTTTATAAAAGCGTGTTTTTTTAGTTTTTTAAGCTATTAATTTATTTTACAACCACGAATATGTACAACTTCCTGCATTACTAAGGAGAACTGACAAACTTTAATGTACTGTGCACCGGATAGATGAGACCAATGATATTACATTACGAGAGGTAGATACGCCACCAACGCCCTAACGCGTGCCGTGAATTGGTCCTACTTGCGACCATTGCAGTCAGTCGAGCCATAGATTATACAAGTCGAGCTGTGACCTGTCATTGTGAGCGCGCGTGTCGACCGCTAAAAAAAGTTAAATGCCTTCCTGTGTTTCGCAAGTGTAAAAATTACGACAAAAAGTTTAAAAAAAACATGAAAGGATATCATATCACTGGTAACTGTAAAAATATTGAAGGCGAAAAACGACAATCTCCTTTTAGTTAACGCGGTAAGAAGAATCTATTATTATGTCTAATTTCAGGCGAGCGAAGCTGCGGGCGTCCATTAGTCGAAAATAAATCCTCTATGAGATATTAGATATCGCGGCATGTCTCCAAGTCGCTGGATCGTCAGATTTAAGTAGAAACCAATATATCAGAACGGCTGTAGCTGTTGGCTATTGATGCTCGGATATTCCCTAGATGGCGCTGTACTCCATTTACAATTTTCGTTCAAAGCGCTATCTGTGTCAATGAATAAAAATTAATGAAATGACAATGCAATGCACGAAAGTGTGAAGAATTGATGTAAAGATGTTAGGTTGTATTTGTTACAGGTATCTAGGCATAAGTTGAGCTATTTTCCAGTAATTCTTGAAAGAGACGTAAGCCCAGTCCAACACTAACGATATTGTTCGCGGGTTACACCGATAATGTCAAACGGGGTTTAGTCAGATTAAAGCATAGAGTAACTGAAACATAAGGGAAGATTAAAGACGAGTTGGAACTAGGCGTTGGGGCCACGTCTACGTACCTACTCTGTGATTCTGGATTACCTACTATAATGCAATCGTATCGCATCGCATATTGTGCATTATAATACATATAGTGTAATGTGTTTGTGTATTTGCACTTTTCATCAGTTATGTATATATAGGTCCCATGTAATAGTGAGCAGAGCCTATTGCCATACCTACCTACTGGGCATTTCAAGCTAAAAAGAACAGTAGATGTTTCCGGATCGAACCCAGGACCTTTATACGTACTAACATTAATAACCAAAAAATATAAATCGAAATATCTGCATTATTTTAGTCGACTAATACCTATTTTCTTTTACTTTGTTCTTATTCTATGTATGTATAGCCAGTGTTATAATTTGTAAAATAACGCCATCTATGCACTGTCGAGTGAATCAGTTCCTCGATCGATGCGGAATAGTACTGTGTTAGTACACTAAACAGTCATTCTTGTTTGTTACCAACCGAACTAACTCACTCGTTGCTCACTAGATGACGCTGCTAAAAGTATACTGGCCAATTGTAAAACACGCTGTTGAGATTTTTTGTAGAATACGTAAGTAAATGTGAATGATTTTTATCTTACATTCCACACTTACGCTCTCCCAGAGGAGCGTAAGGTTAAGGCCATCCTTCGAGGGGTCCCTCACGAGGTAGCAAATGAGGCTACCTCGATGACCTAAAAAGCCAAGGCCACCCAGTGGAGGCTGTGCAGTATGCCAGTGCACAAGTTGCACAGCCGTACTGACTGGCCGACAATTCCCATTGGTGCTGGTCATCCTGCCTGACCAACACCCCAAAGCCAAGGACATTTTCAGGGAGCCACTCACTCATCGTGTGTGGGCTCTCCGGTGTCCGAGCTGAACCCCCTCATAAGGATTCTGTCGTAGGGCAACCGACGCACCATGGTACGTCCGGAACGCCGAACTACACCGGGACTTAGAGCTCCCCACCATTCAGCAGTTGATGAAAAACTTCTCGGAGAGACTCTTCAAGTCCTCAGAAAACCACTCAAACATACTGATTAAGGAAACAGTGGAATATTGGTATATTTGGTCATATGACCAAAGTCATCCCCTAAGGAGTGTTTAGTGCGTAGGCACATGGCTTCACCTGTGAGTCCCACATATCCAGCGCAATTAATTTAGTTATTTTATTTATATTTATTATTATTTAGCCAGCTGGGATGTATTGTAGTCTTTCGTGCTAACCATCTCCATCCATCCTATTTGAGTCTTGTATATATATACATATATTATCAGGAAGGGTGCCGCATATACCATCTTCGGGCGCAAAAAAAAATGGCAATAAAGTTCAATTTGGTGGTAAATTGTGTCTTGAGCGCATAAATAAATATATAACTAACTATTGATCCTGGACTTTGGTTATTTTTTGGACCATTAATCAATCCGAATGATCAGACAGATCGCTGATATAGCAACGGCTCGGCTAGTTTATTTTAGCTACTTTCACAGCATCATGTCTTATGGAATCTTACTGTGGGGTAGTGCTGCCGACATTGATACCATCTTCATTTTACAAAAACGCGCCATAAGGAGTATCTACGGCCTACAAAAGCGTGAGTCCCTGCGAGAACTGTTTAAGTCTATAAATATTTTAACTGTCCCATGCCAATATATTTATGAAAATATTATGTATGTACGGAAAAATGTTAATTTCTTTGACAAAAAAAGCAGTGTACATAACTTTAGTACAAGAAATAAGGATAAATTTATTGTACCTAGCTCTAGACCACAAAGTAGATATTAGGTACAGAGATTAAGCTTCTTAAGAACATGCAAAATTGTTACCTATTTTGGTAGGGTTGTCACAACAGGTTAAGAGAAATTAAAGAAATCATTTGTTAAATAGTTTTATTATTCAGAATATAAAAAGAATACTACAATAAGAACCAATACAGAATAGAAAATAGAAAATAACATACTTTACAAATTTCTTACTCTAATAATTTTATTTTTATAATTTTTATTTTTTAATATTTTATTATTTATTTTTATGGTATGGAAAATTCTAAATCTAATATATAGTTTTTTCAAGTAATGTATCAGGAAACACTCACATGGCATATCAAATTCTAGCTGCAGCGTCAGGTTATAATCTATCATATTATTGTACTGTCACCGAAGTTACGCAGGAAAAATTTCAGTTCAATAAGACATCTGGATGTGGTTCAAATCTCACTTGCAATACTTAAATTTAAAACACATAGTACGTACCAACCCACCCACATACCTACAAATGTTTAGTAAAAGCTTGTAATAATAATAAAAAGGTAAAAACACACCGTGTAGTACATTTCTTATTAAAAAAAGGATAATTCCGTAAAATAAAGGTACTTACTTGAAAAAGTAATAATCAAATATTTACTTACCTATTGCACTCCTTGGGATAGTTAAAGTGTGGTTAAAGTATGATATATTTTTATTTTTTCTAGCATTATTCATACACACAGTACAATATACAACCATTATTATTAATACCACGTTTTTATATTAGACCAGCTGACCCGGCAAACGTTGTTTTGCCATATAAATAATTTTTAGTTGATCGTAGAGGGTTGAAAATTCAGGGTTGTATGTATTTTCTAATGTTGTATCATAAAAAAATACAAAAATAAAAATTTGTCTAAAAATTAAAAAAAAAAAATTAGGGATGGACTACCCTTAACATTTAGGGGGATGAAAAATAGATGTTAGTCGATTCTCAGACCTACTGAATACGCATATAAAATTTGGTAAAAATTGGTAAGGCCGTTTCGGAGGAGTACTGCAACAAACAACACATTGTGACATGGAAATTTTATATATTAGATTTATATCTATATCTTTATCTTATATCCATACTAATATTATAAATGCGAAAGTGTGTTTGTTTGTTTGTTTATTTGTTTGTTTGTCCGGCTTTCACGTCGCAAGGAAGCTATTATGTATATGGTATTGTTTTTGTGTGTCGACATAGTGTGGAGGGTGGAGAGTGACGTAGGCTACTTTTTACCGCGGTAAAACATCCCCTTGGGAAGATATCGATGTTTTGTTATTTGATAGATATTTAGTTCCGAATGTTATTAATAGATGGCGTTAGTAAAATTCATTTTCAAGTTCTGAATCACGTATATGATACACAAGTCATTGTTAATTCCCTTTGACCACGCGGGCGGAGCCCCGGGTAAAAGCTAGTCTATTATATTAGAGTATATATATTTATACTTATACTTATACTTATACTTATACTTATACTTATACTTGTACTTGTACCTGTACTTGTCCTTGTCCTTGTCCTTGTACTTGTCCTTGTCCTTGTCCTTGTCCTTGTACTTGTACTTGTACTTGTACTTGTCCTTGTCCTTGTCCTTGTCCTTGTCCTTGTCCTTGTCCTTGTCCTTGTACTTGTCCTTGTCCTTGTCCTTGTACTTGTACTTGTACTTGTACTTGTCCTTGTACTTGTACTTGTACTTGTAATTGTCCTTGTCCTTGTCCTTGTCCTTGTCCTTGTACTTGTACTTGTCCTTGTCCTTGTCCTTGTACTTGTCCTTGTCCTTGTACTTGTACTTGTACTTGTACTTGTACTTGTACTTGTACTTGTACTTGTACTTGTCCTTGTCCTTGTCCTTGTACTTGTCCTTGTCCTTGTCCTTGTACTTGTACTTGTACTTGTACTTGTCCTTGTCCTTGTCCTTGTCCTTGTCCTTGTACTTGTACTTGTCCTTGTACTTGTACTTGTACTTGTCCTTGTCCTTGTACTTGTAATTGTCCTTGTCCTTGTCCTTGTCCTTGTCCTTGTCCTTGTCCTTGTACTTGTACTTGTACTTGTCCTTGTACTTGTACTTGTACTTGTACTTGTACTTGTACTTGTCCTTGTACTTGTACTTGTACTTGTACTTGTACTTGTACTTGTACTTGTACTTATACATACTTATATTTATTTTTATATTTATATCTAGTGGACGTCCGCAGCTTCGCTCGCGTTACACATTCACTAACTTCAAAAACGGCAAAGCTTCATACTAACTTTGCACCCCCGTTTTACCCCCTTAGGGGATGAATTTTCAAATTTTTCTCGCCGTAAAAACCATCCTTGAACTTCAACGAACATTTAAAAAAAAGAATTGGCCAAATTGGTCCAGGCGTTGTTGAGTTATGCGCTTACCAACACATTTTGCGATTCATTTTTATTATATAGATATTCAAACTTGCAACTAACAAAACCAACAATGTGCGTAGCGATTACCCTGCGATTTTCAACTTGATGTGACAGCGTCAACCGGTTTTTTCCACTCTCGCCGCGTACGCGACAAGCGGCCAGTGGCCACACATAGATGTCCCGCGTGCTTGTAGGAGTGCAACCGATTTGCACGTTCCTATGAAACTTAATCTCTGTACCTAATATCTACTTTGTGTCTAGACTAAGTAAAGTATCAAAATCTTTTATGGGGAACTGTGTTCGCTTCTACAATAAAATACCCGGAAATATTACTTGTCTCTCAGATAATAAATTTAAATCTTAAATTAAACAAAACCTCCTTAATAAAGCTTTCTATAAAAAAATATTGGTTGCCTGTAAAGTCGGTATACGGGCGAAAGTTTTACGTGACAACGACTTTGAGTGGTAAAATAATTTTAATGTGAATATTCATTCGTATAGTAGTATCGTCTCGTATCGTATCGTCTCTCTCGCTCTTAGGCGGGCTAACCATGCCCGAGTGGAAGGGACGCGTGCCTCTCACTCGCTCTCATTGTGAGCGCATAACGTGAGCGGAGCGTAACGCAGTTTCTTGAAGTGTCACCCGGCAAACCAATTTATAAGACGTTGTCACGTCAATAAATGACTACTTGAACGATAGAAATGCTTAGTGCGATGTATCTCCAGCTCCACTTGTTCAATAATAATGTAATAGTATTGTAATTAATTTTGAAAAGAGTAACTACCGAGTTTCTTGCCGTGTTCTTCTCGGTAGCATCAACTTTGTGAACCGGCGGTAGATAAAAAATGTTATGACGTTCATTAAGCGTATAAAATACCATATAATGAAAAAATAAATGAATCTGAATCTGAATCTGAATAATCTAGCATTCCCACTCATATACAGTAACAGCACAGTTGGAAATCTCTAGCAATATTTTTGTGTTACAGGGACATTTCAGGTACATTAAAAAGATATACCCTTGTGTTTTATGTTATAATTATATTATTATTTTGGTGGTGCTGATTATAATATTATAGATTTTTTTCGTTCAGTAAATATTTAAATTTCACTTTTTTCACTTTTACGCAATTGACCAGCTGAATTGTGGCTGAAAGTAAATCTATATACATATATAAAAGGAGAAGCTGACTGACTGACTGACTATCTGACTGACATATCAACGCAGGGCCTAAACTATAAGGGTTAGAAACTTGAAATGTTGCACAGGGGTTCCTTTTATAATAGGGGAACACTAAGAAAGGATTTTTGAAAATTCACCCCCTAAGGGGTTAAAACGGGGGTGCAAAATTAGTATGAAACTTTGCCGTTTTTGAAGTTAATGTATGTCTATGTCCACGCGAGTGAAGCTGCGGGCGTCCACTAGTAAGAATTAAATATTTATTAATTTAACATATTTTCATTTCCTTGGACGCAGATTAGTCCTCTTATTTCTGAACGCAATTCACGATAGCTGGCAGCTTGGCACGTCATCGCCGTCATTCGATGATACTCCGATTTGTGTTCAAGATCTTAGTACCTTTGTCCATAGAAAGATAAAAATATTTTAAATGTATCGCATGGGATGCATATTTCTGGCAATTATTTATGTATATTAAAAAAATTGTCAATAATTATATATATCACACAGAAATTAGCTCAATATTCTATTGGTCATAGTATTTCTAATCTGTTGTGAGATCAACTACTTGACTTGACATTATAAGAGGTTTTTAAACGCATCGCTCATTTTAAATTCGAAAGTACTTCGATCGACGTGGATACGTGGTGTTGGAAAAACAAATTTTACGTTAATTATATTATTCCTAAAAGACTGAACAATGGTCACAAAATATTTAGTAGGCATCTTCGCCGTCGGTTTATTACATGGAGTGCTCGCCGACAGTTGTAAGAACCCCCAAGTGGAGGCAGTATCCTTCACAAATCTGGACGCCACCATAGTCACACATATAGCCTACATAACTGAATTTACGCTGAAGTGTGATAACCCTATGCCTGAGAACTACGCTTTATACGCAGAAGTTGAAGGAAAGTCATTATCTGCGGCCAGAGTCGGTGAAAATAGATACCAGGTTTGTAAACCACTTTTACTCTATCACTCCACGTAACGTCTGAATCGGAATACATTTCAAAGAAACACTTTGATATTATAAGATATGTAATGATTTTACAAAACATCCTCAGAAGAGATGCAGATCTAAGATCGAGCAGTATGCTGTAGTTCAGCACAATCCTTTTCAAGATTCATACATTGTTGTGATTAACTTGTGATTCAGTGTGATGTCATAGTGTGGAAAACTATGACACTCTCATATCTCACTGAATGTTGTGAATGAATGGTTAAGTATTTAATCGCTGGTTCATTGTTACCAAAAAAACAATTATTACTTTGTGATATTCTATTCGTAATTGCTTCTTCGATTTTGCCCAGACCCACTAGTGAAATAAAGTAGCCCCTATTAATTCAATTCATGTGAATGGTGAGATTAAGACATTCTAGTGTAAGCAACTTCTATAATTATAATCTCTTAGGTGTTTACTTTAGTACTCAGTTAGGCTACTTTTACATGTTAAAAAGTCACTGGGTCTGCAAGCATTTGTGTTGTTTCTTCACATGAACTGTATACATTTGTCCAGCACTAAGAAATTTTTTTTGGCCACACTTGGCGTACACTAGGCTAAGAGGTTCAGGTAATTAATTAGCACCAATTAGTATCCAATTTATAAAGTGGGATGGATAAAAACTATTTTTTTTTGCTTCTTAGTTGACATAATTTATTTCATCACAAAACTTGACTAGTGCACTCACACTATAACCAACATGTGACTGTCTAACTAAAACAATCTTATCATTTAAACATTCCCGTTTATCTTGTCTGGACCAGACATGGCAAATTTTTGTAGCTAGAACTGAAAAAATTCTATTCATGTCCATGATGAAATGGTTCTATGCCACAGATACTGATTCTAAGTGTGTATTAGCATAGCACCCTCAGTGTATAACTGTATGTGCAGGTGTCGTGGACGGAGGAGCCGGCGAAGGCACGCTCAGGCACACATGAGGTGCGCATATTGGATGAGGAAGGCTGGGCCTCGCTGCGCCGCGCGCGCCGCGCCGACCCCGCCGCGGCCGTGGCGCCCTTGCTCGCCATCCAGCTCCACCACCCAGGAAGTAAGATGTCTTTAATTTATGAGAACTCCTAGCTCAAACTAACGAAGACAACAATTTCAGCATTACATCATTACTAGATGGTAGAGCCTATATGGTACAGAATAGCTTCATCAAAGATCTAGCACTGTATCGGGACACCATGGTAGCACTGACGTCACATAAGATATGCCTTGAGAAATTTTCTTGTTGGTGGGATGACTGAGGTGGCTCAGTTGGCTAGAGCACTCCCAGTACCTGCACCTGTGTAGGATTAGCTATTCATTCAATGATCAATAGCTAATTCTTTGCCTTATAACTATTGATCAGTTTAGAATAGCATTATATCTCATTTATTTAAGTAGTTTGTAGTTACCTAGACTTTCGTTAAGTGTGTCTAATCACCTCATAGCGAAATAAATTATTTGACTTTGACTTTACCTATGGGCAGGTAGTGGGTTTGAATCCCACATGCAGTTAATTTTCTCACATTAAAAATTTAAATTTAGTTAATTAACACAAGTTAGTGTAGAAGTATCCTAAGTTTTAATGAACTCATTTCATTGAAGAGTTGCCTGAGGCAGTACTGCCTGCGGGAGAAAATTTCTACCATGTAAAAATTGATTTTAAAGCGATTGTGATTCTGATGGAAAGATCTGGTTTCCTTTACACTTCTTAAGAGGTTTCCTTCACACTCTCTAACAGGTGTTAACTCGACTCTTACTTATTAACACTAACAATCTGAGGAACTAACCAACTAATGTTTTTATTAACTATCTGCTTCCATCCCTCTGCAGGCTACTCAGGCCCGTGGGTAAACTCCGAGGTGCTCGCCACAGTGATCTCCCTCATCGTGGCCTACACAGCGCTGCGCAACAAGAACAAAATCCTAGCCTAGATAGTTTTATTGTTAATTTAATATTACTATTAATATTTAATGAAAATCTTGTTAGGAAATAATTCTATGTTTTCTTTCATCACATCCTGACTAATAGATAAATAAGAAAGTGTTTGTTAAGGCAGGCCAATAAAAAACTACATAATCATTTAGAATTTTTATGAGGTTAGTTTAGGTTGTTGATTTTAAATTTAATGTACAAGAATAAAACAACTAAAGACTAGTTTACAATACTAAATTAGGGCTTTCTTCTCATATTCTCCTGTTTGTGTTTGTCAATACAAACTCTGAAATCGTTCACTTCATTCTGACATTTCCTCCAATCTTTGGTGGTAGCAATACACTCCTGAAATTTAAAAGTCAATCAATGAAAATTTTAAAGCATTAGAGACTATTCTATATTTGTGATTATGGTATCTGCCAATTAATAGCACTATTTACTAATTTCTATTTAATTTCACTCTGATATTGATGACAGCCCAGACAGTGGCTATCGATCGAACTCGCCTCTCAATCGAGCGGTTCAAACACACGGCACGCACCAATTACTTTTCTGAGTTATGTGTAATAAAAAGATATAAAAAAAAAATCTTTTTATAACTTTATTTTTACATATTTTCGTGCATTGTCATCAGAACCAAATATGTGTGCTAAATTTCAGCTCAATAGCTTCAGTGGAAGTGGGTGAAATATTGATTACAAGATTCCAGGATATACATACGAGTGAAGTTAAATAAAAGCTTTTAAAAAAGAATTTAATCTGTTCCGTGGTGTTGCATAAAATATTCTAAGTGCGTCCGAGTATAGATTAGGTTTGACTTTTTTAGAACTACGCAGAAATAAGGACCATAGGAGCCTAGCTGAAAAATTTGGCTGGAGGGAAGGGGAATCCTACTCCCTCCTACTTCCCCCTTTTTACTCCAAAATTAGCAGTTAACTAATCAATCAATCAATCAATAAACAAATGGAAAGTAGAACCCAAAACAGGAGACTTAGGTCTATTTTTTACCAAAATAAGTAGCCATTTTAATGCTAAACCACAGAATACATAATGCTAAACTTAAAACTATAATTTCCGTTTATCATTTAAAAAAAAATTAATATTTCAATAAAATGTAGTGCTGATCAAGATGGGGCTAATATGAATGAGGTGTGGAATAAGCACATACTTGTTCAGCTGCAGAAAACAGCTGTAATTACCTGAACCTTGTAATGCAATTCCAAACAGCCTGACTTCTTCAACATTGACTCGACCGGGTCATCGTCAGGGTCGGCAGCCGGTTCCCGAGGACGTATAGTCATGTTTCTTATCTGTAACAATCGAAAAATGCGAATAAAAACACTATCGGCTAACCATAAAACCCGAGAAAACCATTGAAAAGGAAAACTCACAATCAATCGACAGGTAGTTCAAGTTTTAATTTATGTCTATAATTATTTTCTACATATTATAATTATGTAAAATAAGTATACATCTTATGATTTTTTGTCTATGAATTTTTATTAATTTTATTAGAATCTCAAGTAGAATGACGACTGACGAGACAAAATAATATGCACAGACCACAAACTAGCTAGAGATACGCACAGACCAAAGAGTATATAAACACAAACTAGCTAGAGATATGTATATAAACACTACGTGCACAGACTAGGTAGAGTCGTAGAGATACGTAGTATGCAGTGTTGCAAGATAAAAGTATAACCACCATCACAAAAGGATCACACCAAAACTTTCTGAAAAACCATCTCAAATTCAGCTTGTTAGAAAAAAATAATAATGGTTATCTATCTGTAAAGTCGGTTTATGGACGAGAATTTTACGTGATAACGTCATCGTATTCTTTTGTGTATATGATACGTAGTATCTCTACCTAGTCTGTGTGTATTATGTAGTATCTCTACATAGTCTGTGGTGTATACTGTATCTTATCTGTATAGCTGTTCTGTTCTCTGTGACAGAACAGAACAGCTATACATCACGGGGATATAAAACTACAGTCAACGATCTTTATGTATATTGCTATCCGGCTGACCGTGTTCCTATATCGAAATTCTAGCTTAGACGCCATATTGGATAATAGAACGTGAACCAACATGGCCGCCGTCTCACGGCCAGGCTAGCTCAAAAATGTACCTTGTGTTCTAGCTCACAGAGTACATTTTCTATAATGAAGTCGTTGTCATAGATTAATGTATATACTAACGTAGATAGCCATCTCACCTTCCTCCGCCCGATAGTGCTGTCATCTAGTTCAAACAAGCACAACTACGTGCCCTTTCTATAACCTATAGATACCTAGCTATATGTACTATAACTATATGATTATATAGTTGTATTGTTTGAGGTAAATATATTAAAAATGAGTTACAAACATCAAAATGTTACTTTGTGTGATAGATAAATATGACGTTTTATCAACGAGGAACGATCTTCATCATATTTATCATGTTTTTCGTCAATCCTCTTGGATAAATCGTCATAATTATCTATCACACAACATAATTATCTATCACGAACACCGGTCGTCATCGGCAGCCATTGAATATTGCCATAATTCATTTTGTATTTCCTTCCATAATTCAAATTGCACAAAATTTTTATAATATGTATAACCATGAAATACTATAATATGTCCATGAAATTCTTAATAAATAATCAACGATTAAATATTAAAGCATTTTACAAATTTGACTGGCCAATCATATTCTGCATAAATATTAAATCTATATTTACTTCGCTGCGACCCATAGACGTCCCACTGCTGGGCACGGGTCTCTCCCACAGACACAGCTGCGGGAGGTCTAGCTAGAGCATACTCCACCACGCTGCTCCAATGCGAATTGGTGGAGGGGTTAGTGGAGGGGACAGTGTCGAATCTTCTCAAGCCACCCGAAGGTCTTCGACAAGGCTTAATGACTGTTTCCAGCATTGAAAACAACCGGGACCGACGGCTTTACGTGCCCTCCGAATCACGGTAGCGCCCATGAAATGTTTGCCACTAGCGGTCACCCATCCACAAACCGACCGCGCCCGTCGTTGCTTAACACTTTCGATCACATTGAATCGAAGCGAGCCACTGAGCTATGGACGCTACACTATATTTACTACTACTATATTTACTTAGAATCATATTATTTCCACAAACTCGGTATTGTTTTATGCGGGCAACACTTATTTTAATCCAACATTCTATAGCTGCGTTCAAAATTTTGTACTGAAATGTTACTCGATATTTTAATTATCTGCTATAAATATACGATTCTTGATTTGTTTTATCATCCTTACTAAATATTTAATAATATCATAATCAAATAAATATTTCCTAAGAATTAATTGAACGCAGAAAATGTTAAAATTTGCATTTTAATATTGATGCTACCAAATAGATGGCGCTGGAGGCCGAATTTTTTTGTATAGAGGACAAACTAGCATGGTCGTTGTGCTTATGCTCTTCACTTAATCTGCATTAAAGCTCTCATGAAAATATTTATTTTGCTCATAACCTAAAAAAATGAATAACTTTAACAAGTGTTGTATATGTGAAAGTTCGCGACAGGACGCTATTTTACATCATTTCGCGATCACTGAGAAAAGTTGTACCTACGTTGAAGTGTATTTTAGTGTATAAACCGAGATGACTTAAAACAATTAAAACGGGAACAGCTTTCGAAGATTTTTGTATGTTAAAATCACTTTGAAAAGATGTTCCTACCTCGTAAATTTCGTCATGCAATGAAAACTCGTCCTACCCTGTTTACTGCAGAAGAGATTTCTACTGGAGTTCCATTTCAAATTGGTAAGACTTACATGGCATAAAATCGCTATGATTCTGAGACCTGTACATAGCGGCTCGGATACAAAAGGAATCATTTGCAAAAGCAAAGCATTTTGGTCTACTTTTCAACTTCAGGATGTGATTTTGATGCTAGTAAAAAACACCTTTGCAAATAAAATATAGTTTCAAGCCTTAAATTAAGATCATAAAGGTTATTGTGAGTTGATCTTATAAGGTGGTTATATGCTTTTCTATTTGTTGGCTACCACACGCCTCAGCAAATATAGATTTACTTATAGAAAAAAAGCCACAGCACTCAGGATTAGTGCAGCTTGCTATTAGATAGTGAAAGAATTTTCAGAATCAATTCATTGTTTTCAGTTTTTAGCCCCAACATACATCAATACTTAATAATCTTATAAAATTTTTCAGAAATCATGGAAGTAAAGTAATCATACTTACATATGTAAAGTGCACTTGGACCACACATATGCAAAATTGGAACCACTGAAAGGTTTGTTAATATTATTATTTGAATACAATTAATGTGTCTTATTGCCTACAGTATTGTTGGGTTGTTCCTGTAATGTTACTATAAAACTTAACATACCATAGAAATTCTACTAATTATAAAAGTAATGAGATGCACAGTTTGTAGATGGATGACCGGTAGTTGTAAAAAATTCATAGTAAACGTGCTATTGTGCTTTGGAGGACACCGTAAGCCGTTGTTTTAAATGGTAAACCAATCTTTAAGCCCTGTCGCAGACCATCAGATGGCTTGAGAATAATCGCCACTAATCCCTCCAATAATGTGCATTAGAGCAGGGTGGTGAAGTATGCTCTGGACCTATCGCAACTGTGTTTGTAGGGGAGAACCATGCCCAACAGTGGGACTTCTATGGGTAGTAGATGTATGTACCGTATGTCTGTTTGTCCGTCCTATACTATAAAAAAAAAAAAAGCTAGAAATTCTACAGTACTGTATAGTACATTCCATGTTGATAGTAAATGTTTAATAATTGTAAGTGATCAATGATGAGTAGTGCTTTGGTATAATGACTTTCTAATTTCCTACATAGTAGTAGTAATAATATTAGCAAAAGATACTAATCATACAATTACTATTATTTGATTACACTTTTTCCATTGGCGAAGCTGTAGGCAAAAACTAGTAGGTAAATGCATAATTTCCAGGTTGAGGTTGAACCATACAGATAATATATGTAAATAGATAAATGTATTGATGTAAGCAATTTTACAGCTCAGTATGTGGATGGCAGATATGTGAAATGAAATGAAATGAAATTTATTTTCGCTTACAACTACAACATTTTACAATGATATAATCAAATAGAGCAAAATAATAATGTATAACAGTTGTTGCAGTCCTAGCGAAAAACGGAAAGTACTCAGCATTTGCTGTAACAAAGAAAATGCCACAGCACTGATATATGTGAGCGAAACTATTAAAAATATCACTGAAATTGTGCTATTCTTCGACAAATTGTTCGATAGCATGAATAGAGCTGCCATTAATTAAAGAAAAATAAAGGAAAAGGACTTTTAAAGAAGTTTAAGGACTGCGATACGGCAAAAAAAGGTTTAAACTACCCATCTGAAGTAGCAGTAAGGTGTTTCGGTACAGTTATTTCTGAAACAAATGAATACTTGGAGCATAATGCGCATAAAAACGGAATAACTGAAAATATAAAAAAAATTATACTGTGTTAGTATTATTTACTAACTGTACCGAACACAAAGCTATTATTCTAAGAGATCATTTGATTGCTTTAACTGTAAGGTTTCAATTAATGAACTGGTGCAGTGTAATAAATAAAATTTTAAAGGTCACTGGTGTTTATTAAAAATCATTTGAAAATTTAAAAATAAATCATAAAACAAGTAATAAACAGTATTTTATTTTTAATGTCCAACCAAACAAACTGGAGTTTAATAAGCCGAATTACATATTCTTTGTGTCATACAAATCAGAAACTTCAATTCAAATTTTCCTGCCTAATCTATAGGTAGTCAATAGATAGATATACATATGTATATTTATCAAGCAAATAGTAGCTGGCTGAATGCATCATATATGTCATACAATAAAACGTTGATTAGAAAAAAAAACTATTCTCACGTTCTATTGGATACTAGTCTATAGACAACGATCTTTAACACTATGGATTTGCCCTAATTGAAAAAAAGCGTGCATACCTAAACTGCCAGGGGAAGATAAAATGGCTGGTTTTACTAGTGCTGTGCGTACTATGTGGAGACGTTATCGATAGAAAATACGATATTTGTTGACGTGATAACGTCTTATAAATCGATGAACGCCTACACATATGAAAAAAAAGTGTGACGTCATCCTCCCGTACAATATTGTGTGTACTTTAGAATAATTACCTTCATTTTAAAGTGCATGTATGAGTATGTTGATGGTTTGCATTCATTCATTGTACACTCCTAGGTGAATTAACAGAGTGCGAAATATTTCATCACCGTTTCATTGCCATAAAATTCTTTAGAAAATTTTTCATTTATCATAAAATACGATTAACTTTACCGGAGTTAAATCGATTTCTTTTAATAATATAGACGGACAAACAGACATGCGGGCCACCTTACCACTTAATGAACTAAACATTAACACCATGCCGAACTCAATCACTACCCTTACTTACTTAATCGACAGCAAGCTACACCAAACACTAATCAAAATCTAGCTTTACCCCACAACGCCGATCAGATTACGATAAATATAATAATATTTTATCGAGCAATCGTTAAATCTTGTATGCGTTACATTACTTCCATGTACTTGAAGTATTAAAAATGGCCGATCCAGCCACGGCCAAGCCACGGCTCAACCACGGACAAAGTAGAAACGAAATTAAGATGGATCCGAATCACTTCACATGTCTCTTTTTTCATAGACAGCTGTCAATTAGTGAAAAAGAGACAACATGTATTTTACATAGTGTGCGTTAAAAAAAACATATGCTATAATAATATAGTCAACTAGAGCGTCTCCATGTATATTGCTATCTCTATGTCTATAGAATTTTTGTTCGGCAGTTGGCTGTCTGATACGTAGTATCTACGTAGTATCCCTAACTAGTTTGTGATTGCTATCTCTATGACTACAGTATGCTTATAGTCTGTCAAGAAAGTCATGAAAAAAAAGGAGGGCGCCACTATCTTTAATATGATATCCCTATATACATTGACTGAAAAGTTTTGATGCTTGGTTTTTATTTTTATTTTATAATAAATATAATAAGTTATTATTGTAAATACCTTATTATTTATAAGCCATTAACCTCTCAAGCGTGACGCAGATTTGACAGGAAAACGCAAACGTCAAGCGTGGCAACCGGAGACCGGTGTTCCCACGCTCACTTATTTCTTGGCTCATTTCTTATTAGATTCAGTTTCTTTCCATTATGACTGTTTTAATAAGCTAAACCTAATTAAATTGAGAATCTAGAAACATTAATCTAGTGCCATGATTTATTACAACTCCGCCGAGGACGTAATAATATTAGAAAATAGCTTTGGAAAAATAGGTTGTGAAATGTACTGATGTTATTTGGATTTTATTAAAAAACTACGTAATAAATTCTATGTGTTTTTATTACTATATAATCCTGTCCATGTATCTAAAACAATACAAGCAAAATATTAGTATACTACCATACAAATATTTCTTGTAAAACAAGTTTATTTGATCTCACTCGCACGACGTCCACTTGAGTGGTGCCAAAAGTGGTCGTTATATTTTATCTCGGTTCTTATTACTCATAAGGCGTAGAACAAAGCCTTTTTGTTTACAGTAACTAGAGTATATCTATTATACGATAGCATAACGAGCAGATCGTTTATATAACTTGATTGAATACGTTTCGACAGTTAAAACTTACGACTGACTGCAATCTATAGTCTCTATGGCTGAATTTAATTATGTATTCGTCTATCCTGCTATTATGTAACAGGGCTTAGTGAAAAATAGCTCTCAAAATCGGCCAACACTAGGGTACAAAAAAAAATAAACTGAAATAATATTATTTTTTATTAATCAGAGTCGAAATCTGTGTCCAGGTATTCGACTCCCGAAATATTTCCTGAACTTCCTGCACAGTGAGGTTGGTCCATTTCTTCCTCTTCGGATTCACTGGAACTATCATCCCCTAATTGGATGACAAGTCTATCAACATCGTTATATAAAGTTCCTCCTCGAGTGTGATATTCTTTTTCAATCTTAATGACATGGTCAACACAATTTTTCCATTCTTGTGAAGTTACTGACTGGAATACTTCTTCTGCCAACTTTGCAACATTTTGACCACCAACATTCTTTAATGCAATACGCTTTTTTACCATTGCCCAAATTAATTCAATGGGGTTTAGATCACAATGGTAAGGCGGCAGTCTTACCACTGTATGTCCATATTCTCCTAAAAGTTCATCAATATAATATACAGGGTCAGGCTTATGTTTTTTTACCAACATTAACAAGGATGGTTTCCTTAATGTTTCATCAAATGCAATGTTATTTTCTAGTAACCACAATTTTATTTCATCGACTCTTGAAGCAGATGTAGGAGCCTGGTGAAAAACGAATAGTTAGTAATGTAATTTAATTTTAAACATACAATCATTCTGCATAATATAAAAATAAGAAAGACATTAATAATAATATACCTTGTTTATTATAACTGAGTGGTATGGTGCATTATCCATCACAATGATTGATGGTTCATTTAAATTGGGCACTAACTTTTCTGTTATCCATTTCGTAAAATTATGAGCATTCATCTCGGAATGGTAATCTTCTTGCTTGTTTTTACCAGAAAATATTAGAAGCGCATTCGGCACAAAACCTTTCTCACTACCAGCATGTACTATTATCCACCGTTTCCCTTTGGATATATTTTGTTGGACACCTGCAACATTAACAGACTGCCAACATTTAGTTACTTTGTACGACTCGTGTATGTAACTCTCGTCCAAATAAATAATGTTTTTTTGAAGTTCCTCTGGCAAACTTCTATTGTCAAGAATTTGCTTTAAATAATACTCCCGCTTTGATGCTATTGCTGGTTTCTCTATCAGGGCCAATCTATTTGTTTGACATTTTTTAAATTTAAAGCCAATGGAGAATAAAATCTGTCTTAAATGTTCGTGACTGCCATCAAAATTCAATTCGTCCTTCACCGTTGATAATAGTTTTCTTAGTGTAGGTACTTCTTTTTGTACAGTGTAGAAAAACTGAACTTTTTGACGAATAGCACATATATCAAAATCATCGATCTCTTTCTTAGGTCTTCCTTTCCTGTTTTTGCCAGGCGTTACAAATTTACCCCCATTCTTCATGCCTTCGTCCACTATGCGCCGAACGGTGCTTTCGGAGACACCTGAAAACAGTGCGAGCATATTAAATATAAACAAATAATAAATATCTCAAATTATTTAGTTATATTTGAATAAAAAATAATAAAGGATCAAAATTGTTCACCGTGTAGTAATATTTGCAGCATAATTAGGTATAACTTGATAACCTCAAAAATAGGTAAACAATACTATTTATACAAGTAAAATTACATTTAAAAACAAAAAATTTAGAGGGACTACAGTCGCTTCACTTTATTTAACAATAAAATACGTGTACATACCAGTTACTTTTGCTGTTCGACCGTAAACATCGTCCAACTCGGAAAGCAACTTTCCCGCTTGAAATTCACTCATAAATTCTTCAAAAACCTTAAATATGATTTGTCTCGAGCCACTCTTACAAACATTCCGATTCATTCTAACTTATTAAACCGTTTCAAGATAAGAAAACCTAGAAATACTTCAAAAAATCCGTGCAAATCATTCATAACAACCTACGAAGTGACAATTGATATACACAGCTTGATAGTAATTCAGTGTTGCCACAGCATGCAAAATAATTAGTTCCTAAAACATTCTTTTCATGACTTTCTTGACAGACTATACTGTGCCTAAATCATTTATATCTGTGGCTTATTTAAGCTATACATTCTGTGAACTTCTATGATCAAATTCGTAGACAGAGAAAGGAATCAAATTGATCAAAACATTTTACTTTTTTATTTATTATTTTAAATTAACCACAGAGTACATTTTATATAACTGAAATAGAGTCCGCGCTCAAGGCTTGTGCATGGCCCATGAATGTGACGCCATCTGTTTTTTAATTTGGAAAACTTCATGCATTTTTCTGCACCTTGGCACCTTTAATTTAAATTTTCTTTTAATGTTTCAATTAG
Organism: Carterocephalus palaemon; assembly: GCA_944567765.1. NCBI lineage: Eukaryota > Metazoa > Arthropoda > Insecta > Lepidoptera > Hesperiidae > Carterocephalus > Carterocephalus palaemon. The sequence goes on from OX155661.1 coordinate 3,224,625, forward strand.
AATAGAATTAGTTAGCTCTTAATTCATTAAGATCAAATACAATATGCCATCTTTTAGAGCATTAGTAACTAATCCTATTTTATAAAAATAAGAAGACTGTAATTTTATACGATAATTTATTGTTTAATTTATAATACTACAGTAATACGAAGCGTAGGTAAAACACCAATGTTTACAAAGAACTAAAAAGGCCCTGAAATTGTCAGAGAACACAACATTCATTCATGTTTAAAATTTCTTTGGCTGCATTCGAAGCCTCTGGTATAGGATACTTCTCCATCCTGTACAAGATATGAGTCACTTTTGAAGCAGGACTACATATAAATAATTTAAGCAGTCTTCATTCACCTGAGGAAAATTGTGAACCTGACTCGACTCATGCACAGGATTCAAATCATTCTTCATTCTTCTCAAACTGTTCTTCAATTTAAGTGATGAACAGAAGTCCAGTTATGCTTCCGAACTAGATTTTGACGACATCGATATTAATAAGTATTACATATTATTATTCGTAAGTAGACGTACATGCGGGGCTTCGGAATCCTATTTATCACCGGGTCGTGAGGTGGAAAAATCGTAAAAAACAGTGAAAATGCATTTATTTACAACTAATATTAATGAAATTAATGACACATTTGACATGTGACATTTGAATTTTCATTTTAAATTTAACTAAATGGCGTTTGTACAGTCCATTCCTACAATTCAACGACAGTAATTATGGAATATCAATATTTAAATTACAATATTCAAAATTGCTGGACCCATTTTCTGAACTTAATATTACTAATTAAGGTTTATTTAGTACATAATGTTTTGTTTTATAAATCTGACTTGATGTTACCAGATCAAAATATATAAAATAACCAAAATAAAAATAAAACCATTGGTAACACTGAATTGAAAAACGTTATTACTTGTGTAGAATAATACCATCTTTTGTATAATTTTGGAATCAAAATCAGTATAACCAAACAATATTTAATATCATTTCGCAGCAAGCAAAGTCTACGTTTTTGCATACATCCTAAATGTGGTTGGTTTTCCAAATATCTATTGTCTATGCTTCCGAGTAGGTTTTTTCTAACCGCAAACACCCTGAAATTAACTTCTCAGCTATGGAATGCGAGGACGTATTCGTATCGTGTCCATACAACCCGAAGCACCGCGTGCCAATACTGCGTATGCAGCGGCATTTATTAAAATGCGAGGAAAAACACCCAAAATTCGCTGTCTGCCCGTACAACGCCCAACATCGATTATTGCAACAAGAATACCAGAACCACCTTCAAGTGTGCCCGTCCAAGGAAAAGGTCTTGCCCACAGACCGCCCTACGAAGGTCGTTGCGTCGCTGATGACACCGAAACCGTTGCTGCAAAGGGAATTCCTGCCGGAGACTGACCCGAATCATGAGATTTGGGATAACGACCTACAATAACAACTTGAACCAGTTTCTTACCATAACAGGTTGAGCTTTACTCCACATAAATTTAGCTTTCAAATATGTTATGTATTCCTATTTCATTAGAACTTAAAGCAAATCTTTTTATTACTATAACAGACTTCTATACTTGTACTTATAGAATTGTGTTAGGTTGTCTTAGTTTAAGTTAGCATTATAATATCTTGTGTCACAGATACTTTTTTTTCCTAAAATTATAGTGCAGAGGCCACCTAAAAGTAAGACTGTAAAATTAGCAAATCCATGCAACACTAATGCCACTGTCAATGCTTTGCCAGCCCTGAAGATGCATTTGTATGTGAATATGTATTTGCTATTCTCTTCATCCATCCATCCATGAGACTTGATTAGGCCTCTTGTAAAGGACGCCACTCCCACCCAGTCCTGTGCCTTCTGAATCCAGCTATTATCATAAGCAAGAATCACTTGAAAAATGATTACTTGACCGCATCGTTTGACTAGTGGCACAAGCAGAACTGCTAGGCTAGTGGTCCTGGCTTGAACCCAGGGTTGGCCAAATTAATTGTGTATTTAGGTTAGATTTTACTGTTAACGTTTCATTTTTGTTGCTCACGTTCAGACCGAAGTATTTGAAGTCAATATCCTTCGTTTAAGTAGTGAGCTAGATAATTTATTAAAATATCCAGCCATATTTCAAACGTTTGTGTTGAAAATGACCGATATTTTTGTTCATATAACATTGTGTAATTGGTATAGTAATGGTACCCAGTATTATTTAGTTTTTTAACTTAAAATTCTGTGATGGTGAATACCTTAATGTTTGTATGAGTTTTAGCACTATTTTGTTACTTTGTGACTTTAATGAAAATAGTAAGCAAGACCAACATAATTATCTAATATCTTTAAACGAGCAATTCTTGTATATACACATATATATAATTGGAATCTCGGAATCGGCTCCAACGATTTTCATGAAATTTAGTATACAGGGGGTTTCGGGGGCGATAAATCGATCTAGCTAGGATTCATTTTTAGAAATTTTATGTGCGACATAGTTAAGGATTAAAAATAGATTTATTATTGTTTTTATCTGATATTATTAATATAAGAGAGATAATTTATTTTTAAAAAAGAGAAACAACAATATTATATCTGTAGCAAACTGTACAAGACTGATTGGGTCATTGAACTATTTAAGCATTTAGGGTAAGAAATGTCTGCACAAAGGGATGTTCCCAAATAATTTCCAGAACAGTTAAAAAAATCTTTTTCAAAATGCTCTATTGTGGGGTAGTTTCAGTTGATTTATCTAGTAAAAAAGAGGTAGCTAGATATCCCTATTTTCTATCTACAGATAGACCCCATCGCTCAATCAGTAGTAACCCTGCCTTCTGTGCCGGAGGTCGTGGGTTCAAATCCCACTCAGAACCAATATTTGTGTGACAGATACTTTGTTTATTCTGTGTCTGGATGTTAATATCTATATAAGTATGTCTACATATATATGTTTATCAGACACCCATTATACTGGCTCTGTCTAATTTGGGTTCAGACATCTGTGTAGGGATATCCATGATATTTATTTAATATATCAACTTAATAGGATTATGTTTTCGTTCATGGTACATTTTGTTGACATTAGAATCTGTCACATACTGACACAAAACCTGATGTGCCAATTCCAGAGTGCATACGAATAAGCATATGTTGCATGTTGTTCCTGTGTTTGGTGACAATGGTGACACACTGTCTGTCACTAATATACAGACTTGATAGCAAGCTCATTCAGCAGATAGTTTCCTGCATTTCATACAAATAAGTATAATTGTGTGTAATTTTAAGTGAACCGTGAAGCAAATAAAGAATATTCAAGACTAAAAGTATAATGCTTTCATTTACTATTAGCACGGACTACTGTCCTCCCTATATGCTATTAGCATGATCTATCGCAAAAACTACTTGCTGATTACTATAAATTTTTTTAACTAATATTTTAATAAAAAGTAGTGGTAAGAGATTGTTTACCAAATAAGAAAAAAAAATTGACTACTTGCTTCTTCAAGTCGATGGAACCTCAGTTGAAGGATGGAACTAATATTTATAGACATTAAATTTTGCTAGCCCAGAAACTTTTTTTGTTTTGTTTTACGAGTGGGAAACCTCGAAAAGGTACCCGAACGTCGTGGGAGCGATGCCGGGTTATGTGGGACTTACACCCACTAATACACACTCGGTGGCCTATTCCGGCGCTACAGGAGGGCTCCGGGATCTCTTGTAGAACGCGCCGGTCCCCTCCGGCGCTGCGCCCAAGACGGGCTCTTCCCGGCTTACACAACGCTATACAGCCACAAACAGCGTTGTCTTTCCCGGGGTCACATGATGGACGATTCGAGCTCCCACTCTCACCGCCCGCTACCCCAGAAGTCCCCTTTTAGTCGCCTCTTACGACAGGCAGGGGATACCGTAGCACTATTCTGGTCCCGAGCTACAGGGACGGCTAGCCCAGAACCTAGCCTGATATGGCAGTATCCGCTGCCGCCCAGAAGCTGCGACACATGAGCCGCAAAAAAGGTGGGACAAGATAGTCTGCTCCACAACAACACCCGGACGCCGTCTCTCGGTGTAACCCATCCTAAGCTTGCACTACGTTATATCGGCGATGATCGTGTGATCGTCTATAATCGGCCCGAACATCGTGCAAGCATCCACACGATCGTGTAGTAGTTTGTCGTACGGCAGGCGTCAAGATGAACGTGGTGTGTTGCTGCTGCGGTAATGAGAATTTTTTTTTAGTAGGTAGGTAAATTTTTACACAAAAAAAAAATTGTGGTTTTCTCACGATATGTCGATACCGATACAGCAAGTGACATTTAATTTCATAAATCGCACATAACATAGAAAAGTCATTGGTGCACGCCGCTTTGGTTTGAACCTGGACCGCTCGAGTGAGAGGCGAGTTCGATAGCGAAAACGCCTCACTCGAGGGCACTCGTTGAACCCGGCAACACGGTACATCTAGGTGTCTGCGTTTCAAAAACTCAAACGTCTACTATACCTACTGGCCTGATATTTCTCCATAATATTTTCGAAGGCATGTGAAGTTGCCAATCCGCATAGCCAGCGTGGCCTATGGCCTATGGCCATACCCCTCCTACTTCGAGAGGAGACCCGCTAACGGGACAGAGGGGTACCTGGCAACCTTGACATGGATATCTCAATAAATTACGGGGCTGACAAACACGCTAAGGTTTACTTAGCCTCGTTCCTGTTTGGCTGCGGTGGGCTAAAAAATTCCGATACTAGGTAGCTATTAGTCAATCCTATGCCTTAGTTAGATGAAGGGAGACTCGAGCCCTGTAATGCCAATGGTTGGAAAACATGCGCGCTCGTACCTACTCATGTTAAAACGAAAATTGAGGCCAGTGGCAATAATATCTAAAGTCAAGCTGCCATTTGCTTAATTGCTTGTGGAGTGTTTACCTGATTAGGCTCATTAGTGAGACCTAAATGTTCAATCTTGTCCTAGATTTGCACGTTAATTTAATCTATATATATAAAAGAAAGTCGTGTTAGTTACACCATTTATAACTCAAGAATGGCTGAACCGATTTGGCTGAAAATTTGTCGGGAGGTACCTTAGAACCGGGGGACTGCTATAGGATACTTTTTACACCGTTCCGTTTTATTTTATTTTTTAGTGACAGTTGATACTTTGACAATTTGGAATTTTTGAAGTCGACCAGTTGATGTGTTTGTTTTACAGAGTACATTTTAAATGTTTGTTTCGAGTTTCTATTAGCTTATTGTGTCGATATTATCATTAACAATACCATGCCGCGACCAAGACAATCAATTCTTTTCCGACAAAGCCGTAATCCACCTAGGATTCGAAACATTGCGAATCAAAGGGCACGTGAAGAGCGCCGCGTTAGCCCCGCCGCACATGCACTCACTCGCATTGGTCTTCACGAGGCGCGTGCGAGTGGCAGTATTTATTTCCTATGGCACAGTACTGAACTCCGCATTTGCTCGCACGTGTCGATGCAGGCACGTACATGAGCGTGTACGCGCGTGCCATAGGAAATAAATACTGCCACTCGCACGCGGCTCGTGAAGACCAATGCGAGTGGGTGCATGTGCGGCGGGGCTTAGTATGGCGACTTCGTGCTTCTCAATCACAAGAGCAAAACGAGGCAGCCACTGAAACGGCTAGGTTGGCAATGCGAAATCGTGGATCAAAGCTCAGAGATCAAGAACTAGATAATTTTAGAAGAACAAGAAGAAATTTATCAAGTACTGATTTGAATCGAGCAGCGTTTCAATACGATTTCAGAACTGATTTATTTCCGCCACCTGAACCATTACATTCATTGTTCCTTGGCGAAACACCAGAATCACGACATTTTCTAGCAAACATTCGAAAATATAATAGTTGTTTCCAAATGACCTGATTTGGGGTAGTCATTATGGAAGAACGAGGATTTAATCCGACATTAAAGGTATGTATTAATTTATTTAATTTTTGTACTTACAAAGAATAAAGTAGAACATTAACATACTATAATTATTACTATGTTATGTATGCGAATTATAAAAAAAATATTTATAAATCAGTAATACTGACTGCTTTTGATTTTGTAGATACAAGGACAGACAGATTTACCATTGAATCGGATCATTACAACCTCTCGAAGATGCATAAAATATTTTTTTACAATTATACTGCATGGGCAACATGATCGACGTCAAGAGATTCAGCAATGAAAAGAGCAATTAAACAAGATCTGCAGCAAATACTTCATGAACTTCATGCGTTGGTCAGGTTATTCAAGAGTGCTTTGGAGCGCATGACAAATGAGGACTACAAAGTGGTGATCAGAGCGGATAAACAACCATTTGGAAAACACGAACGCACATTTAACGCTCCAGATTAAGTCAAATTAATAATTTATTAACATTAATTTAAGATCATCTGCATTATTTGATCTAGCGCATGAAAATAAAACGAGAAATGTCGTCTATCACAAGGTAATATATAAATAAATGGTCAATAAAGAATCATTAAAATAATTAATTTGTTTTATTTATATTATGTACTATGCTAATAAAAATAAAATCAAAAATATACTCATTTATTTCCTGCGCGGAACAAAGTTCGCGGGGTTAGCTAGTAAATAAATAAATATCACGGACATTCTCACACACGGCCATCTGACCCCACAGTAGGCGCGAGCCTGTGATATGGGTGTCAGAGAGGCTGATATACATACATAGATATTTTTAAATACATACTTAAATATACAATATTAACATCCAGACACAGAACAAATACAAGTGTTCGTCACACGAATATTTGTTATGAGTGGGATTCGAACCCACGACTTCTGGCGCAACAGACAGGGTCACTACCGATTGCGCCAACGGGCCTACCGGGTTAATTTGGGTTTTTATTAGGTATTTATTTAAATTTTACAGTTCCAGATGTGGACCCGGGTAATTTGGAACGCTTGCGTGGGGATAGATCGAACACGTAGAGGCCCCTTCGAGAAATTTTAATGAGTTGTCATATGTCATATGGTGGTACACTTAGCGGATACCACCCTCTAAAGACTGCACCATCAATTGGTACAGCCGAAGGTGGGCCCCGCCAGATGTACATGAACTATTGCAAAGGGATGGAAAATATTATTATATTAGGTCTAATGTGGTGGGTTTAGAGGGACTGATGACATGGGTTAGTGGCTATGGGATAGAAGTTTATATGAAAATGATAAATAATAATAGAACTGCTTCATATTTGTAACAAGTGTTCACAGGTGATTGAATAAAAATATAGAATACTAGCTGACCCCGCAAACGTTGTTCTGCCATATGAAATGTCAAAGTGACGCGACGCTTCACGTCAATGAACGACGGTTAAAAATAAAAATACTAAAATAGTGTTTTTAAAAACATTTTCCAGTGGACCAAATTGTGAATCTAAACTAAACCATTCTCGAATCCCCTTGAACACACACAAAAAATTTCATCAACATCTATCTAGCCGTTTAGGAGGAGTTCACTGTCATACACACGTACACAAGAAATATATATATTAAGATTAAGATGTGGTGTACACGAAACATATCGGTATTGTCTTGACAGGAGAATGGCAACTAGGTGTAAACGAAACTAATGTTATGATTAATTTTTAAGGTTTTTTAGTTTTAGGTTAATTTTAAAGTAATTATATTAATAAGTTTAATAGTGTACCTACATTAAGTTGGTGTTCAATAAATAAATAAATACTAGAGAGACTAGTCACTCATTTCAGTATAGGTAGGTACGTCATTTTTTTAATGAACCCTACGTGAAATTAATTTCAAGAAATTTAAGAATTGTTACCTACAGAAATTCGATATCGATTGAGCCCTTAGATTGAACCAAAAACTTGACCACATTTCTACAATCGGGCAGCAGTTGTTATAAATCGGATTAACCTACACTGTTACCGACACTATTCCATCGGTAAATCTGCGTTAATTATTCACGAGTATGACGCAAGTTGACGCTAACGCTGAGCCTTCTAGTTTATTGTTTGTTCTGTTAATGAGGCGCCGTTATCGTACGTCACTTTAAAACAGAGGAAATCCTCGATAATAAGTCACTCTGCCGACCTAACAGTACTGCTGCACCGTTACATAGGTACATATTCTCAGATTCGTATCAATTGGTGTAGGTAGCAATTTAGCGAATGAATTAGGTAGTTGCTTTATGCATTCCTGGTAAACGGTTGTGTGATTTCATTTTATTTATGCTGTGAAACGATTATCAATACACAATGGAGTGGCGATTAGTGATTGTTCTGTTGGTGTTTCTGATTGAGACGTCGGATAGAGTCAGCGGATGTAAGTACATATCTCATTTAGTGAATTTTCATACAATCTCTGTGTCGTGCCTGGTGCCTGGGTAAGTAAGCCTTTAGTTAATTTATACATGCAAGATTATAAACGGGCATCAACCCATCATGTGAAGTCTACCAATCCGCACTTGGCCAGCGTGATGGACCAATGCCTAATCCCTCCCACTCTGAGAGGAGACCCGTGCCCAGCAGTGGGACAAAGAAAGGGTTGTGATGATGATGACGATCAACCCATCCACTGCCGCCCATGACAAACCTTAAACGAGACTCGTTCATTTCAAGTCATATTTCCTCAAATCGTAAAAATAAACTATAAGACTATGTACTTTAGAGCAGGGATTCCCAAACTAGATTACGCGAGAGATTGGATGCTAACCCAGATATACGCATACAATTGTCGGACATAATACTGTATTATAAAACAATTATTGATAAAACAGTAAAACAATTTCTTTCTTTACATTAAAACTAAGTTAAGAATAATGTGTTTAAATTATATTACACATTTAAAAAAAAAGTGTGTGTGTACTTATGTACGTACACGCGTTATAAGTGAAATAAATAAATAAATAAATATCTTGGACATTCTCACACACGGCCATCTGACCCCAAAGTAGGCGCGAGCCTGTGTTGTGGGTGTCAGACTGATATACATACATAGATATTTTTAAATACATACTTATATAGATAATATTAACATCCAGACACAGAACAAATACAAGTGTTCGTCACACGAATATTTGTCCTGAGTGGGATTCGAACCCACGACCTTTGGCGCAACAGACAGGATATACTTCTTTGGCGTAACAAGATAAAAATCTTTTCAAAATTTTTATCTTTCGCCTTATTCTACGTTTGTAGAAAAAACAAACAATAGAAAAAAGGTAGGTATATAAGTATATATAATATATATAATATATATTGAAAGTTTTATTATAACGCATTATCTAGCTATTAAACAGCACCTGACACTAGCAGACTTTGACAATTGAAAGTGTACATTTTCAAACCATTTTTTGACAATGTTGACTATAGCTATCTTCATGGTGTCGGTTTTTTGTGAAGGTGTGCGCGCGCATCGTAAAAATTTACTCTCATCATTTTTCCCTAACGCGCCAAAAGAAGAATAACTTCAAAAACTGATATAAATTTCAGTTTTGATTTGTTATGATAATTGATATGGGTTCCATAAAATAAAAGGTATTTGTTTGGTGTTCCGTTATTTTTAAAGTTTAGGAACCCCTGCTGAAGAAGATAGGTCTATGCACGTGAGAAAAGCTGAATTTTAGCCACAGTGCAATGTAGTCCGTGCTATCACCAAATAAGTTTGTGAATATTTACCTTTCTTCTAACTTGCTGAATAAAATAATTGTTTCAGTTTGCAACCTATCTTTGAAACAAGATTTCGGTAGCCCCTCGCCGGTGTTTCTCCGCAACGGAGAATATTTGGCGCCAAGCGCTGACGGCGCCATCTTGTTGCGCCGCGCGGAGACCCTTCACGTGGCGTGTCCGGGCAACAAGAAGTTTGTCGTCATTGGCAATGATACCACCAATTTGGATGTTATTGTAAGTCATTCGCTTGAATTACAGAAGTAGCTAATAGAACATTAAGACACAAGTGCGGTAAGTTGAAACTTACAGCCGAGACGATACCTAATGCTAAAACTATTATGCCCGCTATACACTACTCGCGAAGTTCCTCGGCGAAGTACTCTAGAAACTTTGGCTAAAGTCGAAGTGCGACACTACACACTCGTTCAACTTCGCGATGAGCTCATTCGCTGTGGTGCCGGCAACTGCCGTAGCCATGTGCACTCTCGCGTATTAAAAATACGTGCATATAATATAATAAAATATAATAAATAAATAATATGATAATAAAATTAATACAATAAATATACATAATATAATAAATATACTTAAGTAGCGTCTATATCCCAATGGCTCGCATCGATTCAATGTGATCGAAAGAGTTAAGCAACGACGGGCGCGGTCGGTTTGTGAATGGGTGACCGCTAGTGGCAAAATTTCATGGACGCTACCGTGCTTCGGAGGGCACGTTAAGCCGTCGGTCCCGGTTGTTTTCAATGGTGGAAACAATCTTTTTAAGCCTTGTCGAAGACCTTCGGGTGGCTTGAGAACATTCGACACTGGGTTGGCCACTAACCCCTCCACCAAATGGTTTTTAGCAATAAAACAATAATTAATTAAATAAGCCAGCGGAGAATAATTAAAATTAAAAATTAATTTAAAATTATAACTAAAACCCTTTGTCCTCTCTATGCTAAATTTTCGTCGCTGCATCGCTAAGCTGATACGCTAGGCGAGATAGGGAGAAGGATATTAACGATGTTGGTTAGTCCAGCCCATAGAGGAATAAAGGGGTCCAGCCAGGGCCGGATTTAGAGGTGTGGAGGCCTCGAGCAACAAAGAAGTGGAGGCCCCTGGCCATAAATTATTTTCCAAATGAGATGAACAACTTTTTTCAGTCGAGTTATTCAATCAATAATTTACTGTGAAACGGAGTAGATTATGGGGATCAGTTAGACAACCAACGAGTTTGAATATCTATTTATTACTGTCTCAACATTACAATAGTTCGTAATAATATAAAATACGATTACATACACTGCACGCCCCAACAAACAAAAAACAAAAAAACAAATACAATACAATTTGTATTTTTTTTTTTAAGTGATATACAATTTAGTTCTATTTTTATGAACAATTTCCTCTTTATTATTTCGTAAAATTTTTACATTCGGTTCAAGATCTTCCAAAACTTTAAATGGTCCGTAATACACATCACTAAATCTATTTCCAATTTCATTTTTCAGTAACAAAAGATCATCTTTCTTATACATTACAGGCTTTAAATATTTATCAAACTTACATTTTCTCATCTCTTTCGATTTAATTAAATTTTTTCTTGCTTCACATTGAGCTTTTTGTAATCTAAACTTCAATTCTAACGGATAATTTTCTACATTATACAAAGGTTCTACAGTAGTACAATTTTGTAAGTTGGAAGGTATGTTACATTGTTTTCCAAATACAAGTTCATAAGGTGTATATGCGGTTGAAGAATGTACAGAAGTGTTGTATGAGAAACACCAATATGGAAGCCAATAGCTCCAATTTCTAGGATTATTATCTGTCTGAATTCTCAAAAATGCATTTAAAGACTTATGAGAGTTTTCAAGTGCGCCTATAGATTCATGGTGATAAGCGCATGATACGGTTTGTTTTATATTTAGTAGTTTGCATACCTCGGACATGGTGCTGTTGATGAACTCGCTCCCTCGGTCGGTAGCTATCTCCCTCGGGATACCGTACCTGAGTATGAAGTTGTCGACGAAGGCTCGTGCTACACTTACGCTATCTTTACTAACTAATGGATACGCCTCTACATACTTACTCAATTCACACTGAAGTGTGAGTATATAACTATAATTATCATAATCCTTATCTAAGGGCCCAACTATATCTAAGAAAACCTTATCGAAAGCGGACTGCGCAGTGGTAGTTAATACCATTGGCTGTTTCGTGTGCAGCGAATGCTTTTGTTTTTGACATTTGTCGCACTTATTTACGAATTCTGTCACGTCTTTTATCATATTCGGCCAGAAGTAATATTTCTTAATATTACATAACATACGTCGTATGCCCGCATGGCCGCTAGTAGGTAGCATGTGAAAATCATTTAGAATCACTTTTATATCGTCCCTATTCCTTACGCTCATAACGTGCTTTAAAATGTAAATCCGAGGACCGGTCTGGTTGTCATTATTTTTATAATATTCGGTTAACCACTTCAAAAAGATACTATTTTCCTTATTTTTTATAACGTAAATTTCTTTCAAGGACATTCTATTACAAATAGAATCCAAATCTCTCACGAAAGCGTCTCGCGCTGAACATGATCGAGAAAATGGGTCCACAAAAATTGTCGCCTTACATGGCACATAAATAAAATCATTGAAACTCACATAATGAATATTTTTTCCTAATTTATACTGAGAGATAATTAATTCAGTACAGTTCTTTGGTTTTTCAAGAACTTCAACGACTTTCGGTTGATCAGGCCGATTGTCTTTGTCATTCTTGCTAGCTGGTTTATCACTCGTATTGTCGCCTAATTTTTTTGCCATTTTTCGGGTGATAACATTTAAAACTTCTTGTGACATACTTTTCAATTCATCAGACGTTATAAGGATACGAGATAATGCGTCTGCAGCTACATTACTCGCGCCTTTAACATACTGTATTGCGAAATCATATTCATCTAATATCAAACGGAATTTTAATAAACGACTTGATGGATTCTTCATTCCAAATAAGTAAATTAATGGCTTGTGGTCTGTTTTAATAGTAAATTTTTTGCCGAATAAGTATGGTCTAAAATATTTGACTGACCAAACAATAGCTAAGAGCTCTTTTTCAATTGTTGGATAATTTATTTCAGATTTATTTAAAGCTCTGCTGGCGTATGCAATTGGCAAGTCATTTTTATTGCATAACACAGAACCTATCGCCGAACCACTTGCATCTGTTTGTAGAATAAATTCATTTTCTTCGTCAAAATTTGGATACTGTAAAATTGGAGGATTGACTAAAGAACGCTTAAGGATAGTAAATGAATTTTCGCATTCAGGAGACCATTCAAATTTGGCATATTTTCTACATAACTTATTTAAGGGTAAGGTTATCTCAGCAAAATGAGGAATAAATTTGCGATAGTAGTTTGCAAAAGCAACAAAACGCCTAGCTTCATCGGAATTCTTTGGTGTCGGATAACTAACATTGAATTGCTCGAGTTTTTTCCGGATCGGGTAAAACGCCTTGTTCAGAGACTACATGGCCTAAATACAGTAGTTGTGTAGTTAAAAATTTACATTTTTCCGGATTAATTTTTAAATTTACTTTTCTAAGTCTTTCGAAAATATCTAGGTACTAAATTTTTGTTATGATATTCAAGGTTTCTTCCAAAGCAAATTAAATCGTCGAGGTAAACTAGGCATTTCTCGTAATGCAATCCAGACATAGCTACTGTCATTAATCGACTGAACGCACTAGCACTAGTCTTTAAGCCCATGGGGAGTCGTCGCATCTGGTACTGTTTGTTTGTATTGAAAGCAGTGTATTTCCTACTTTCTTGACATAACTCTAGTTTATAATAACTTTGACTGAGATCTAGATGGGTAAAATAAATTGCTCCTGACAAAGAATCAAGTATTTCAGTAATATTGGGCAAAGGAAATTTGTCATCCTGAAGGTTATCATTTAGCTTTCTATAGTCAATCACAACCCTCCATTTTTTCTTTCCACTACTGTCACTCTTTTTGGGTACTAGCAATACTGGACTAGACCACTCGCTGCTAGCCTCTTCTATGATTCCATTTTCTAACATTTCACTTAATTGCCTATCAATTTCAATTTTCTGACTTTTAGGAAGTCTGTGAGGTTTGGTATACACCGGAGTAGCATTTTCTTTTAATTGTATTGATTGCTTATATAAGTTGGTAACACCTAACTTATCTCCCGGTAATAAAAATATATCTGAGTACTTAGCGCATATGTTTTCAATGGTAATCTGTTCTTCTAAATTTAGGTATTTAAGATTTAAAATTGAAAATAACTTTTTCACACGATCAGCATTCACACATTTATTATTTTCAAACGAGCACAACCAGTACTCATCCGAACTAACTAGCTCTGGAGTAAAATAGCTTAATTTAACTTCACTTTCATTCGTGTTTAGAATTTTCAACGGAATTTTTCCTTCACTAGGACATACTAAAACTGACGCCAAAAATACACCTTCGCATAGTTGTTTAGGTAAGACTACACAATCGTCCTGTATATTCGTTTCCACGAAATACGTAATCTCACATCTAGGTGGTATAGTCATATAATTATTGTACCCAAGCCGACCCATTTGTAAAGGTATATTGACGGGTATATCATGATTAATTGTTAATATATTACGTTCAAAATCTAATATGCAGTTAAATCTACTCAAAAAATCTTGTCCTAGAATTCCATCAGTCCTACATGAAAAATTCTTCAGTACGTAAAACTTATGTTCGAACTCATAACTATCGTAATTTAAACTCAAATAAACAAATCCATCGCAATAAATGTGTCCGCTGATGCCGCTTATTTTGATTCTCTCTATATGGAAAGGAATGTTCCAGCTATCTAATACGCCTTGTCTTATTACGGAAAGCGACGCGCCGGTGTCAATTAACCAGTTCTTAGACTCATTGCGTACTTTTAAATAAACAGAGTTTACATTTTGGCAGAAATAATGTTCATGCACGAAAAAACTGATTGTTGTCGTTACTTTGTTGCATTTCCTGATTAGAATTGGAATTATTGTTTTCATGCATTTCGGCAACGTTCACTTGGTTCCGCCGAGTATGGCCACGAAACCCGGTATGGCCACGAAAACCAGTAGCGTTTCGATAATAATTGTTTCCGCGAGAGCTGTTACCACGCGCGTTGCCTCGGGTACCACGGCTAAAACCTCGATTGTAATTGGCATTTTGGGAAAATGAACCCCTAGAGAAAATCCTTTGAGAATTATTAGGATAAGTCCCCCTTTGATGACGCTTGCCAGAGAAACATAGATTGGACTTACCTCTGTTATGACGAAAACTCATCATCCGTTGTTCACCTCCGCTCGAAATATTCTCGTCCAGCGCACCTTGAATAGTGTCCTTTAGTGCTATAATTCCTCGCAGCAATAATGGTGCTCAACCGACTGTTACGCAAGCCATCGGAAAATCTTTTAATAGCAGTTCGTTCATTAATCGGTTTCAAAATTTCATACGCGCTAGAATTTCCATTAGCTTGAGTAATAGTCAAATCGACGAATAACTGTTCTATTTGCTTACTTACTTCTATAGACATGCTGTCCTGCCGAATACCTTGCAGTTGAGACTGTATTGCTGTATCAGATTTCTTAGCCAACAATAAACTTCGCATATCCTTAATTAAATCTGAAATAGATGAATAATTAGAACACATACGTAACTTAGCGCTTTCAGATAACCTTGATTTCAAAACAAACTGTATCAGTTGCTTCTTGCCACTATCATCAATCATAGATTCATATAATTCAATATTGGAAATTAATTGATTAGTAACATCGTCTGTCCCTGTCATGACCGGTAATAACGAAATCGCAGTTTTTAACTCAAATTTCTCCATGGTGAGGGGTTTAGTTTCGGTTATTGGTTCCATAATCAAGGTGTTTGTCGTACTGTGTGAACTATCCGAACTTTCAGAACAAAGATTAATTATTTGCGAGAACAATAAATGTATACTATCAAATAAGCTATATAACACTTTTACATCCGAATCATTAAATTCATTATTTTTAATCTGAGCTTCAATTAAACTTTTCAAAGGACAAAACTTATCAAATAAACATTTTGCCTCCGCACATCTTTTCTGTTTTATAACACACTAGCTGACCCAGCAAACGTTGTTTTGCCATATAGATAATTTTTAGTGAATATTTTGGGAGAACTTAATGTGTGTGGATTACTACTACCACTAACACTACTACTACCACTACCACTACCCCTATCACTACCACTACCCCTACCACTACCACTACCCCTATCACTACCACTACCCCTACCACTACCATTACCACTACCACTACCATTACCATTACTTATAATCGAAAGCGTTCAATAAAAGTAGGAAATTATTAAAAATTAATAT
Source organism: Carterocephalus palaemon (assembly GCA_944567765.1). Taxonomy (NCBI): domain Eukaryota; kingdom Metazoa; phylum Arthropoda; class Insecta; order Lepidoptera; family Hesperiidae; genus Carterocephalus; species Carterocephalus palaemon. Next base: position 3,240,687 of record OX155661.1, read on the forward strand.
TATTACGTTGATACAACTCTTAACAAATGCATTAATTTCGACCAAATTTGATTACCATAAAAACGGTTCTAGTGAGTTAATCTTAAAAGATAGACATATACTGTCGTGGACATTTTTTTAGATCATTTCAAGAGGAATAATTCTTTCATACATATATTTTTGGTATCTTGAACCGTTTTCGCAGCGCACGCAACGGAAGCCCTCAAGGATGAATAATTTTCCCCGTTTTTTTCACATTTTCCATTATTTCTTCGCTCCTAATAGTTGCAGCGTGATGTTATATAGCCTAAAGCCTTCCTAGATAAATGGTCTATTCAACACAAAAATAATTTTTCAATTCGAACCAGTAGTTCCTGAGATTAGCGCGTTCAAACAAACAAACAAACAAACAAACAAACAAACTCTTCAGCTTTATAATATTAGTATAGATTTGCTCGTAAAGGGTCTCTTATTACACCAATTTCAATATCGTAATGTATCTCATTACCGCACTTGTGCGGTAATGTAAAGTAAAAAGCACTTGTGCTGTAATGTAATGTTTTCTTTTTAAAAAGGTCACGGTTTATCAAGATGCTCCGTCTTAAACGAACGGTACTTTTTTCAATCTTAGCAAAGAGTTTTTATGTCAGAAAAGTGGTCAACATTTTATGAATAAAATTAACTTTGGGAGATAAAATATAAAAAATAAGCATTTAATTCTTAAATTTAATTAATTTTGACAATAAATTACAATAATTTATCTGTAACAAAAACAAAAAAATATTAATTTACTTTATTAGTAATACTGGCTGTTTTTGTGCGCGCATCGTTAATTTGTGAACAAGTAAAAATTATTCCGCGCGCTTTTTCTTTTCGTTGTATTGTTTTTATTTGAAAATGTCGTTAAGTAATGATGAATTTATTAATTTATTTCCTCGCAAATATGTTATAAAACGTCGTATGACACACGTGCGCTTTGATAATTACAGCCTCTGCTTTCTTGTAGCCCTCGCCTACGGCTCGGGCTAGCAATATCGCCTCGGCTGTAATTTTCAACTTACCGCACTTGTATCATAATGTACTATTACATCAGGTGTCCTTCTGCTTGGTCCTAACTTACTTAAATATTCTCTAATGTATTTTAGCTCCTTATATATTTGTTTCACTTGGTTTGCCATAACATAATTTTACAGTAATAATAAAAATGCTTAGGGGCCATTGTACATAGTATACCATAATAACAAAATTAAAAAGTTAGGTGAGGCTCAAAATTACTAAATTAAACGTAAGTAGGTATTGTTATTGTTACATACCATCACATACCACATATCACATACATACCACATACCACATAGTACCTACCTATACCCGGGTTTTGCAATTATTATTTTACCATTACGTTATCCACTAAAGTTCACTGAGTGCAGAGCTCACAAAAAAAATGTTTTTCCACCGCTATCATACACGCGTGTCCGGCGCAGCGGTAGCGTCACGTTGCTGACGGCGTAGAAGACTCACAGTTCTCCGCAAATCGTACATCTCCATATTTCGCTGCATCCATTTCCCGTGACATTTCCGATACTAACGTAGCAGCAAAATTGCGCCTCCAACAGTTAAAATGATACAGATGGCAATCAGGGTGTAGGTGCTCCAGCTGGCATGGCTTAAGAGTTGCTGTTGCTCCGTCGAAGCGGAATTCCCGGCTCCATTTTGGGCGATCACAATTTCCTGTTGTTTAGATGTTCGTCCACCCATTTTCGTTAGTAGGTATACTCGTACACACCACGTTTCGCGGACAGGTCACAAAGTTTTATTATCCACATCGTTAAAAAAGACTCAAACTGTACTTAGTAACTCAATGTTAGAAATTCCAGTTTCCAATTACGGCTGGTAACCGAACACCGCACGCGTTGGCAGAGGTCGCCATATGGGATCAGTTAGACAACCAACGAGTTTGAATATCTATTTATTACTGTCTCAACATTACAATAGTTCGTAATAATATAAAATACGATTACATACACTGCAAGATTATTTTAGTATTTAACAAACATATAAAAATATAGATAAATGATTTCTGTTAATATTTAAGAACAATATAATCATGTTTGTACAAAGGTAAAACAGCGAAAAAAAAACATACTTAAGAATATTTGTTTACTAGTGTTTACTAGTCGGAATATAAAACTTTTTTTTTTCCGAAGTCTCCATTGTGGGGGCCCCTCTTTTGTGGAGGCCCGGGGCTGAAGCCCCGTTTGCCCTCCCCTTAATCCGGCCCTGGGTCCAGCCTAACAGAGAGAGTTAATAAGAACATTAGTTGGTAAGTTCGTTAGTGGGACTGGGAACTGTTAGTGATAGTTAGTCCTGTTAGCTGGTTTTAGTAGGTAATAGTCCAGTTAGAAATTGTTAGTAAGATTCTCGTTTTTTGTCAGTCACCGATGTGTTGCTGGATACCCCTGAGGACCAAGCTGGTCGCATCTAAACAAGGAAAATTATTTCTGAACTAATGTAGTGTATCAATGTTAGTAGATTACGAGATACGTTCTCACGTTGCTATAACATACGTATTGCAGGCGGTGAAATGCGTGAACAATTCTACATTCCGAGCCAGCAGGCCGGCGTGGGCGGGAGCCCTGCGCGAGCTGCGCTGCTCCGCGCCGCCCTGGTTCAGCGCCGAGAGGACTAACGCCACCTGCGGCCGCCATAGCCGCCATCACATCTACAGGTGGGCATGTAGCGGCACGGAAGTGTAGCTCTGGGGGCCTAGACAACTGGAAAAAACGCTAGTAGAATAGATTAACAAATGTATGGGATTGACATTCGCTATCGACTAATTAGTCGTAAGCGAATGTCAATCCCATACATTTGTTAATCTATTCTACTTCTATTCTACTAGCGTTTTGCCACTTGTCTAGGCCAGCTGACCTTGAATCGACATTGAAGTCTTGTGCGGGGCCAGCGGCTTTCAGTCGTAAGCGCTGATTGGTTGTCTAAGCATTCAGGGACAGACAGACCTTTCCTCCTCTTCGCGGCGCCGTGGGCGCTCTTGCGCTGAGGGAATTCGGTATTAGGGAAGATCCCCCTCTATCCGGGCAATTACTCCAGGGGTAAACCCCGTCGATAACTTCCCCGCTGTTGAGCGTGGGAGCCAGTCGTTCGTCGCACGCGCGATACGCGTTCGCGGTACTACTAGCCGTTAGTCGCTAGCTCCCCCCTGATGGTCGGGGGAAGAAGGTCCAACCAACAGCTCTCTAGGGAGCGGTCGGCCTTTGGGGGGCGCGCGTGCAGCGGCGCTATCCCCCTTAGATGGGGATGTGGCCCACTGTCGACGCGGTTATACATAACACGCGCCAAGCGGACCACAAACTCATCCAGCGACTCGGCACGGCGAGGTTTTGCTGGGCCTGAAAACTTGAAATTTTGCACAGGGGTTCCTTTTATAACGTAGGGGAGCACTAAGAAAGGATTTTTGAAAATTCACCCCCTAAGGGGGTAAAACGGGGGTGCAAAGTTAGTATGAAACTTTGCCGTTTTTGAAGTCAAGTGGGCAATCCGAACGCGGGCAGACGTCGTTAATGGGTCTAATTCTATGCGAGCGAAGCTGCGGGCGTCCACTAGTACGTCCAAGTCAATTGTACCAACTGCATGGCCGATTGGTTCAGTTGTTTGTTCCAGGGTGGGGTACAGCGTGCTGGGGGAGTTCCGCACGCTGTACGAGGCGTGCTTCGACCGTGGCCGGCTGAGCACGCGCTACGTGAAGCACGAGCTGGGCCCGGCCAGCTGGAGCGCCCAGCTGACTCGGCGCCCGCAGTTCATTGGTTCGTAATTATTTGGTGGTATCTTTTGTGGTGGTAGAGCCTACTTTGCAACAACGCGCGAGGAGGGCGTATGGATGGTGTTCACGCATACAGCACCTCTGCCCCACAATGTAACGCCTGATACAATTTAGTCTAATTCATTACGAGTACAAAAAGCCTGTCATTGCAAAGAGTTCCGACAAATGTCTACCCGAGCCGAGGCGCAGCCGAAGGTGAGGGTTGACAGTCGGAATAAGTTGCAATGACGGTTCCGCACGTGTACTGAACAACAATTTTAATACAGTTGCGAAAAAATGAAGCAATTTAATAAAATAATAAATTAATAGTTTAAAAAAACTAAAAAAACACGCTTTTATAAAAAATCCAACTAAAAAAGAAGTCTAACCTAACCTAATCGTGGTCAAAGTTCATTCCAAGACCTTACCACAAGTGCAAACACGACTATGATACGATATTCCATCATGAAGTTCCAGTTAATATCTTCCGGCTCCATCATCAGATCAGTTCGACAGTACCATATTATTGTATTGTCATCAGAACTACATACAACTGCCAATTTTCATTACGCTACGATCCTTGGAAGATGGTTAAATTAACTATCTTAGATTCCCTTACATTGTGAGTTACATACAAGTCGACCAAGCATGTTAATAAAAAGAACATTTTTGGATAATGGCGCCAACCAAAAGAATATACTTATGCAGAGATTTCTTTTTCTTCACCCATTCTGGGTAGGGCAAAGGGTAGGGCATGTATGCCCATACAGCCAAGTTTCAGTAGAATTTTTTTATTGATATGAAATGAAAATGAAATTTAATGAGATGAAATGAAATGAAACCTAACCTAACTCATTGAATCAAATCATTAAATCTGATATTGAAACAAATTAGTAGCTTCTTTTATATGCATGAATCATAAAGACTTTTATGTTTTTTTTTAGTAAAATCTTTGTGGTTGGTTTTTACTTTTTATTAGACATTATTTTGACAGTTGGGAAAGAGAACGCACGAGTTCGGAAAGGGTAAAGAAAAAGCTCGAGTTCCCTTTTATTGGTCACAGAGTACATTTTATGTTATTAGTATATAATCTATGAGCTCGAGTATGTAATAGCCCACATTCCGAACGCTATACGTCCCTGTAATACGCCACTTTTTGAGCAATTGTATTAAAAATCACTTTGTAGAACGAGTTTGTCTTTGCAGAAGGCGACGTGTTCTCGAAGGTGCGCATGTCGCAGGTGTACAAGCTGTCGCGCCAGCGCGAGCGGCTGGCCGAGCTGCTGGGGCCGGGGATGGCCGACCGGTACCTCACCAAGCACCAGGTATTTTAGTTTATGGAAACAAGATAGCAAACGAGCTTGCAGCACCATCCATCCGCTGCCGCCCATGACAACTGTGACTGACTTTGAACAACACTCAATTAGGGACTGGGATGGTTAGTCCAATTAGTTTTGAGAGTTAATTAGAACATTAGCTGGTCAGTCCGTTAGTAGGTATGATTACTGGGGTTTATTAGTGATATTTAGTCCTGTTAGTTGGTGTTAGTAATAGTCCAGTTAATACAATACACTACAATACTTGGTAGTAGGAGTTTCGTGCATGAGGCAATGTACCATTACCATTTCAGTTCCTGAACCGCGGCCACCTCGCCGCCAAGGCCGACTTCCCGCTGGCGGCCCTGCAGCGAGCCTCCTTCCACTACATCAACGCAGCCCCCCAGTGGCTCAAGGGGAACGCTGGCGATTGGGCCGCGCTGGAAGAGGTCAGTTAACAGAATACCTCTCCACCAATCCGCATTGGAGCAGCGTGGTGGAGTATGCTCTAGACCTCCCGCAGCATAGTCTGTGGGGGAGACCCGTACCCAGCAGTGGGACGTGTATGGGTCGCAGCGAAAATTCATATCATGCGTCAATCTGCAATTCATAGGCGTCCCACTGTTTGGCACGGGTCTCTCCCACAGGCAAAATCTGCAGGAGGTCTACTCCACCACGCTACTCCAATGCGGATAGGTGGAGGCGTTTAATGGCCGACGTCGAATGTCTCAAGCCATACGAAGGTCTTCGACAAGGCTTAACGATTGTTATCACTGTTGAAAACAACCGCGACCGACGGCTTTACGTGGGCTCCAGTCCGAAGCACGGTAGCGTCCATGACATTTTGCCACTAGCGGTCACCCATCGACAAACCGACCGCGACCGATGAAAATGACTTATATGAATTATCATCTTTATTACAACCGCATAAAGAGATAAAAAAACGTTCACCAATTACAGTGAGCAAAGCAGGGTCAACTCTCTTGTTAAGAAACAAAGCCGTTCCACTTGCAAACTCTAAATGTATTTCGCTTATAACTTTTTTATTTATAGTTCTACGACAAAAAGTTACTGAACCAAAGTTGTAGAGAATTTAATTTGCAACAAAAAATGTTAACAATTTTTTTTATCAGATAATTTGTTATATATCGTAAAAACCCTTTCAACCCCTATTTTCAAGATGGCGGCCGTGGGACAAGGGTGGCGACCCCACAAACTTGGTTTTAGCTTTACACTGACCCCCCCTACACATAAAAAAAATAAAATTGCGTCCTCTAAAAAACGCAAGGTAAGGCCTAAAAAATTTAACATTTCAATGGACTAAGGCGGGAGTAATAAGGTCTCCCCGATACTGTGCGTCCCCACGTGTGCGGTATGTGTGTGTGTGTTAATCTGTGGTTAGACTGCGAGCATGCGCTCCGACCGCCGACCGTGTCCACCGACCTGTAGACCCCTCCTGTCGTATGCGCGTGCAGAAGGCCGCACACGGCCTCGTCAATGACCCTTTTGAGCATGGTTGGAGTTGGAGCCATCATCCACCCTTGAGTTGTTTGGCAGGCGCTCCGGCGGCGGCTCAAGACGTACGGCGCGCCGGTGGCGGTGTACACGGGCGCGCACGGGGTGCTCGCGCTGGCGGACCACGCCGGCGCGCCGCGGGAGGTGTTCCTGCACGCCGATCAGAACAACAACGGCGTGGTGCCAGTCCCGCTATACTTCTATAAGGTAACTAGTGGACGCCCGCAGCTTCGCTCGCGGCTCAAGACGTACGGCGCGCCGGTGGCGGTGTACACGGGCGCGCACGGGGTGCTCGCGCTGGCGGACCACGCCGGCGCGCCGCGGGAGGTGTTCCTGCACGCCGATCAGAACAACAACGGCGTGGTGCCAGTCCCGCTATACTTCTATAAGGTAACTAGTGGACGCCCGCAGCTTCGCTCGCGGCTCAAGACGTACGGCGCGCCGGTGGCGGTGTACACGGGCGCGCACGGGGTGCTCGCGCTGGCGGACCACGCCGGCGCGCCGCGGGAGGTGTTCCTGCACGCCGATCAGAACAACAACGGCGTGGTGCCAGTCCCGCTATACTTCTATAAGGTAACTAGTGGACGCCCGCAGCTTCGCTCGCGGCTCAAGACGTACGGCGCGCCGGTGGCGGTGTACACGGGCGCGCACGGGGTGCTCGCGCTGGCGGACCACGCCGGCGCGCCGCGGGAGGTGTTCCTGCACGCCGATCAGAACAACAACGGCGTGGTGCCAGTCCCGCTATACTTCTATAAGGTAACTAGTGGACGCTCCCAGCTTCGCTCGCGGCTCAAGACGTACGGCGCGCCGGTGGCGGTGTACACGGGCGCGCACGGGGTGCTCGCGCTGGCGGACCACGCCGGCGCGCCGCGGGAGGTGTTCCTGCACGCCGATCAGAACAACAACGGCGTGGTGCCAGTCCCGCTATACTTCTATAAGGTAACTAGTGGACGCCCGCAGCTTCGCTCGCGGCTCAAGACGTACGGCGCGCCGGTGGCGGTGTACACGGCGGTGTGTGTGTGTTGAAGGGGATTCGAGAATGGTTTAGATTCACAATTCCGTCCACTGGAAAAAAATTTTTTAACACTATTTTAGTAGTACCTATTTTTATTTTTAACCATCGTTTTCGGGGTCAGCTAGTATTAGTATAGATCCATAAAAAACATTACTGCCTACATAAATTTTGTATTAAAATGAATACAAAATGGAAGTAGGGTTGATAATAATTAAGTAATTAATCATACAAACCACTTACTTACTTCCCAGCTGGTGTACGATCCCCAGAGGAAGCTGGCGACGGCATTCGTATCGATAAACTCCCCGTACTACAACAGCAGCGCGCTCGCCCGCCTGACGTTCTGCGACGACGCGTGCGCGGGGGCGGGCGCGGGGGCGGGCGCGGGGGCGGGGGCGGGCGCGGGGGCGGGGGCGGGCGCGGGCGCGGGGGCGGGGGCGGGGCTCGGCTGGCTCGCGTGGCGGCCCAACGACCACACGCACAGCTTCTGCTGCGAGTACGGCCAGTTCGCGGCCACGGTGACCGACTTGCCGCATCTCGATGTCAAAGGACTCTTTATTTAGTGAAGAAGAAAATGTGGTATTTAAGAGTATACCTGAAATTCAACTTACGAGGGGATAGAATTATCATTTCGCTGTTTTTCTTTTCCTGCATTCATGCCATCTATTGGAGCTTTATGTAAACTCTCTGCGATTGCATATCGAATTTATTTTTCAAATGGTAAATTATAAAAACTACATTGAAAAATCAAGAAAAATCTGAGTCTGAAAATCATAGTATTACACCTTTGATTTGAATTTAACTGAGCATTGGCACAAAACTTCAAAACTCTCCAACGCCATCTGGCGTGAAGTGTTGAAAACTCATCAGCTATATGCTGTAGAAAACCTCTTTTTACACTTACCCTTAAAACACTTCCTATCCTAAGGGTTTTATCCTCTACCTACTCTATCAGTACTTTCAAAAAATAATTGTTAAAGAATATCTTGAACTGTGCAAAAGTAAAAATATAATTTGTTTATCGCATCGCGTACTATTTGGAAGGCAGAAAATCAGTGGTGCTGCAAGCTCGTTTGCTATCTCATATCCAAAATTGAAGCTTGGCTATTTCAAGTATAAAAAGAGACCTGTGCCATCAGGCTAGTAATACAGGCTAATTCAGCTTTATGATCAGTAAAAAGAGACCTAGAAGAATATATTCAAAGATTTATGTAAACTAAATTGTTATAAGGAAACTATCTTGGCTAGTGTCAATGCCATTCTTGTCAGTAAATATGCATATTCCATTTGTAAATAAAAACAATTCTATTATTAGTAATAAGTAATTTATTATGCGTACAATATATTTACAATATTACATATTATACATGTTGTTTTATTTGACTTTGTTCAAACATTTCATCAACCTTTATGCCCAATAAACTTGTACTGTTGACATCATCAGCCTAACAGCATAAATGCATGTATAAATCAAAGAACAATAAAGAGGTACATAAATGACAAGTATACAGCTCAATAAAAAACGCCTAAACCCCCAATTCTGAGAGGAGACCCATGCCCAACATTGGGACAGTGAAAGGGTTGTGATGATGATGATGATTCAGCTCAAGGTGGCTCAAGTTGGCAAAATTTTACCACTAGTGGTCACCCATCCACAGACCGACCGCTCCTTTCGATCATATTGAATCAACGCGAGCCATTGGGCTATATACACTACACGTATGGTAGCTCACCCACTTTTTAAAGTCTCCATACACCAGTCCAATTTAAAAATTCTCAGCTTCTACTCGAAATTAAAAGTAATGCTAGTCATCAAGATGCTATAAATAAGTATGGAGTTTATTTTACTGGCAACTCATCACCCCAATTACTAGATCTAGCACATCTGTAAGTAGCCTGATCATATTTGGCTTTGGAGAATATCACTTCCTTGAGCTCGCCTTGAGCTGTACACAGCCTGCATATTGTGTGACCAGATCTGACAATGGGGGCTCGGACCACCCTAGGCCACTGGGGGTCATCTGCTGGCCTATCACCTTTACGCAGGATTATATAAGAGAACAGATCAGCCCCCAATTCAGACTTGGATGGAAAAGGCAGAGATTCATACTTCATCAAGAAGTTACAGGGAGTCTGATGTTCCAAGTACCTCGGACATACGTTGTCGTTCGGGCACGGCGCAAAAGCATAACCCTTCGAATCAGCCCCACTCAAAACAAACTCCCTAGCCTCGTTGATCACTTGAAAGCCAGCATTAGTACCTTGCTCCACTATTATTAAGAAATCTTCAGTCTTATTCCACAGCTTCTGTATAGTTTCTAATCTGCTTTTCATGCTGGGCATTTCAAATAAGCTGAATGCTGACAAAACAATGTTGTATTTTAAATCTGATGACGCTGGTAGGAATTGTCGTTGGAAATAAGCTTTGAATGGCATCACAACATTGTCCCTGCCTTGGCAGAGAATCAGTCTGGCCACATCATGCATGTGAGATGATGTGTCGACGCAAAAGTATTCAAAGATATCATTCTTCCAGTAAGCATTGACAGCCCACGTGCCCGTGCCAACCCCAGAGCCAAAATCAAAGAAGCTTCTAGGCTTATATTCGGGTAAGCGTCGCCTTATTTCATCAAATATCCGTACCAGGACCGCATAATCCGGCGCCGCTCGACGCATCAAATACTGCAAGCAGGTTGGCTTGTCGTAAGCAATATTACCCCACCTGTAAACGTTTTTCTTCAAAATATTGAAGACTGTAGTTTGTATTTTTGTTTCAAATTTTTCCTTTTCTTCCGGCGTCAGTTCTCCTTTAGCTTTAGAGTAAACTCGGTCTGATACAGTCTGGTATATTTTTCGGGCTTTCTCGTCTATCTCCCCGTCCTCCGAGGGCAGGTGGCGCGACCGCAAGTAGTTGCTGAGGTCAATGCTCTCCTGGTAAAATGCCTTAGCATTAGCATCCTCCAGAATAAGTTTTATTGCATTTTGGATGTCTCTGGGTATGCTAGCGATTTTCATTTGAGTCCGACCTGGGTGTTTTCGAGGTTTAAATTCATTTTTATCAAACCTTTCACGCAAAGTCGCGTCTATTTCAACTCTAGTTGAATAGCTAGCGTAAATATTTGCTAACTGTGATAGTTTTAGGTGTCGCAACATATTAAATTGTTCATTTATCTTTAAATTCAAAAAACAACATTAAAATTTTATCACAATCATAATTTCATTAAAGTTGTTCAATTCAATAGACACAATCATAACATAACCTAAAAATCATATGTCAGCATATGTCAGTCAAAAACCACAGAGTACTTTGTTATATACAGATCAAAAACTAAACCATAAACAAATTACTAACCATAGACACAGATTTTGATAATGACGAGTATCTAATGAACCTCCGTTATATTATTATCTAAACACAGTCTGGCTCCACAAAGGCAAACAAATGGGTTTCGGGCTAACCTTCGTTGGTCCTGTCTGAATGGTTAAGCCAATGCCAACGGTTCGGTGGCGTGCGCCAGCGTTCCAGAGCGTGGCGGTAACATTTTAGGGGTAGAAGCAATTGAGCAAATGCGACGTGGACATTAATATCCCTTAGTAGTTTGTGGACGTGGACGGTGCTTTCGGCCAATGAACAAACTCCAGTCTCCAGTCGAAATGAAGGAGCTTAGCGTACGGTTGGACCTCCGTATCAATATCATAGATATTTCATGTACACGACAATTACGGAGAAAAACAAAGCAGTGAAGAGGACTAATGATAAAATGTTTTGGTTGATGTGAAACATCTATAGCCGCACGTAAAACCAATTTCTGGCGTTTCGTTGCCCTCCAACAGAAACTCACATAATACGTAGTATCTCTACCTAGTTTGTGCTCACAACATATTTGTTCTGTGGTGGTGTGTTTCTTTCTTCCACAGTTTCTTCAATTCAAAGCACAGAGTACTTTATTATATGATTCAAAGCCTTTGATAACAGAATTACAGTTACAATTACTACAATTACTTTACAATTACTTTATAATTACTTAATTATTACTTTACAATTACGGTACAATTATGTACTTTAGTTCTGTTATCAATGTTCAAAGCACAGAGCAAATGTACTCTGTGGCAGTACGTAGTACATTTTCAACGTCAAATCAAAAGTGTCAAAACCGTAGTATCCCATTAGATATAATGTACTCTGTGCCCATTAGCACAGAGTACAATATATATGCCCATTAGTTTGTGGTCAATGTGGTCAAATCTAATCAAAATTGTTTTCTTTTTCTCATTGAATATTTTGTGACTTCAATTCACTTTATTTATAATTTTTAATAGTGCATTTTGTTACCGTCTTCATATACCTACGTACCTATGAAGGAATTATATTTACGATTGTTCCAAAATATTAAACATCAAGATATATAAAATATGAGTGCCACTAAACGAGTAAATATAATGGAAGGTACGTATATAAAATTTCATATTTTCACTGTTGTGTGTATTTCACGCAATGTTATCCATCTGCAAAATGCATAAGTTTATGGATGATGGCATTATTTAAAAAAAGCTATAAAATTTTTTTTTATACTGCTACAAAAAATGTCTTTGTTTACACTTTACAGATAAACAACTTTCGAAAAAGCCAAAAAGAGAATGCAGCTATGGTGACAAATGCTACAGACTGAACCCTGCACATTTTAGAGAGTTTAGTCATGCCCATTGTACGTTAAATAGTCAAATTACTTTTATATTTACTGTCTTAAAAATACTTAGTTTTCATTACGTTATCCAAAGTGCTTGTGACTTGGGATCACACCAGAACATCCCCAACCCTTTGTTGGACTTGGGTTTCCTCTGTCAATGGGAGGGGCTAGGCCATAGTAACCACACTGGCCCAGAGCAGATTTGCAGATTTCATATGCCTTTGAGACTATAGAGATACTGGAGCACTCTCAGGCCTGCCAGTTTCCTCATGATGGTTTCCTTTATTATTAATTTATATACAATAATATCAATGTTACTTTAACCCTACTATAATATACAACTCCAAAACATGGATGACTGCAGGGTTTGTTGGTCAGCGACCTGGTCCTGGTTAAAGCTAGATGTAGTAAAATAGTTCTGCATGGAAAATCACTAGATGTAGGTGGAGCCGCAGGGAAAGCTTGTGAAATAATTAGTGCGTCTGACAACAGTGACAACATAAAATTTCAAAGTCATGTTATGTAATTAGATATTTTTTACAGTGGAATCGATCCTTCACAGCTACAGTGGAACAGGAGATTTCCCAATACCAGAGAGCTTGTCCCTACAGCGGAGCATGATAAAGGAGCAGCTGGAGGTAATTGTGGAGAAGAAACTGTATGAGCCTGTAAACCCAGAGGTGGCTAGTACAGCTGCAACTGCTGTGGAGCACACTGGCAAGAAAAGAGAGTAAGGTTTATATGCTTCTACCACCACAACTTAGGGGGTTAGGTTATAGTTCACCATGCTGGTCAAGTGTCAAGTGTAGGTGGTAGAGCCTATAGGGAACCAAATAGGTTTTATTTGAAAGCTAATTGGTTCCATATAGAGTTCGCCCGGGGCAGTACCACCGCCCGCCACGGTACCTAGTACCATTTCTGCCGTGTAATAATTGTTTTTAAAGCAATTGTGGTCCGGTTCGAAAGGTGTGGATTCCGGTTACACTTCTTTAGAGGCGACCATCTTAATCCTCAAGGGTAGCAACACATCTGTGACTGACTTAGAACGAGACTCCTACTAACAAGTACTAACTGGACTATTACTAACACCAACTAACAGGACTAACTATCACTAACAGTCCCCAGTCCTCATACCTACTAACGAACTGATCATCTAATGTTCTAATTAACCTTCTCAACTAATTGGACTAACCATCCCAGTCCCTAATTGAGTCTTGTTCAAAGTCAGTCACAGTTGTCATGGGCGGCAGCGGATGGGTGGTGCTGCAAGCTCGTTTGCTATCCTGTATCATAAAAAAAAAAAAAAAAGTGCGGATTGGCTGACTTCACATGCCTTGGAGAAAAGTATGGGGGACTCTCAGGCCTGCAGGTTTCCTCGACAAGTTTTCCTTCACCGTTATAGCAGATGACATATAATTTCTTAAATCACCCATAACTTAAAAAAGTTATTGATGCCTCTGGAATTGAACATGGACTCATCAACTGAGCCATTGAAACCATATTTCTAGCTAGAAGACAATAGTCTAAAAAGCCATGAATACACTTACAGGTATTGGTTTCCTAAGAAAACTCTAAATAGAACCTGTTTTAAGTATAAATGTTCAATTATAAACCAGGGAATAGAATATTATGCAACTTCATAACCATTCAAATGGTAATTATTAACTAAGCATCTTGTCTGAATCATCATCACAACCCATTCCTTGTGCACAGGTCTCCTCTCAGAATAGGATGGGCCTTAGTCCACCAAGCTGGCCAAGTGCAGGGCATGCAGGTTTCCTTACGATATGTCCTTCACTGTTACAGTGACATTTAATTTATTAAATCTCACATAACCTTTCGTCATCACGTTTGAACCAGGACCGCTTGAGTGAGAGGCAAGTTTGATAGCCACTTGGCTGTCACTGCTTGTCTGAATAAAAGTTAATATTTGTTTTTTCAGTGATGATAAACAATGTCCAACTCCAGTGCAGACAAAACCAAACACTTCAACACAGAGTACAAAGAACAGCGACAGTAGTAGATCACAGACTACAAATGATAATATCAGAGAGGGAACAGCCAGTCAGCAGAGCAGAAATCATAAAAAAGATAGTGAGGAAACTAAAAAATTAACCAATGAAAATAAGATGAAAGGTATGTTTATCAAGAAGAATGCTTCATATATAATTTTCTCTGCTGCACAGGGGATCAATGAGTAGTTTTGGAAAACGCATGTAAAGATACAACTGGTAGTGGAATTGAAATATGTATCACATACCCTGGACTCTCCCAGCGGTAGAGAATCATTCGAAGATTTTTTAGACCTGTATTAATTAATAGCTCGACTTGTCTTTTAAAGTACCAGGCAGTCATAAAACACAGCTAGTTATACTGATATTGTCGTCGACGCATTATTGACGAGACAAGATCATCAGTCCTCTCAAATTCTACATCCATCCATCCATCAGCCTATTATGGTTCACTGTTGGACTAGGCCTCCCTCAACCGACCCCATTTTCTTGTGCCCTCATCTTTCGAAGATTTTGTCCTTGTTAGCCCTTGTATAATTTAATTAGCTTTCGGCGTGTCGGAGTACCAGGTAGTCATAAAACCCAGCTAGTTATTCTGATATTGACGTAGACGCGTTGATTGACATAAGACGGTCCTAGGAGAGGCATAGTACCATCTACTACTAACCCATTTTATCTTATAAGGTCCACTGTTGGACCTCCCTGAATCGAATTTCTTACCTTCTGAATCCAGTTACCCGCTGTCTTCTTCAGTTCATCGGTTCACCTGATCGCTAGTAGGGTTGCCAACTGTGTGGATCAGAAATCCGGGAGGTGAAATGAAAATCAATTTTTATTAAAAGCTTTTATTTAACTTCACTCGTATGTATTCATTCATTCATGTAAGTATGTATGTCCTGGAATCTTGCAACCTGCAATCAATATTTCTCCCACTTCCACTGAAGCTATCGAGCTGAAATTTGGCACACATATTTGGTTCCGATGACAGTGCATGAAAATAAAAAAAATATATTTTAAAAAGCTCGCGGAATCCCGGGAGATTTGGCAACCCTAAGTACTAGGCGTTCATAAAACCCGACTAGTGTTTTCAGACACGGATTACAGGCCGATAGTGCCGCCGACGCGGCGCGCGCGCGACTACCTCAACGTGGTGGCGCCGGCCGGCGGCATGGCGGCGAAGCACGCGGCGCGCGCGCCCTACTACGTGTTCTACACCACTATAGACGAGGAGCCGGCCACGCATCGCCAGCCCTACTCTATCACCTTCCTCGGTAACGTAGCTCTAATCATGTTCACTATTATATATACATGCTAGTGGACGCCCGCAGCTTCGCTCGCGTAGATTTAGATCCATTAACGACGTCTGCCCGCGTTCAGGTTGCCCACTTGACTTCAAAAACGGCTAAGTTTCATACTAACTTTGCACCCCCGTTTTACCCCCTTAGGGGATGAATTTTCAAAAATCCTTTCTTAGTGCTCCCCTACGTTATAAAAGGAACCCCTGTGCAAAATTTCAAGTTTCTAACCCTAATAGTTTAGGCCCTGCGTTGATATGTCAGTCAGTCAGTCAGTCAGTCAGTCACCTTCTCCTTTTATATATATAGATATACGGTGATAAACTATGGCAGTAGCGTCCATAGCCCAAAGGTTCGCGTAGATTCAATGTGATCGAAAGGGTTAAGCTACGACGGGCGAGGTCGGGTTGTGGATGGATGACCGCTTGTGGCAAAATTTCTTGCTACCGTGCTCCGGAGGGCCTGGTTGTTTTTTGGTTCTCGTGCCAGCAAACTAACAAACAAACATAATTATATGGGCCACCGATATCTCGGCCAGTGAAGCCAGACAGCGGACGGGCGAAGTGTTGCATGCTCGATTGCTACCTTACACCAATAAGACTTGATCCTCCCCTCGCCTTGACCTCGCCCGCAGAGCTGCTGGACCCCAGCCTGGGCGAGCTGCGGTGCTCGCTGCAGATCAACTTCATGGTGGAGCTGGGCTGGCTGCTGTCCCAGTACTACTTCGCCGGGTACAGGTGATACATCCATACTTAATTACAAAATTTTATCAATGTCATATGTATAATCATAATAACTATACTGTAAAAAATTTTTTTTTTTAAAAAGCTTTTATAACTTGACCTTGAAACCTAATCGTGGTCAAAGTTCATTACAAGACTTTACCACAAGTGCAAACACGACTATGATACGATATTCCATCATGAAGTTCCAGTTAATATCTTCCGGCTCCATCATCAGATCAGTTCGACAGTACCATATTATTGCATTGTCATCGGAACCTAATATGTGTGCCAAATGTCAGCTCGATAGCTTCAGTGGAAGTGGGTGAAATATTGATTGCAAGATTCCAGGACATACATACATGAATGAATACATACGAGTGAAGTTAAATAAAAGCTTTTAAAATGACAAAACTTTCATAGAACCTTTCAACCCCCTTTTCAACCCCTTACAACACTTTTTTCAAATAAAAAGTAGCCTATGTCCTTTCTCAGGCTCTAGACTATCTGTGTACCAAATATCATTTAAATCGGTTCAGTAGTTTTGGCGTGAAAGCGACACAGACAGACAGACAGACAGAGTTACTTTCGCATTTATAATATTAGTATGGATATGGATATTTTCCGGCAGTGCGAAGCGGCTGACGATCCTGTACGGCGACGACTCGCTGCCCGAGCTGGCCACCATCAGCAGCAAGCGGCCCAACGTGGACGCGCACCACGTGCGCCCGCCCACGCCCTTCGGCACGCACCACACGTGAGCCCCGCCCCGCCCTAATGGTCCAAGAGCTGGCATCAATTTTTCGGTAGGTACCCCAACACGTAAGACAGACCTGCAGACCTGGCTGGTGAGTAGCGGGGCAAAATCAACCCCTATATAAATTTAAAAAAATAAAAAAATATTTCAAAAATTTTTTGAAGTGAAAACTTCTTTAGCGGCGTTGAGCACTTTTTCTGTAATGGGTATAAAATCTTAAACTCGCGTCAGGACACGTGACCTGATCGAAAAAGCGTAAGACGGATGGAGAGTAGACAGCTATCCCCTCTCTACGGCGCGGCGAAAATGTATGCCTGGGCCTACTGTTAATAATCAAGTTTTCACTTCTGCCGGCACTCCCGGAGTGCAACTCGTCTTTTTTTTTTATATTCTGTAAACATTGGACTACAACTTATAAAAATTACATATTGCCTCAAATATATTTTTGGAAATAATTTTTTTTTTTTTTAAATTGTATAGGGGTTTATTTTGTCCCGCTACTCACCAGCCAGGCCTGCAGTTCCGTGTTGGGGTATAACAGGAGAGGCGTTGGACAAGTTTTCAGCTTGCCTCAAATACCTACCGAAAAATTGGTGCCAGCTCTCCTACTACAACTGTGACTGACTCTGAACAAGACTCACATAGGGACTGGGATGGTTAGTCCAGTTAGCTGAGAGAGTTAATTAGAACAGTTTAGAATGAGAATCAGAATGATTTATTGGGGCCTCTAGATTTTACATTCCTTAATTACTTAAATAATATGGATTTATTGTAAAGAAAAATATTGCATAAAAATGAGCCCTGACTTCTAGTGAAGCGTGAGCTGAGTACTAGAAGCCAGTCTCTTCCGTTGGTCGTTAGTGGTATGAGGACTGGGGACTGTTAGTATGTATTAGTTAGTCCCGTTAGTTGGTGTTAATAATAGTCCAGTTAGTACTTGTTAGTAAGAGTCTCGTTCCAAGTCAGTCACAGACGTGTTGCTACCCTTGAGAAGTATAATGGTCGCCTCTAAAGAAGTGTAACGGGAAACAACACCATTCCAACCGGACCACAATTGTTTTAAAGACAATTATTCGCTGCGACCCATAGACGTCCCACTGCTGAGGCACGGGTCTCCTCCACAGACACAGCTGCGGGAGGTCTAGAGCATACTCCACCACGCTGCTCCAATGCGGATTGGTGGAGGGGTTAGTGGCCTTGTTGTGATTTGGTTACGTTTTCATTATATACTAGCTTTTACCCGCGGCTCCGCCCGCGTGGAAAAGGGAATTAACAATGCCATCTGTTAACAACATCCGGAACTAAATATCAAGCAAATAACAAAACATCGATATCTTCCCATGGGGATGTTTTACCGCGATAAAAAGTAGCCCACGTCACTCTCCACCCTCCTCACTATCTCCACACACAGAAACCATACCATATAATAGCTTCGTTGCGACGTGAAAGCCGGACAAACAAACAAACACACTTTCACATTTATAATATTAGTATGGATGGATAGTATGGAAGTATGGATATGGATGTCAGCCACCTCATTACACAAAGAGCCTAAGTACTGAATGTTTTATTGTCAAGAGCAAGGTGATGAGGGGGTGATGAGCTGACGATGTTCCCAGTAAGATGATGATCCTGTGCTACGAGGACGGCTCGCTGCGCGTGGTGGTGTCCACCGCCAACCTCTACCTGGACGACTGGGAGAACAGGACGCAGGGGTATGTTTTATTGTCAAGAGCAAGGTGATGAGCTGACGATGTTCCCAGTAAGATGATGATCCTGTGCTACGAGGACGGCTCGCTGCGCGTGGTGGTGTCCACCGCCAACCTCTACCTGGACGACTGGGAGAACAGGACGCAGGGGTATGTGCACCATTTACAACCCGTACACGTCCCACCGTTGGGCGCGGGACTCCCCCGTCCCCCATTGTTTAGAATAATTGTGTTATTATTTTAATGTTTATATTAAGTATTTTTTACAAAATTTATATCAAACTAGTGGACGCCCGCAGCTTCGCTCGCGTTACACATTCACTAACTTCAAAAACGGCAAAGCTTCATACTAACTTTGCACCCCCGTTTTACCCCCTTAGGGGATGAATTTTCAAATTTTTCTCGCCGTAAAAACCATCCTTGAACTTCAACGAACATTTAAAAAAAAGAATTGGCCAAATTGGTCCAGGCGTTGTTGAGTTATGCGCTTACCAACACATTTTGCGATTCATTTTTATTATATAGATAATCAAGCGCCTGTAAATACACCATAGCAAAGTTTGTTTGACATTTATTGCGCTTGACCGCGATGTTATGTACTGGCATAATTAATTAGTTGATAAAAAACCGTGCGTTGAACTGTGGTGGTTTAATTCTGTTCCCGTAAAAGTTAAGATTTTACACCGATACCTGGACACCAGCGTTAACACCCATAGCCACAGCTGCGGGAGGTCTAAAGCATTCTCGACCACTCTCCTCCACTGACGACAACTGGCCCCTTAGGCGGTAACGTCTATAGCCCAATGACTCGCGTCGATTCTATGCGGTCGACAGAGTTAAGCAACGACGGGCGCGGCCGGTTTGTGGATGGGTTACCGCTAGTGGCAAAATTTAATGGACACTACCGTGCGGAGGTTTGAATGGTAAAAACAATCGTTAAGCCTTGTCGAAGATCTTCGGGTGGCTTGAGAACATTCGACACTGGGTTGGCCACTAACCCCTCCACCAATTCTCATTGGAATGGCATGGTGGAGTATGCTCTAGACCTCACGCAGTTTTCTGTGCCCAACAGTGCGACGTCGGTGTTGTAGCTAGCTTACCTATAACATTGTAAGCTTGTTTTATTCATAAGACAAACGTTGAACACAGGCTGTGGCTAAGCCCACGCTGCCCAGAGCTGGGCCCGGACGCGATGCCGCACGACGGCGAGTCGCCGACCCAGTTCAAGCGATCGCTGCTCAAGTACCTGGAGCACTACCGCCTGCCTGCGCTCGCGCACTACGTCGAGCGAGTCAAGCGCTGCGACTTCACACACATCAAGTGAGTTAACGTCGCTCAAGTACCTGGCACCCGTCTTGCTTAACTCTTTCGATCAGATTGAATCGACGCGAGCCATTGGGCTATAGACGCTACAGTCCACAAAAGCAACATTTGTATGTCGCAGCGTGTTCCTGGTGGCGTCCGTGCCGGGCTCGCACTTCGGCGCGGAGTGGGGGCTGGCGCGGGCGGGCGCGCTGCTGCGGGAGCACTGCCGCGTGCCGCGCGAGCAGGCCGCGCGCTGGCCGCTGCTGGCGCAGGCGAGCAGCCTCGGCAGCTTCGGCAAGGACGCCAAGGTCGGAGCGGGGGGAGTGGGGGCTGGCGCGGGCGGGCGCGCTGCTGCGGGAGCACTGCCGCGTGCCGCGCGAGCAGGCCGCGCGCTGGCCGCTGCTGGCGCAGGCGAGCAGCCTCGGCAGCTTCGGCAAGGACGCCAAGGTCGGAGCGGGGGGAGTGGGGGCTGGCGCGGGCGGGCGCGCTGCTGCGGGAGCACTGCCGCGTGCCGCGCGAGCAGGCCGCGCGCTGGCCGCTGCTGGCGCAGGCGAGCAGCCTCGGCAGCTTCGGCAAGGACGCCAAGGTCGGAGCGGGGGGAGTGGGGGCTGGCGCGGGCGGGCGCGCTGCTGCGGGAGCACTGCCGCGTGCCGCGCGAGCAGGCCGCGCGCTGGCCGCTGCTGGCGCAGGCGAGCAGCCTCGGCAGCTTCGGCAAGGACGCCAAGGTCGGAGCGGGGGGAGTGGGGGCTGGCGCGGGCGGGCGCGCTGCTGCGGGAGCACTGCCGCGTGCCGCGCGAGCGGGCCGCGCGCTGGCCGCTGCTGGCGCAGGCGAGCAGCCTCGGCAGCTTCGGCAAGGACGCCAAGGTCGGAGCGGGGGGAGTGGGGGCCGGCGCGGGCGGGCGCTCTGCTGCGGGAGCACTGCCGCGTGCCGCGCGAGCGGGCCGCGCGCTGCCGCTGCTGGCGCAGGCGAGCAGCCTCGGCAGCTTCGGCAAGGACGCCAAGGTCGGAGCGGGGGGAGTGGGGGCCGGCGCGGGCGGGCGCTCTGCTGCGGGAGCACTGCCGCGTGCCGCGCGAGCGGGCCGCGCGCTGGCCGCTGCTGGCGCAGGCAGCAGCCTCGGCAGCTTCGGCAAGGACGCCAAGGTCGGAGCGGGGGGAGTGGGGGCCGGCGCGGGCGGGCGCTCTGCTGCGGGAGCACTGCCGCGTGCCGCGCGAGCAGGCCGCGCGCTGCCGCTGCTGGCGCAGGCGAGCAGCCTCGGCAGCTTCGGCAAGGACGCCAAGGTCGGAGCGGGGGGAGTGGGGGCCGGCGCGGGCGGGCGCTCTGCTGCGGGAGCACTGCCGCGTGCCGCGCGAGCGGGCCGCGCGCTGGCCGCTGCTGGCGCAGGCGAGCAGCCTCGGCAGCTTCGGCAAGGACGCCAAGGTCGGAGCGGGGGGAGTGGGGGCCGGCGCGGGCGGGCGCTCTGCTGCGGGAGCACTGCCGCGTGCCGCGCGAGCGGGCCGCGCGCTGGCCGCTGCTGGCGCAGGCAGCAGCCTCGGCAGCTTCGGCAAGGACGCCAAGGTCGGAGCGGGGGGAGTGGGGGCCGGCGCGGGCGGGCGCTCTGCTGCGGGAGCACTGCCGCGTGCCGCGCGAGCGGGCCGCGCGCTGGCCGCTGCTGGCGCAGGCGAGCAGCCTCGGCAGCTTCGGCAAGGACGCCAAGGTCGGAGCGGGGGGAGTGGGGGCCGGCGCGGGCGGGCGCTCTGCTGCGGGAGCACTGCCGCGTGCCGCGCGAGCAGGCCGCGCGCTGGCCGCTGCTGGCGCAGGCGAGCAGCCTCGGCAGCTTCGGCAAGGACGCCAAGGTCGGAGCGGGGGGAGTGGATGGAGAGGGGGGGGGGCGGTAGTGGGTTCAAATTCTACCTGTGGTAAAAAAACAGGCAAATAATATG
Source organism: Carterocephalus palaemon (assembly GCA_944567765.1). NCBI lineage: Eukaryota > Metazoa > Arthropoda > Insecta > Lepidoptera > Hesperiidae > Carterocephalus > Carterocephalus palaemon. The sequence continues at coordinate 3,262,734 of OX155661.1, forward strand.
GTACACATTTTTAACACCCTTTTTTTAGCTTGGTATCTATGTATGTATGTAATACATATAATCTTTGAACGTTATTTTCGCCTACTTCATTGCGTCGGATTAATTTGAAACTTTGCACACTTATCAAGGACCGATGGAAGGACCTATTCAAATTATTGCATTGAATAATTTAAAAAAGAAATCTACATTTTAGTTCGGTTATGTACGAAAGCATATTTATTCAGATTTTTTTTGACCGATGTTGTTATTTCTGATATAAAAGTCCTGTTTTTAACATGCTTTTATTAGGTTCACTTGTATGTAACTCACAATGTAAGGGAATCTAAGATAGTTAATTTAACCATCTTCCAAGGATCGTAGCGTAATGAAAATTGGCAGCTGTATGTAGTTCTGATGACAATACAATAATATGGTACTGTCGAACTGATCTGATGATGGAGCCGGAAGATATTAACTGGTACTTCATGATGGAATATCGTATCATAGTCGTGTTTGCACTTGTGGTAAAGTCTTGTAATGAACTTTGACCACGATTAGGTTAGGTTAGACTTCTTTTTTAGTTGGATTTTTTATAAAAGCATGTTTTTTTTAGTTTTTTTAAACTATTAATTTTATCGTCTTCAGGTGTGGCTGACGGGCGACTTCCTGCACCACTTGTGCAAGACCAGCGACCCCCCGCAGGCGCTGACCGCGCCGCCGCAGCTGAAGCTCATCTACCCTTCCCTCGGTGAGTTCATTTATTTTATAAACTCTTATAACAATGCGTTAATTATAGTCTACGTTTTTTTTAGGAAATGTGGAAATGTTGCATAAATTAAAAAAAAAACCATGGACATTCGTGTGAATGTGGCCGTGTGGCCACCTGACCCCAAATTAGGCGCGAACTAGATATTTTTAAATACATACTTAAATAGATAATATTAACATCCAGACACAGAACAAACACAAGTGTTCGTCATACGAATATTTGTCCTGAGTGGGATTTACTCTTGCAATTGCTTGTTGAACAAATAGTTTTTGAGTTCCAGCTTAAATGTATATTGTGTATTTCACATTTGTGTTATTTGTTAATATTATCTATTTATGTATGTATTTATAAATATCTATGTATATTATATCAGTCTCTGACACCCATAACACAGGCTCACGCCTACTTTGGGGTCAGTCAGATGGCCGTGTGTGAGAATGTCCAAGATTTATTGAAGTGAAACTTCTTTAGGCGCATAAGGGTAAAATTTTTACGAATGAAGCGGATGTGACGCAATAATGCGTCACGCAGCATGCAGTGAGATACAACGAACGTCGCACAGTACAAGTCAAATCCAAAGCTCCACCATAGACTAAATACGAGTAAAATACAGATACAAAATCCAAAACCAAAGATATACGACAGACTAAGACAAAATACAGATAAAAGATCGCTAAACGGAATCGTCATTTAGAGATAACGTGCGGTGCGAACATAAAACAACCCACTATTCTGACTCCGAATACTCTCTCTATCCACGAAGTACAGTATCTCTGCCCTGCGTCGCTGTCAAAGCAAAATAAAACCGTATGAGTCAAATAACAGGTGACATCTGGTCCTGGTTTGCTATTTTTAATGTGACTGGATATTGTAAGTGTATATGGCAATAAATGAAAATTAAATTGAAATTAAAACTTTATAAGTTTTAATTTCAATTTAATTTTCATTCTACTAACTAACGACTAACATAACTTAAGTTTTGTAATAAAACAACAATACTTTCAAATGAATATTTATATTTATTCTTTTTTTTTAATTTACACAAAGTATATTAGAATATTTAGCCAAAGAAGTTTCACTTCTGACATGTGTACTTTGTACGCACGCACATTTTTCATTTATAAATTTATTTATTTATACCATCAAAATAAAATAATGTTTAAAAATATTTAATGTGTGGGCAGAGAACGTGGAGCAGTCCCACCTGGGGCGGCTGGGCGGCGGCTGCCTGCCCTACGGCGCCGCGCAGCACTCCAAGCAGCCCTGGCTGCTCGACTATCTATAGTCAGTATTACTTGCATTTTGTGTGACGGCGGCGCATACAAGCTGAGCTCCTTAAGTTTAAATATTTGGTGTGTAATAATCGTCGGAACAAAAGTCAACTAGCCAAAGTATAATTTTGTTAAATTTAAGAACTTTACTGTACCAATTTTAGTGCAAATAAATGAATTTGAATTTGAATTTGGCAGTTTTTACATGACATCAATATTTTGACACAACGTATACTGTGGAAAAATATTGTATGTGGCATTTCAAATATAAATGTTATTATGTATTACAAATCGTTTTTCTGCGTAACTGAAAAAAGTAAAAATTCTCCATAAGTAAACTAATCTATGTGAGATTAGTTAACTTAATTTACTGCCAAAATGACACTTTTACTAGTTGACTTTTGTACCGACGAATTATCTCGTAAGCGGTCTTCCTCTGTAGCGTTCACTTACGACACAAAGTAGATATTAGGTACAGAGATTAAGCTTCTTAAGAACATGCAAAATTGTTACCTATTTTGTTAGGGTTGTCACAACAGGTTAAGAGAAATTAAAGAAATCATTTGTTAAATAGTTTTATTATTCAGAATATAAAAAGAATACTACAATAAGAACCAATACAGAATAGAAAATAGAAAATAACATACTTTACAAATTTATTACTCTAATAATTTTATTTTTATAATTTTTATTTTTTAATATTTTATTATTTATTTTTATGGTATGGAAAATTCTAAATCTAATATATAGTTTTTTTCAAGTAATGTATCAGGAAACACTCACATGGCATATCAAATCCTAGCTGCAGCGTCAGGTTATAATCTATCATATTATTGTACTGTCACCGAAGTTACGCAGGAAAAATTTCAGTTCAATAAGGCATCTGGATGTGGTTCAAATCTCACTTGCAATACTTAAATTTAAAACACATAGTACGTACCAACCCACCCACATACCTACAAATGTTTAGTAAAAGCTTGTAATAATAAAAAAAAAGGTAAAAACACACCGTGTAGTACACATTTCTTATTAAAAAAAGGATAATTCCGTAAAATAAAGGTACTTACTTGAAAAAGTAATAATCAAATATTTACTTACCTATTGCACTCCTTGGGATAGTTAAAGTGTGGTTAAAGTATGATATATTTTTATTTTTTCTAGCATTATTCATACACACAGTACAATATACAACCATTATTATTAATACCACGTTTTTATATTAGACCAGCTGACCCGGCAAACGTTGTTTTGCCATATAAATAATTTTTAGTTGATCGTAGAGGGTTGAAAATTCAGGGTTGTATGTATTTTCTAATGTTGTATCATAAAAAAATACAAAAATAAAAATTTGTCTAAAAATTAAAAAAAAAAAATTAGGGATGGACTACCCTTAAAATTTAGGGGGATGAAAAATAGATGTTAGTCGATTCACAGACCTACTGAATACGCATATAAAATTTGGTAAAAATCGGTAAAGCCGTTTCGGAGGAGTACTGCAACAAACATTGTGACACGGAAATTTTATATATAAGACTAGCTGACCCGGCAAACGTTGTTTTGCCATATAAATAATTTTTACTGAATATTTTGGGAGAACTTCATGTAAGTGTGTGGACTACAACTACCCCTACCAATACCCCTACCACTACCCCTACCACTACCACTATTACAACCACTACCCCTACCACTACCCCTACCACTACCCCTACCACTACCACTACGACTACCATTACTTATAATCGAAAACGTTCAATAAAAGTAGGAAATTATTAAAAATAAAAATCGCGATGGAAAAATAGGGGTTGATCGTAGAGGGTTGAAAATTCAGGGTTGTATGTATTTTCTAATGCTGTATCATAAAAAAAAAATTATCTAAAAATTAAAAAAAAAAATTTGGGGTGGACTACCCTTAACATTTAGGGGGATGAAAAATAGATGTTAGTCGATTCTCAGACCTACTGAATACGCATATAAAATTTGGTAAAAATTGGTAAGGCCGTTTCGGAGGAGTACTGCAACAAACAACACATTGTGACATGGAAATTTTATATATTAGACTAGCTGACCCGGCAAACGTTGTTTTGCCATGTATATTATTAAAAATAAAAATCGCGATGGAAAAATAGGGGTTGATCGTAGAGGGTTGAAAATTCAGGGTTGTATGTATTTTCTAATGTTGTATCATAAAAAAATACAAAAATAAAAATTTGTCTAAAAATTAAAAAAAAAAAATTAGGGATGGACTACCCTTAACATTTAGGGGGATGAAAAATAGATGTTAGTCGATTCTCAGACCTACTGAATACGCATATAAAATTTGGTAAAAATCGGTAAAGCCGTTTCGGAGGAGTACTGCAACAAACATTGTGACACGGAAATTTTATATATAAGACTAGTGGACGCCCGCAGCTTCGCTCGCGTAGAATTAGACCCATTTACGACGTCTGCCCGCATTCAGGTTGCCCACTTGACTTCAAAAACGGCAGTTTCATACAAACTTTGCACCCCCGTTTTACCCCCTTAGGGGATGAATTTTCAAAAATCCTTTCTTAGTGCTCCCCTACGTTATAAAAGGAAACCCTGTGCAAAATTTCAAGTTTCTAACCCTTATAGTTTAGGCCCTGCGTTGATATGTCAGTCAGTCAGTCAGTCAGTCAGTCAGTCACCTTCTCCTTTTATATATATAGATTTATATCTCTATCTTTATCTTATATCCATACTAATATTATAAATGCGAAAGTGTGTTTGTTTGTTTGTTTATTTGTTTGTTTGTCCGGCTTTCACGTCGCAAGGAAGCTATTATGTATATGGTATTGTTTTTGTGTGTCGACATAGTGAGGAGGGTGGAGAGTGACGTAGGCTACTTTTTACCGCGGTAAAACATCCCCATGGGAAGATATCGATGTTTTGTTATTTGATAGATATTTAGTTCCGAATGTTATTAATAGATGGCGTTAGTAAAATTCATTTTCAAGTTCTGAATCACGTATATGATACACAAGTCATTGTTAATTCCCTTTGACCACGCGGGCGGAGCCCCGGGTAAAGGCTAGTCTATTATATTAGAGTATATATATTTATACTTATACTTATACTTGTACTTGTACTTGTACCTGTACTTGTACTTGTACTTGTACTTGTACTTGTACTTGTCCTTGTATTTGTACTTGTCCTTGTCCTTGTCCTTGTACTTGTCCTTGTCCTTGTACTTGTACTTGTCCTTGTCCTTGTCCTTGTACTTGTACTTGTACTTGTACTTGTACTTGTACTTGTCCTTGTCCTTGTCCTTGTCCTTGTACTTGTACTTGTACTTGTCCTTGTCCTTGTACTTGTACTTGTAATTGTCCTTGTCCTTGTCCTTGTCCTTGTACTTGTACTTGTACTTGTACCTGTACTTGTACTTGTACTTGTACTTGTACTTGTCCTTGTATTTGTACTTGTCCTTGTCCTTGTCCTTGTCCTTGTCCTTGTCCTTGTACTTGTACTTGTACTTGTCCTTGTACTTGTACTTGTACTTGTACTTGTACTTGTCCTTGTCCTTGTCCTTGTCCTTGTCCTTGTCCTTGTCCTTGTACTTGTACTTGTCCTTGTCCTTGTACTTGTACTTGTACTTGTAATTGTCCTTGTCCTTGTCCTTGTCCTTGTCCTTGTCCTTGTACTTGTACTTGTACTTGTACTTGTACTTGTACTTGTACTTGTACTTGTACTTGTACTTGTACTTATACTTATACATACTTATATTTATTTTTATATTTATATCTAGTGGACGTCCGCAGCTTCGCTCGCGTTACACATTCACTAACTTCAAAAACGGCAAAGCTTCATACTAACTTTGCACCCCCGTTTTACCCCCTTAGGGGATGAATTTTCAAATTTTTCTCGCCGTAAAAACCATCCTTGAACTTCAACGAACATTTAAAAAAAAATAATTGGCCAAATTGGTCCAGGCGTTGTTGAGTTATGCGCTTACCAACACATTTTGCGATTCATTTTTATTATATAGAAGATATTCAAACTTGCAACTAACAAAACCAACAATGTGCGTAGCGATTACCCTGCGATTTTCAACTTGATGTGACAGCGTCAACCGGTTTTTTCCACTCTCGCCGCGTACGCGACAAGCAAGGCCACTGGCCACACATAGATGTCCCGCGTGCTTGTAGGAGTGCAACCGATTTGCACGTTCCTATGAAGCTTAATCTCTGTACCTAATATCTACTTTGTGCTTACGAGATGGGAAGATACTTTCATTTTTACCCGTCGTTCATTGACGTGAAGCGTCGCGTCACTTTGACATTTCATATGGCAGAACAACGTTTGCGGGGTCAGCTAGTTTTTATTTTATTTTATTTATTTTATGAACCACCAACAAAATTATATGTGTATACATATGATATAACTATAATTTAGCCTTAAGTTTATAAATACATATAATTTCACTTACAGGTACGTAGTTACAGCTTGCATAAAAATATTGCACGATAACAAAGTAGTTTAAGACCAGAATTTAAAACTAATACAGTGAAACCTGGTTAATTGGGATCTCAAGGGACCAAGACATATGTACCAATTATTGAGGGTTTTCAATAATCCAGTTTTCGCTAAACGACTGCTTACAGAGGTCGAAATGTGCCGTTATTCCATTTTTAGAGGTGGAAATGTTAATAAAAATGCGTATTTTTGATGTTATGAATTTAATGTAGGTATGAATGTACATACATAATGTATTGCGTCGAAAAAAAAAATTGCTTGCTAGTAGATACTAGATTGCTAGTTGCTGAAACCTGTTTCAACACGTCAAAACGTGTTGAAACCTGATTAATTTGTCTCACTTATACAGGTAATTGAGCTACAGAGTCTCAATTATAGAGGTAAACATCGAAAAAGTCTTAGAATTCAAATCTTATTTAACCAGGTTCAAAAAGTCCCATTAACAGAGGTAATTTAATGAAAAAGAACCGGGACTTCGTTGCAACTCTCAATAATAGAGGTTTCTCATTTATCCAGGTCCCACTTAACCAGGTTTCACTGTAATTAATTATAATATAACTAGCTGACTCGGCAAACGTTGTTTTGCAATAAAATATTTTTTTGTGAATGTGTACACTGAGCAAGTAATCACTACGTTTTTAATGTGTACGCCTTGGCCATGTCAACGTAAATGGCAACGTCATGTGTCAAAAGTAATACGAAGTGGCGATGGCTGAAATGACAGTATTGTAAAGCATGTCAGTTAGACGTTTTCAAATATAAAATTACATTAAATAATTTGCAATAAAATAATATTTTGGCTAAAATTAAGATGTAAGCTATCCTATCTTTCAAGTTGGATCAAACTGCACACGGTGTGCAAATTTAATTTAAAATCGGTTAAGTAGTTTAGGCGTCCATTAACGTCCAACAACGTGACACGTATATTATATATATTAAGATAATATAGATAATAAATCGCTCCCAGCCAGTGGAGGGCGCGGGGCACGCGGCGCGAGCGCGCCATGCCGCACGTGAAGTCGTACGCGCGCACGTCGCCGGACGACGCGCGCGCCGCCTACCTCCTGCTCACCTCCGCCAACTGCAGCAAGGTGGGTGGCGCCCACCTTGTAGGTGGTAGAGCCTATAGGGAACCAAATAGGTTTTATATGAAAGCTAATTGGTTCCATATAGAGTTCGCCCGGGGCAGTACCACCGCCCGCCACGGTACCTAGTACCATTTCTGCCGTGTAATAATTGTTTTTAAAGCAATTGTGGTCCGGTTGGAAAGGTGCGGATTCCGGTTACACTTCTTTAGAGGCGACCATCTTAGTCCTCAAGGGTAGCAACACATCTGTGACTGACTTAGAACGAGACTCGAGACTCCTACTAACAAGTACTAACTGGACTATTACTAACACCAACTAACAGGACTAACTATCACTAACAGTCCCCAGTCCTCACACCTACTAACGAACTGACCAACTAATGTTCTAAATAACTCTCTGAACTAATTGGACTAACCATCCCAGTCCCTAATTGAGTCTTGTTCAAAGTCAGTCACAGTTGTCATGGGCGGCAGCGGATGGGTGGTGCTGCAAGCTCGTTTGCTATCTTTATTCCATAAAAAAAAAAAAAAACAATGATCCTCACTTCGCATTTCGCAGCTTCGCTCGCGTGGAATTCGCTGCGACCCATAGACGTCCCACTGCTGGGCACGGGTCTCCCCCACAAACACTTCTGCGGGAGGTCTAGAGCGTACTCCACCACGCTGCTCCAATGCGGATCGGTGGAGGGGTTAGTGGCCAACCCAGTGTCGAATTTTTTCAAGGTCTTCGACAAGGCTTAACAACTGTTTCCAGCATTGAAAACCAACCGGGACCGACGGCTTTACGTGCCCTCCGAAACACGGTAGCGTCCATGAAATTTTGCCACTAGCGGTCACCCATCCACAAACCGACCGCGCCCGTCGTTGCTTAACACTTTCGATCACATTGAATCGAAGCGAGCCATTGGGCTATGGACGCATGGAATTAGATCAAAACAATAGTTTCGTTTACACCTAGCAATATTATATAGCCCATGTCACTCGGTGAAGATGCAGCTTTCTAATGGTGAAAGAATTTTTGAAATCGGTCCAGTAGTTTTTGTGTGAAAATATTACAAACAAATCTTTCCTCTTTATAATATTAGTATAGAAGTATAGATTATATTTATACGTATTGTATGTATGTTTGCATGAATTTTTTTGTATGTATGCAATTTAATTAATTGTAATCTGTTTTAATCATAATTTTAAGTTTTTTGGTTTCATTTTCTACCCACCGCAACTTTTCCCCACTCAATCAGGATTTGACGTAGAATATGCCATAAGGCATTAAGTCCGCCCATTTTATATCACTTTAGAGTTTGTCAATAAAGTTGTATAAATAAAAATAAATAATTAAATAGCCCTATAAAAATTATTTTATAGAAAAAGAATTTTTAGATGACACAGAATAATCTCTATTCGATATGAATTGCAACATAATTGTTATAAATTCAATAATATAATAATAATAATTTGGTTAGTAATTTACTAGTAATTTAGTTTAGTAATAATGCAATATATAATTAATACATTTGTACGCTAATTAATGGCTAGGTGTAATGGATCTCGTCTGACTGTATCATCATTGTTACTTATCTATACTAATATTATAAAGAGGAAACATTTGTTTGTAATGTTTTCACACAAAAACTACTGGACCGATTTCAAAAATTCTTTCACCATTAGAAAGCTGCATCTTCACTGAGTAACACAGGCTATATAATATTACTAGGTGTAAACGAAACTGTTGTTATCCGTCCACTAGCGACAAATAAATTGAATTGATTGTAATAAAGTATTTTTTTTAACATGTCACAAAAACTAATATAATTTTAAAAGCTTTTACTTAACTTCACTCGTATGTATTCATTCATTCATGTATGTATGTCCTGGAATCTTGCAATCAATATTTCACCCACTTCCACTGAAGCTATCGAGCTGAAATTTAGCACACATATTAGGTTCCGATGACAATGCAATAATATGGTACTGTCGAACTGATCTGATGATGGAGCCGGAAGATATTAACTGGAACTTCATGATGGAATATCGTATCATAGTCGTGTTTGCACTTGTGGTAAAGTCTTGTAATGAACTTTGACCACGATTAGGTTTCAAGGTCAAGTTATAAAAGCTTTTTAAAAAAAAAATTTTTTTACAGTATAGTTATTTTGTTATCTAATTAATTACATGCAACACGCAGGCGGCGTGGGGCGCGCTGAACGTGGGCAACCGGGCGCTGCGCATCCTCAGCTACGAGGCCGGGGTGCTGCTGCTGCCCAAATTCGTCGTGAGTCCCACCGCTGGGCACCGGCCTGTCCCACACCTACAGCTGCGGCAGTTCTAGAGCATTTGACGGGCCCGTTGGCGCAATCGGTAGTGACCCTGTCTGTTGCGCCAGGGGTCGTGGGTTCGAATCCCACTCGGGACAAATATACTGTGTCTGGATGTTAATATTATCTATTTAAGTATGTATTTAAAAATATCTATGTATGTATATCAGTCTCTGACACACATATCACAGGCTCGCGCCTACTTTGGGGTCAGATGGCCGTGTGTGAGAATGTCCAAGATATTTATTTATTTTATACTCCACCACGCTGCTCCAATGCGGATTGGTTGAGGGGTTAGTGGCCAAACCAGTGTCGCCACGCCAAAACTACTGAACTGATTTCAATGAAATTTGATTCACAGATAGTCTAGCTAGAGCCTGAGAAAGGACATAGGCTTTTATTTGGAAAAAAGTGTTGTAAGGGGTTGAAAAAGGGGTATGAAAGTTTTGTCATTTTCAGAACTAGAAGCATAAAATTTATAGTTGATTAGATATAAATAAATATGGCATTCAAAGTTTGTAAAAAATTTGTAAGGGTGTAAAATAACCATATATACTAGTGTCAAATAAAAGCTTTTAAAATTGACATCAATAGTATATTGATTGTTTTTAATTTCAGATCAATGAGGATTTCTTCTCGCTGGACGAGAGCGACCCCCGCCGGCTGATCCTGCCCTACGACGTGCCCGCCGTCAAGTACGAGCCGGGCATGTCGCCCTGGCTCTCGGACTACCTGCGATGACTGCTGATGCCTTTTATAGAGGGATATAGGCTACTTTGCAAGATGTTAACGGAGAAGGAATTTATAATCATTCGAATTCATGGCCAGTCGCGGACTAAGGCCTAAGCCCTGCCAACCGGAGAAGAGACCCGTGCCCAACTGTGGGACTAGGGTTGTGGTGGATCCCGTCGGCGCATGCACTTAACACAACATGGCAGCGCGCCTGTTACCCCGAAGGGATAGGCAGTGGGAACTGTACCGGGCACGATCCACGATTATCTAACGAATTGGTTCAGGCTGTAATGTTAGATTTAAGTTTGTGTCTATTAAATAAATGAATAAATGGATCCCAGCATTAAGCACGCTACTGCGTCGCTGTACAGATTCAGATTCATTTATTTTTCATTATATGGTATTTTGTATACGCTTAATGAACGTGTTAACATTTTTTTTATCCACCGCCGGTTCACAAAGTTGATCCTACCGAGAAGAACACGGCAAGAAACTCGGTAGTTACTCTTTTCAAAATTTCCAATTTTTATAATTTGATCAAGGTATTTAATATTGTATGTATTGAACAAGTGGAGCTGGAGATACATCGCACCAAGCGTCTCTATCGTTCAAGTAGTCATTTATTTTATAGTAAGCTTTGTTAAGGAGGTTTTGTTTAAATTTAATCTCTGAGAAAAGTAATATTTCCAGGTATTTTATTGTAGAAGCGAAGCACAGTTCCCCATAAAAGAACCTCTGCCTGTCCCAATGGAGAAATGCAGGCGTGCTGTTGTATGTTACGTTGTAGAACTAAGTGAAACCACTTTTCAATCAGGTAGAAGATGACCCTTACTTCTGAAGAGACATTTTGTGCATGTTAGGTCTGTAGGTAGGATGGGGATTTTGATCGTTTGTATCGATTTTGGATCATAATTTTTAAATAGCATTGTAATTACTAATAATGTTGAACCTTTCTTTTTGTTGCCATCTTTGTACAGTTTTGAATAAATATTTTTTGTGTATTAAATCATTAATAGTATTTAAAGCCTTATTGAAAAATTGGTCAAGTTTTAATAAAAACATTGAGATTAATAAGATTTTCATTAAAATAAAAGTTATCAGCCATGTTAACTGAAACGCCAATCCTGAACAGATAACGACACTGCTAAGTCGCCTGGGCTTCTGTTATAAATACAGCGGCATATTTACATATGCGTGATGTTGAAGCGTACGCTATGACACCTACGAGCGTTTTTTTATTATTATTTGTTTTAATTATAATATTTGCGATAAAATTCAATTTATTGCTGAAATAATGTTTTTTTTTCCAAATATTGGATTTGTTACCTATATTACAGGAGGCAATGAAAATCTGTCATCATGCCTATTACAGAGACAGTATACACTACAACTATAAACGAATTTAAAAAAAAAGAACTGGTCTGTAAAGTCGGTTTACGGACGATAGATTTACGTGATAACGTCAATAGTCATTATAAAGCGCCCCACACAAAGCCCTGCTTGCAGGGCCTGCCGCAGAGGATGTTACCACACAAAGCCCTGCAAATCGGGCCTGCAGGTTGCATCCACAGACTAGGTAGAGATATTATAATCTGTGGTAGAGATCTTGGGTTGTTTGAGTCACGCCAATATATTGAAAGAATTACAACCTGATGACTATATGAACTTTATAAGAATGAATAAGTCACAGTTTGAAGATTTATTGACAATGGTGACACCATTAATTGAAAAAAAGAATATATTGATGAGAGATACTGTAACTTTATTATAACTATCCTTTAAAATTATTGCAGAAACAATACTTAATACAACAAAATGAAAACAAACTAAGACGGCGTACGTAGAAAATCAAACATTTATTGTTGAAAAGTAGAAACCACAGATTAGATATACACGATATTATTAAATACTATACTTATTAATTTGTAATAGTGGGGAGATCGTGCGTCGGGCTAGCAGGATGACCCTGCCGCCCTGCGGCAGGGTAAGCAATTAAAAAATCGGCCCTGCAAGCACACACACGACACGATTGGCAGGGGCACTGCAAGCAGGGCTTTGTGTGGGGCGCTTTAAACAATAACTTCAAAGTATTCTACAGTTCAGATAACAAATCACAGACAACAGACAAGTATATAATATTGGAACGAAGTTCCTTATCCACTCAAATGTCCAGGCAACTAGAGTTGCCTTTTGAAATTTACGTGAAATGTCCAGGCAACTATGGTTGCCCAAAACGTTTATACGCCAAATGTCCGGGGCGTATTTATACGCCCAGAGTTTGCAAAGATAATGTAAGATAATGTTTATTTATATGTAATCTGTATTAAACCTTTCTCTGGGTAGGTAAAACATATAAATTGACGAAACCAATATTTTATAAAAAATGTCACTTAAGAAGACGTCACGTGTTCTTAAGTGGTTGTAATCTGATATTTTCATATGTAAACAAAAGTTTATCTATTAGCCCACTGTATTAGTGTTGTATATCAAAATAATCGTCAAGCTTTATTTTTTAGAGATACCTACAAATGCTGTGAATGGCAAGCTTGATCGGATATATTTCATAGAGTGAAAAAAAAAATTTTTATTAAATCGACCGGAGGATGCAAGTCTATGTAGGGAATTGTCAAAATAAAAAAATTGAGAGGTGTCAAGGGACACCCGGATGGAACGAAGTTATTGGATATTTAAGTTATTGTTATTGTTATTTTTATTATTTATTATATACAAAAAACCTATATACACTCAACAAAAATAATCGTCGCGACACCACACTGTTCAATGCGAAATAGAAAGACGAAACGAAAATAACTGGCATGCTTTCTATTAGAGAGAGAGAGAGAAACACGCGCACGCCGCACGGCTTACAACTATAGCAAACAGTGTCGTGACAACTTTTCGTAAGAATTTTTTCCGTCTAGCCCCCTTGCACAACGCGCGATAAGGTTCCCTATTTCGGAGCCATGGAACCGTCAATGTTGTCGTGTGTAAAATTAATTTATTGAAAATAATTTCTCTGCAGAGAACCGCTCATTTAATATTCTTTTTAATATTTTTCTGTGAATCAGTATATTTTTCTATTTTATGCTGGAATGTACAAAAAAAACACAACTTTTTTATATGCGCTGTCGATGTTCATCAATTTATATGACGTTATCACGTCAAAATCTAGTGTGTACTAGAGCCTCCATAAATCTCTAGAAAGAAATCCACACTGCTTAGTATAGATTTATGGAGATGTTGGTGAACGTGGCTATACTGACTGACAAGCCCCCTGTGATTCCATCACACACGCGCAACGCAGTCTTCTTCATATTATCTCGTGTGCCGCTGCGTGCGCCGCAGCGTTGTCAAGCTGCGTGCGTCACCGTGAGCAACATTACTTAAATAACACTTCCGCATGAACACTTTAATTCCATGCGATATTTCCGTGCGACATGACGCGCCACGCGACGTGTCTTCATAAAAAAACTTCTTCGGACAATACATAATAGTATCCTGTGTCGGTGCCGATTGGCAAACTTTACAGCTGAGCGTCACAGGAATTCTAGAACATTGTAGATAGAACACAGTACATGCAGGTTTTCTCAGTTTCCGTAATTAGTTATCTACTATCTACCGTGGAATAGTTTGTTTACCTGCATCAAGCAACGGGTCCGACAATCAGCTTTGCATGTTTTCTGAAGAGAAAAAAATGCAAAAACAGCCGTGAAATCTCATCAGTCCTAAAAATATAGCTTGCTATAAGGATTTGTCGCCAGCGCTGCATGGGCGCTTTTATACTATGAGAGACGGTCCACGCTTGCCGGATGGTAAGTCTACCGCTGGCATTATTGTAAATCTATACAAAATGTGCGAGAAATATAGTGGTGTATTTATATCATTTTTTTTCTGTCTGAAAGTCTTCAAATTTCTGCGCATTACCCGCTTCATCAACAAGTTAATATATAAAAAATAGTCATGAGACTTGAATTTAAGTTTACCTGTGGGTACACACCGATTTCTTTTCGAATGAATTATTGATATTTGGTCCTACCGACCTTACACCGTGTACCGACGGTACACACGTACACACCGACAAAAAACTCACGTTACAAAACATTTCTTCCAAAGTCTCACCAAGTTTCCAATGTTTCGTGAACATCGACGAAGTATATTGTTCGGGAACGTTCGCACCGAATACAAGTTGCAAAACATCAAATCAAATCAAATCAATTTGAAATATTTCAAAGAGTCACTCTGTGGAGTCACACAAAAAACAACATGATAAATTGCGAAATAATTCGTCGCATTGTACAAATCGTGCAACATGTTTTGTTGCTGTCGCGTTTATATTGAAAATACGTCTACGGTGATTTTTGTTTTAAAAGTGTGTGAACCTTGTTTGGATACACAAAGATTTTTTATTTATTTATAGGAGTACGACATCCTTTACACACCAAGTACAATTTAATGTTTCCATTAAATGACGAAATAAAAACACAAGTTTGTTTTTAAAATGGCGACCAAAAAATAAATAAACATGAAAAGAGACAAATAAAGCTTTCTTTCTTTCTTTCTTTCTTTAAAAGTAAGTCAAATATTTGAAAGAAAAAAAACAGCCTTTCAATCCACTAAACGGAGTCAGTCAATCATAGTTATAAATATACTGTACAAACGAGGACATAAATAAAGATACTCCAAATTCCATCTTTAACCATGTTCTAAGTTTTCTCTCAAGCTTTTCTCAAGTTTCGTGAGGAATTAAATGAGACATAAGCTTTATTTTACTTCTTCGTTGATATCCATAATCATAGCGAAATGAATCTATCTTATATTTGTTATGTCAGACTAATTTAAGGAATTTATATCATAAAAAACTTTACAGTACCTTTACTTTATGGTACGATTTTCAATTTCAGTCTTTTATTTGTGTTCTATGATCTCAGTCAAGTTTCCGGTTTGTCAAATCAGCAATAGATTTATTAGATTAATTATTAAATAATAACTATTAATTATTAAATAATAAGTTAATACTTATATTATTAATTATTATTTAATAGATTTATAAGATTTATTTTGTAATAGATTTATTTTTTATTTCTAGTTTAAAGTAATGATAAATCTATGAAATCAGCCATGTTTTTTATTATTACTTCCTTTTCATCGTTGTGTGTTACCAACTTACGGTTTTTAGCCCCAAATTGAGGAGTGAAATATGAATATTGGATTTTTTAGTGATATAAAAATGGGTAGGTGTAATTTTGGAGGGTTATTTCATTTCATGAATCACTAATTAATTAGAATGACCAAAACAAGTGAAATTAACAACGTTGGTCGGTACTATACTAGATATCATAGTATATTACGCTCATTCTATACTATATTACTCATACTATATTACTCTCAGTATCCACCTAACCTGTGTATTATTTATTACTAGCTTTTACCCGCGGCTCCGCCCGCGTGGTCAAAGGGAATTAACAATGAGTTGTTTAACATACATGACACATTTGTGGTGGATGAATAGTGACAGTTCCACGATTAAAAGACTACTAAACTACTTAAAGGAACCAGAGGTAATGCTGACCGCAGATAAAGTGTACGTACACTGACATACTGGAGCTTTAAGCTAACTTCAATAGAAGTGTGCTGGTGAAGATTGATGCAGGTTCCACCGATCCTGCTTACGTGTACAGGCAATACTAATGCGGAGAGCACATATAAGTGTGATTTTTTTTCCAAATGGGTGTGATTTTTTGATGTGAAACATCTTCAGGCAGAGGGCAAACCAAATTTTTGGCGTGGCGAGCGTGGCGAGCGTGGCGAATATGGAATATATACCTATACTATACAGTTCCGATAAATGACGGTCGGAAATTATTTTATTAATCTATATATATAAAAGGAGAAGGTGACTGACTGACTGACTGACTGACATATCAACGCAGGGCCTAAACTATAAGGGTTAGAAACTTGAAATATTGCACAGGGGTTCCTTTTATAAGGTAGGGGAGCACTAAGAAAGGATTTTTGAACAGGGGTGCAAAGTTAGTATGAAACTTTGCCGTTTTTGGAGTTAGTGACAGTCTAGTTCCACGCGAGCGAAGCTGCGGGCGTTCACTAGTAAAATATATAATAATTAAATAATTTCTTTTTGTTTTTTATTTTTATTTTTTTTAGTTTAACACTAAATAACTAACAACTAGTAGTAGTTAGTTGGTATTAGTTAGTAAGTTATACTAACTACTACCAACTAACTACTAGTACCAACTAAAAACTACATAAAGGAAAATATAAAGCAGTGTAAATATACAAATACAACTCAAAATCCATTAAAAAAAATATATATCATAAGTAATTGCGTAAAGTAATAACTACTACTAACTAATTAAAGATTTAAAGTAAAAAATAAAGCAAATTCTAATTACACAAAAAATTAAACAAAACTACAATACAAAATGTTTATAAAACTCATAAAATATCTAAAGTACTAACTATTCCTTAAAAATAATTATTATTTTAAGCCAAAACAACAATAGTCGACAATATCAATTCAAGAAGCGAACCAAAATCAAAGCATACCTATGTCTTATTGCTTTACCATATTAATTTTAAGCCAAAACAACAATTTTTCCAGCGCGAATTCAAAATTCAATTCAATTTATTAGTTGCCTATGACTTAATTAATTTACATGTATCATATGTTAGCGAAATTCAGAACTTGCAAATGAATTTTACTAATAACAAAACGTCGCAACGTCGCAAATTAATAACAAAACGTCGATATCTTCCCATGGGGATGTTTTACCGTGTTAAAAAGTAGCCTACGTCACTCTCCACCCTCCTCACTATCCCCATACACAAAAACCATAACATATAATTAATATCTTCGTTGCGACGTGAAAGCCGGACAAACAAACAAACACACTTTCACATTTATAATATTAGTATGGATTGGACTCCCGCAAATTCGCTTGCGTAGAATAAGACATAGGTACCTGCTCGTATCGTGATTAGAGATAGATAGACTAGAGCCATCTTCGATAAATGGACTATTATACGTAGTACCTATCCCTTAATAGTTTGTGGACTATTCAAAACAAAAATATTTTTTTAATTCGATACAGTAGTTCCTGAAATTAGTACGTTCAATGAAACACGTAGTATCCCTTATTAGTTAGTGAATGAAACAAACCAACTATAGATTTATAATATTAATATAGATTTATTTTTTGTATATTATTCGTTGCTCACGTTCATGAAACGGGAAACTCATTTAAACAATTCCCTTGAATAGTACAAATACAGGTTTATTTTTGGGGTTTTTCATTTAACATTTAGGTTTATTTCATCTTGATCATAGGGAAATTTTTTTCTTTAGTAGTTGGCAACATGAAGCGAAAATTGCTCTCTTTCTTTCTCTCTTGAGTGTCGGTGAAACTGCACGCGTCTATTATTCATTTCGCCGTTAAATCTATTTCAAATTAAATACTTATTGTCTCAAAATTTAAAAATTCAGTTAAGGAACAACGAGATTCTTTTGTTTTGTTGTAATTATCATTGTCATTCGAAACCAAAAATTAAAAATGGACGAGGAAGAAGTCTTCGTAGGTTGCATTTCTTGCAAGAGTACGAATGACTTGATAAACCTATTTGCTGTACATGCCGACAATGAAATAACATATGCTCAAATGTTTCAAACATGTTTTGATTTGAAGGTTGTATATCTTTTTGACTTGTGAATTATCGCTCGGTGCGTCGGTCATTTTAAATAGGTATTTTTAGTGCAGGTACTTTTACGTTTGTGACAAGAACTCGTGTGCGTAGTATTTTTTTAAAATAATTGTGTTTCACTGGATATCCAATAATCATTTTCTTTACCGCGTAAGTTCTAGAATTCTCATTATCTTGGCTGTGACAGTTTAGGTTCCTTACTTCAATGTTCGGGTTTAACTACTATACTACATAATTTGTTCTTGAAATTGTTTATTCAAGCTTACGGCATCTGAGCACATTTTACGAAGGTAGTATTTGATGTACCTACAGGGCTAATAAGCTAATAATTCTAACAAGATTCTTGTAGTAATGCCTACTGAAGATTCTTATTGTAGAAATATTCCAAATAACATTTGCAATTTTTTTGTTCATACAGTTTAGTAAGTAATATTTTAATTTAGGTATTATATGAATGGTTCCAGGTAACAAATGAGTTTAAGTACATATGTACGCCATGTGCGCAGCGGCTGGAAGATTCAGGCTCCTTCAGAAGCCAGACCTTGCAGAGCATTGCCGCGCTACGTAACATCAGTGGTAATGCATAGACTTTATATTGTATCTTTGAATTAAGCAATTCATTTATTGTTCCAACTTCACTTCAAGAAGTTTGTCATGGTCACACTGGATCTGGACATACCCAAGATCCAGCGACAAGCCTAGAGACACCAGTAGGATCCATTGCATTTATTATAGGTCCTTTGCAATATTATATTTTTAAAATTAGAAATTAACATGATAGTTACCGCTTATAGACTTAACACTGTTGAACGTCTCCACTGCTGCAGAGGGTCTGGAGCATAAACCATCCACCATGCTGCTCCAATGCGGACTGGTGGAGTCAATGTGGATTGGTGGAGTAACAGTAAATAGTATGAATGATTGACTTTCAGACGAGGAATACCTAGATGAGTCTATACTGGCAGAAGCTGAAGAGGTCAATAGCTGTGAGAAGCAGCAAGCCAGCAATGCTGAGAATGGTAACTATGGTGGCCACCTTAAACTATTCACAATAGAATATTACTTTTCCTTAATCTAGTTAGTAAAATACTTCATTGTCACACACCACCCGCTAGTACTGAGCGATTGTTTGATTATCAGGATGGCTCCGTGAAAACATCTCACAATTACTGTCTAGTCTAGACCACTGCCAACTTTGTGAAAGAATGCTAGGTGGTACTATTGGATTGTTTTCAGAGTTAAATGTGTGTGTGAGTGCTTCAGAGTAAAATATGAGATTGCCTTCTGGTATAAAAATCAGTCAAACAAAAAGCAAATGTAATATAACAGTACTGTGTGGTACGTAGGTGAGTTGCCAGGAGTGGAGTTCCCGGAGGAGACCAGCTGTGTGTGCTGCAGCGTGGAGCTGCCCTCGGCAGAACAAGCGGAGCGCCACATGGCCAGGTAGGATAAAGTTAGTTGTTCTTGCCCTCGGTAGCATTAGCTCTGAGAACTTGTTTTTTTTATTTATTTTCTTGCATTGTCGTCGGTCCAAATATGTGTGCCAAATTTCAGCTTGATAGCTTCAGTCGATGTGAGTGATATATTAATATTAATAGCAAGATTCCAGGACATACATACATACATACACACATTGATACATACAAGTGAAGTTAAATAAAAGCTTTTAAAATATATCTATAATTAAATCATATACAAATACTTAACTGTAAAATAAATGAATTTGAGGCTAAAAC
The DNA here is from genome assembly GCA_944567765.1 of Carterocephalus palaemon. Classification (NCBI taxonomy): domain Eukaryota; kingdom Metazoa; phylum Arthropoda; class Insecta; order Lepidoptera; family Hesperiidae; genus Carterocephalus; species Carterocephalus palaemon. The sequence goes on from OX155661.1 coordinate 3,282,830, forward strand.
ATCATGCTGTGCAAAAATTCTATGTTTCTCATGGTAGTTCGGTACTTCTAGTCAATATAAACTTATGTAGGTATACTGATTGTGTTGATTCTGTGAGATTGATAGTTCAGCAACATTGAGAGTTGTCATTATGTATGGGTGAACCCTAGTGGCAAAATTTCATAGTCCTCCTTTGGTAATTTATTTACTTATATATGTATTTGTGATGTATTGGAAATGGAACTACTATGCCTTATTGGTAAATAAGGCCATGTTAGTTAAAAAGTAGGTAGCAATAAGGCATAATAGTTCCATTTCCAATACATCACAGTATTTATGTCAGCATTTTGTTCACAGTTTACAATACAAACACAAATGCAAAATAGAATTTATATAAAATATTAATCTTAATTTCTATTTCTATTATTTCTATTTTATAAATGTTTAAATTACCTAACACCTAGAGTGAACTCAAAATGATGTTCACAAGACACACTGATGCTGACGAGATCAGATGCTGGCCGACATGAATAGAATAGAATAGAATAGAATAGATTTTTATTGGACAGAAAATATTACAGCATGTTTTATAATTTTTTGACATAAAATAAACACTTTAAACAATAAATAAATATAAAAACAGTCTCAGATAAATGCCTTAATGGTAACTTTCTAATGTTTGCTGCATTATCTGTCCAAAAAGGCATTCACTCAGCATAATGCTGCAGTGATAAGCTGCAGCGCTGATTTTCAGTGAAGCCTTATGGGACATTGAGTAGTTAAGACAGTGTTTGTAACTGCAGGTGCCACGGCGAGTCGCTAGAGGGCGCGGAGCGGCAGTTCGCGTGCCACTTCTGCGAAAACGTGTACGCAAGTCGGAAGGCCTGCTTTACACACCTGCGGATGAAGCATGGCCGTGAGTTGCTAGGCACAGTACTGTGGGGAGGCGTTGTGACAGACAGACCTTTCCACCTCGCCGTGGGCGCTCTTGCGTTGAGGGAATACGGAATTTGGGGCAATTGCTCGGTGACTCGCTGTAGCGTCCATAGCCCAATGGCTCGCTTCGATTCAATGTGATCGAAAGTGTTAAGCAACGACGGGCGCGGTCGGTTTGTGGATGGGTGACCGCTAGTGGCAAAATTTCATGGACGCTACCGTGCTTCGGAGGGCACGTAAAGCCGTCGGTCCCGGTTGTTTTCAATGCTGGAAACAGTCGTTAAGCCTTGTCGAAGCCCACCTTCGGGTGGCTTGAGAACATTCGACACTGGGTTGGCCACTAACCCCTCCACCAATCCGCATTGGAGCAGCGTGGTGGAGTATGCTCTAGACCTCCCGCAGAAGTGTCTGTGGGGGAGACCCGTGCCCAGCAGTGGGACGTCTATGGGTCGCAGCGAGCTCGGTGACTTCCCCGCTATGAAACTGCCCTGTTGCCATAACTGTGTCCATAAACTCGAGCCCCTGACCTTTTGATTACACACCTGGTGAGGCGTAGCACAAATATTTATTAGTAGGTTTGCCACTCCGTTGATTAAGAAAGTTGTTCTCTCCAACCTCGAAGTTGGTTTGTTGTGTGACACATGTTTTGTATGAAAAAACAACCCTACAGTCTGACAGTATAAGACAAAATGTGGATACTGCAAGCTAGCGCAAATCGTGGCACCACCAAAAGGACTCAGTTCAGAAAGAATAATTATACTCTAAAAAAAATTTTTTTTTTAAAAAGCTTTTATAACTTTTTTTTATTCTCATGCATTGTCATCGGAACCTAATATCTGTGCCAAATTTCAGCTCGATAGCTTCAGTGGAAGTGGGTGAAATATTGATTGCAAGATTTCAGGACATACATACATACGAGTGAAGTTAAATAAAAGCTTTTAAAAAGGAACTATCATTTTTAAAAGCTTTTAATTAACTTCACTCGTATGTATTCATGTATGTATGTCCTGGAATCTTGCAATCAATATTTCACCCACTTCCACTGAAGCTATCGAGCTGAAATTTGGCACACATATTAGGTTCCGATGACAATGCAATAATATGGTACTGTCGAACTGATCTGATGATGGAGCCGGAAGATATTAACTGGAACTTCATGATGGAATATCGTATCATAGTCGTGATTGCACTTGTGGTAAAGTCTTGTAATGAACTTTGACCACGATTAGGTTTCAAGGTCAAGTTATAAAAGCTTTTTAAAAAAAAATTTTTTTTACAGTATAATTATTCGTTAGTTAGACTGCTCAGCGATCGCTGCGACCCATAGTAGTCCCACTGCTGGTCACGGGCCTGAGCTGTGGGGGCCAGCTCAGAGATGACCACTTCAATAATTAGTATGCCGAACGTGGCTGATGTGTATAATTATATGAATGTCACGTCAACATATAGCCGGAGAGCTGGCACCAATTTTTCGGTAGGTATTTGAGGCAAGCTGAAAACTTGTCCAACGCCTCTCCTATTATACCCCAACACGGAACTGCAGACCTGGCTGGTGAGTAGCGGGACAAAATCAACCCGTATATAAATTAAAAAAAAAAAACCAATTTTTTTTTATATTCTGTAAACATTGGACTACAACTTATAAAAATTACATATTGCCTCAAATATATGTTTGGAATAATTTTTTTTTTAAATTTATATAGGGGTTGATTTTGCCCCGCTACTCACCAGCCAGGTCTGCAGTTCCGTGTTGGGGTATAACAGGAGAGGCGTTGGACAAGTTTTCAGCTTGCCTCAAATACCAACCGAAAAATGGGTGCCAGCTCTTGGAGCAATAGTGTTGTAACGTATGCCGAACGTGGCTGATGTGTATAATGATATGAATGTGACGTCAACATGGTGTTGCATGGTGTTGTATGGTGTTGTGACGGTGCGCAGTGAAGCTGTGCAGCGAGCAGGCGCCGGCGGGGCGCGCGCGCCGCGAGCGGGCCGCGTGCCACGTGTGCGGCCGCGACTTCAGCCAGAAGCAGATCCTCAACAACCACCTGTGGAAGGCGCACGGGCTGCAGGTGACTGCCGTCTGACAATATCATATTTTATACGCTGCGCTGCGACCCATAGACGTCCCACTGCTGGGCACGGGTCTCCCCCATAGACATAGCTGCGGGAGGTCTAGAGCATACTCCACCACGCTGCTCCAATGCGGATTGGCGGAGGGGTTAGTGGCCAACCCAGTGTCGAATGTTCTCAAGCCACCCGAAGGTCTTCGACAAGGCTTAACGACTGTTTCCAGCATTGAAAACAACCGGGACCGACGGCTTTACGTGCCCTCCGAAGCACGTTAGCGCCCATGAAATTTTTGCCACTAGCGGTCACCCATCCACAAACCGACCGCGCCCGTCGTTGCTTAACACTTTCGATCACATTGAATCGAAGCGAGCCACTGGGCTATGGACGCTATTTTATACATTGACAATATATTATTTTCCGGTTACACTTCTTTAGAGGCGACCATCTTATTCCTCAAGGGTAGCAACACATCTGTGACTGACTTAGAACAAGACTCCTACTAACAAGTACTAACTGGACTATTACTAACAACAACTAACAGGACTAACTATCACTAACAATCCCCAGTCCTCATACCTACTAACGAACTGACCAACTAATGTTCTAATTAACTTTCTCACCTAATTGGACTAACCATCCCAGTCCCTAATTGAGTCTTGTTCAAAGTCAGTCACAGTTGTCATGGGCGGCAGCGGATGGGTGGTGCTGAAAGCTCGTTTGCTATCCTGTATCCATAAAAAAAAAAACTCTTCAGATACAATTAATTATTTATCTATACTTCTATACTAATATATAAAGAGGAAAGATTTGATTGTTTGTTTGAATTGAATAGGCTTCAAAACTACTGAACCGATTTGAAAAATTCTTTCACTGTTGGAAAGCTACACTATCCCCGGGTGACATAGGCAAAATTTTATTTTGGAAAAAATAGGGTTCCGTAAGATATTTGGGTTTTTCGGACACAAGGTGTACTACTGAACCGATTTGAAAAATTCTTTCACTGTTGGAAAGCTACACTATCCCCGGGTGACATAGGCTAAATTTTATTTTGGAAAAAATAGGGTTCCGTAAGATATTTGGGTTTTTCGGACACAAGGTGTACTACTGAACCGATTTGAAAAATTCTTTCACTGTTGGAAAGCTACACTATCCCCGGGTGACATAGGCTAAATTTTATTTTGGAAAAAATAGGGTTCCGTAAGATATTTGGGTTTTTCGGACACAAGGTGTACTACTGAACCGATTTGAAAAATTCTTTCACTGTTGGAAAGCTACACTATCCCCGGGTGACATAGGCTAAATTTTATTTTGGAAAAAATAGGGTTCCGTAAGATACATTTTTTTATCTTGAAATTTTTTTGGACTACATTTACAGTTTATGTAGATATTTGGTCTTTGAATGATTAAAATTGGACGTTTGGTTTTGAAGTGTCTGTCTGTCTGTCTGTCTGTCTGTCTGTTTCGCTTTCACGCCAAAACTACTGTACCGATTTAAATGAAATTTGGTACACAGTCTAGAGCCTGACAAAGGACATAGACACTTTTTAATTGGAAAAAAGTGTTGTAATGGGTTGAAAAGGGAGATGAAAGGTTGTATGAAAGTATTATCATTTTCAAAACTAGAAGCATATAACTTAAATTTTAGGCTGTTGATAAGGTATAATTCTTACTAATCCTATCCTACTAATATTATAAAGGGGAAAGTTTGTAAGTATGTATGTATGGATGGATGTGTGTTACTTTTTCACGTAAAAAGTACTGAATGGATTTTAATGAAACTTTACAATAATATAGCTTATACATCAGAATAACACACAGGCTAAAATTTATAAAGATATTGTGTGAATTGTCCAAAATATGACGATAAGTGTCAAGTAGGTAAGTAGGAAAAAATCTACCATCTGCGAGCTATTCTGGCGTGCGCTGCCAAAACTACTGGACCGATTTCAAAAATTCTTTCACCATTAGAAAGCTGCATCTTCACTGAGTGACATAGGCTATATAATATTACTAGGCGTAAACGAAACTATTGTTATAGTCTATATATGTAAAATAAAGTCGTGTTAAATTTTTATTTTTTTAGTAACCTGACGCAAATAGGGTTTATGTGTGTGTACCTATTATAATTTTGATTTTTATATAAAATACCCGTGCGAAGCCGGGGCGGACCACTAGTCTATCTATACTTCTATACATACTAATATTATAAAGAGGAAACATTTGTTTGTAATGTTTTCACACAAAAACTACTGAACCGATTTCAAAAATTCTTTCAGCATTACAAAGCTGCATCTTCACTGAGTGACATAGGCTATATAATATTATAGGTGTAAAAGAAACTATTGTTATGTCTAATACAACGCGAGCGAACCTGCGGGCGTCCGCCAGTATTATATAACGGTGCTCTATAACAGCCGGTGCATTTTGAAGACTGGCGCGGTGAGTGACCCTGATTACCGGACCGCGAGTCCCGGATTCGAATTCCGGTCGGGACAGATGTTTATTTTATAAATATCTACTCGGGCTATGGATGGAGAAATGTATTTTCTATGCGTGTTCGTCACCCGCAACACAGACCTAGTTACCGAGGTGGTGTGAAGGTGTAAGCGTAAGCGTGACACCCCAGTTGATATCGAACTCTCCTCACTCAATCGGTCTGGGTTCAAATCCAAGCGGAACACCAATGACTTATCTAAGTTATGTGCGATTTAAGTTATTAAATATCATCTGCTGTAACTGAGAAGAAAACATCGTGAGGAAACCTGCAAGGCAGAGAGTTTTTCATAATGTTCTCGAAGGCGTGTGATGTGCCAATCCGCACTGTCAGCGTGAACTATTAGTTAGACTAAGGCCTAAAAGGGTTTGTTATTAATAATAATAATAACATCATTTATTTCAAAGAGTCTCATACACACACATTTGTTAATTATAGACACTAATCAATACAATAAATAATAAACAGTAATCAATAAAATAATTATACTAATAATACCAAAAATAAAAATACAATAATAAAATTTGTTATTACAGCTTAGCCTACGTTAGTACCTAATAATTACTTCAGCAGACTGGACCATGTCAGTTTGTGCCTATGTAATTTGATGGCATGTGACAAAAATGGCCAGTGGCTCGCTTCGATTCAATGTGATCGAAAGTGTTAAGCAACGACGGGCGCGGTCGGTTTGTGAATGGGTGACCGCTAGTGGCAAACATTTCATGGGCGCTACCGTGCTTCGGAGGGCACGTAAAGCCGTCGGTCCCGGTTGTTTTCAATGCTGGAAACAATCGTTAAGCCTTGTCGAAGACCTTCGGGTGGCTTGAGAACATTCGACTGGGTTGGCCACTAACCCCTCCACCGATCCGCATTGGAGCAGCGTGGTGGAGTATGCTCTAGACCTCCCGCAGAAGTGTCTGTGGGGGAGACCCGTGCCCAGCAGTGGGACGTCTATGGGTCGCAGCGAGCGAGCGACAAAATTGGACAGTCCAGTTATTGAGAAGAATTGAAAATGTATGTTTGTTTGTTTGTTTTGAGGTGGAGAAGCGCAAGGCGTTCGTGTGCCCGCTGTGCGCCGAGCGCGTGAGCTACGGCGCGCAGCTGAGCGCGCACCTGCGGCGGCGGCACGGCGTGGCCGAGCGCGTGCGCCGGCTCGCCTTCCGCTGCATGGATGGTACGCAGTACACAGTACACGCCTCGATACACGAAAACAAACATCACTAGAACTAGACCCATGTGCAGCCCTAGGAATATCTTCACGCTGGACATAATCCTCCTTGGCCGGATTTATTCGCCTTCCGCTGCATGGATGGTACGCAGTACACAGTACACGCCTCGATACACGAAAACATCACTAGAACTAGACCCATGTGCAGCCCTAGGAATATCTTCCCGCTGGACATAATCCTCCTTGGCCGGATTTATTCGCCTTCCGCTGCATGGATGGTACGCGGTACACAGTACACGCCTCGATACACGAAAACAAACATCACTAGAACTAGACCCATGTGCAGCCCTAGGAATATCTTCCCGCTGGACATAATCCTCCTTGGCCGGATTTATTCGCCTTCCGCTGCATGGATGGTACGCAGTACACAGTACACGCCTCGATACACGAAAACATCACTAGAACTAGACTAGACCCATGTGCAGCCCTAGGAATATCTTCCCGCTGGACATAATCCTCCTTGGCCGGATTTATTCGCCTTCCGCTGCATGGATGGTACGCAGGCGCTGCGACCCATAGACGTCCCACCGCTGGGCACGGCTCTCCCCCACAGACGCAGCTGCGGGAGGTCTAGAGCATACTCCACCACGCTGCTCCAATGCGGATTGGTGGAGGGGTTGGTGGCCAACCCAGTGTCGAATGTTCTCAAGCCACCCGAAGGTCTTCGACAAGGCTTAACGACTGTTTCCAACATTGAAAACAACCGGGACCGACGGCTTTACGTGCCCTCCGAAGCACGGTAGCGTCCATGAAATTTTGCCACTAGCGGTCACCAGCGGGTACGCAGTACACGCCTCGATACACGAAAACATCACAAGAACTAGACCATGTCCAGCCCTAGGAATATCTTCCCGCTGGACATAATCTTCCTTGGCCGGATTTATAAGTCACTAGTGGACGCCCGCAGCTTCGCTCGCGTTGAATTCATACTAACTTTGCACCCCCCTTTTTCCCCCTAAGGGGGTGAATTTTCGAAAATCCTTTCTTAGTGCTCCCCTACGTTATAAAAGGAAGTTCAAGTTTCTAGCCCTTATAGTTTAGGCCCTGCGTTGATATGTCAGTCAGTCAGTCAGTCAGTCAGTCAGTCAGTGTAATTGTGGAGCTATATTCCACCTTCTATACTTCTGGGACACCGTGTGCCAGCACCTGGCGGCCACAGCAAACTGCACCGTAACAGACAATGCAGTAATAGTGTGACTTCTGTGCTAGTCAAATTTAGAATATGAAAATATTTGTTCCATTGATTCGAAGAAGACCGGGACGAGCTTCACCTATTAGAAATTGCACAAAACAATGTGACACACCACCCTTGCCATGTCCCACTGCTGGGCACGGGTCTCATCTCGGAATGGGAGGGTTTACGCATTAGTCCAGCACGCTGGCCGAGTGTGGATTGGCAGACGTCACAACATGCCTTCGAAAACATTCAAAATTCAAAAAATTCAAAATTCAAATAATTTATTTCGCTATGAGGTGATTACACACGCTTAACGAAAGTCTAGGTAACTACAAACTACTTAAAGATATATAATGCTATTCTATATTCATTATGGAGAACTCTGGCTTGCAGGTTTCCTCACGTTCGCTCGTTCCAACAGCGGGACGCAGTAAGGGTTGCGGTGGCTAATTATGATTATGGTGGTGATTTTTAAAAGCTTTTATTTAACTTCACTCGTATGTATGTATGTATGTCCTGGAATCTTGCAATCAATATTTCACCCACTTCCACTGAAGCTATCGAGCTGAAATTTGGCACACATATTAGGTTCCGATGACAATGCAATAATATGGTACTGTCGAACTGATCTGATGATGGAGCCGGAAGATATTAACTGGAACTTCATGATGGAATATCGTATCATAGTCGTGTTTGCACTTGTGGTAAAGTCTTGTAATGAACTTTGACCACGATTAGGTTTCAAGGTCGAGTTATAAAAGCTTTTTTAAAAAAAAATTTTTTTTACAGTATAATTATTGATGATTGGAAACGGTTGCAGACTTCATGGTGTTCAAGAGCGCCGTGCAGGAGGAGACGCGCGCGCGCTTCCGCAAGACGACCGCCAGCAAGCAGACGATAGAGGGCGTGCGCTCGCACTACATGTGCAGCCAGTCCGGCATGTATGTCTACCAGGTGAGCTGAGCATAGCCAACCAATCTTTGGTGTAGCTTGCCGTCGAAAATGGCTATACTTTTAATGTATTTTAAATAGACTTGCAACGAATAGTGTATTCGGCAGTATACCGAATACCGAATATTCGGCGGGGCTCCTGACCGAATAGCCGAATATTAGGCAAAAGTATTCGGCTGGATTTTAGCGCCAAAAACTTGTACAGACGTGATTGTTTCGCGCTCCTTTGTTTTGTTCTAATGTACTCGTTAGTCTTTCTGCACCATAACCTTCCCCTTCTAAATTTTGATTATGAAAATAATTCAAATGCATAGAAAAATTCTTAACTTGTTTAATACAGAAAATGATTATATTATGTACCTATTTTATGACCAATGACCACTTAATAAATAAATGATTATAAAAGAAATGAGAACCTTACCCTTCTAAATTTTGATTACCACAATAATTCAAATATGTACATAGAATCCTCCATTTTTCCAATTCAGAAGATGATTATGTACCTGTGTTATGTACCAATGACTACTTAAATGATTATAACAGAAATGAAAATATGAATATAACGTATACAATCAATCGATATATACGTAATCAATCGATTTTAATTTTTCATTTTACCAATTATTTGATATTTCTCTATGACAAAATATATTATTTAAGTATTCGGTATTCGGGCGAATAATATGTAGATATTCGGTATTCGGCCGAATATAATAAAAGCAGCCGAATAGGCCGAATACCGAATAGTAACCGAATATTCGTTGCAAGTCTAATTTTAAACTGTCCATTAATGGTCGCTGCGACCCATAGACGTCCCACTGTTGGGCACGGGTCTCCTCTCAGAATGGGAGGGATTAGGCCTTAGTCCACCACGCTGGCCAAGTGCGTATTGGCAGACTTCACATGCTTTCGAGAACATTATGAAGATCTCTCAGGCATGCAGGTTTCCTCACGATGTGTCCTTCACCGTTATAGCAAGTGACATTTAATTTCTTAAGGGCGGATTCGACCAAACATAGACTTACACGCGCGTAACTATACCCGGGATAATTTTAAAGTAGCGAGCTGAAAGCTGTCAATCATGTGTTAATTTTGCTTTGATATGACAGCTTCTTCTGACGTATGATAGAACATAAAAATCGCGTAGGCGATCATATGGCGCCTTATTCTAAGGATAAAATTTATTCTCGTTTGGTCGAATCCACCCTTAATCGCACTAATTCTGGTAAGGGTGTTAATCTTTAGGGATTAATTGCACGCCTTACGGCAATAATTTAGTTTATTTGATTCAAGCTATTTAATGGTCTCGTTTAGGCGAGTACAAGAAAGTGAATGCAAACAGTAGGGTAATTAACACACAATCAATCGAAACGGAATGGAGCTATTATATTACAACAGGCGCTGAGCCGCAACAAAGGGTAGTTCCAGCGAGCGGAGCCACAGGTAAAACTAGTGACAAATAAAACGTGTAATCTATTTGAATTTGTTTCAGGGCAAGGGCAAGCGCGCCGCGCCCGAGCGGCAGATATACAAGACCGGGCGCGCGTGCCCGGCGCACATGATCGTCACGGAGACCGCCGAGCGGGTGCTGCTCACCTTCTACACGACGCACGTGGGCCACGGCGGTATGTACCCCCAGTGTGTACCCCCTAGTGGCTACGGCACGAGTGAGAGGAGTCAAATAAAATACGAGTGCGTTTTAGACCACCCCCAGTGTGTACCCCCTAGTGGCTACGGCACGAGTGAGAGGAGTCAAATAAAATACGAGTGCGTTTTAAACCACCCCCAGTGTGTACCCCCTAGTGGCTACGGCACGAGTGAGAGGAGTCAAATAAAATACGAGTGCGTTTTAAACCACCCCCAGTGTGTACCCCCTAGTGGCTACGGCACGAGTGAGAGGAGTAAAATAAAATACGAGTGCGTTTTAGACCACCCCCAGTGTGTACCCCCTAGTGGCTACGGCACGAGTGAGAGGAGTAAAATAAAATACGAGTGCGTTTTAGACCACCCCCAGTGTGTACCCCCTAGTGGCTACGGCACGAGTGAGAGGAGTAAAATAAAATACGAGTGCGTTTTAGACCACCCCCAGTGTGTACCCCCTAGTGGCTACGGCACGAGTGAGAGGAGTAAAATAAAATACGAGTGCGTTTTAGACCACCCCCAGTGTGTACCCCCTAGTGGCTACGGCACGAGTGAGAGGAGTAAAATAAAATACGAGTGCGTTTTAGACCACCCCCAGTGTGGTACCCCCTAGTGCAGTGGTTCTTAACCTTTTTAGGTCTGTTACCCTTATGATCTAAATAGGGTTACTGATTTTACCCCTCCTCCCAACTTTGAAGTCAAACAATACGTGTAGCTACTATATACTGTAAGTAGTGTAAATAGTAGCAAAACGGTACCAACATTTTTATAGCTCTGTCTGCAATGATAGTATATTCAGCACCTACTTTTTTCTAAAATGTACCTTGTACATAGGTCAGCTAGGCTCATTGTCACCCCTCCGAAATACAAGTTTTACCCCCGCGGGGGTAATTACCCCCAGGTTAGGAATCCAGGCCCTAGTGGCTACGGCACGAGTGAGAGGAGTCAAATAATAACTATACTGTAAAAAATTTTTTTTTTTAAAAAGCTTCTATAACTTGACCTTGAAACCTAATCGTGGTCAAAGTTCATTACAAGACTTTACCACAAGTGCAAACACGACTATGATACGATATTCCATCATGAAGTTCCAGTTAATATCTTCCGGCTCCATCATCAGATCAGTTTGACAGTACCATATTATTGCATTGTCATCGGAACCTAATATGTGTGCCAAATGTCAGCTCGATAGCTTCAGTGGAAGTGGGTGAAATATTGATTGCAAGATTCCAGGACATACATACATGAATGAATGAATACATACGAGTGAAGTTAAGTAAAAGCTTTTAAAATACGAGTGCGTTTTAGACCACACGACTGAAGTAAAGCTTCTTTATTTAATAACTAGTGGACGCCCGCAGCTTCGCTCGCGTGGAATTAGAGATAATAATAGATTAAAAAGAAGCCTATGTCCTTCCTCGGGCGCTAGACTATCTGTGTACCAAATTTCATTTAAATCGGTTCAGTAGTTTTGGCGTGAAAACGACACAGACAGACAGACAGAGTTACTTTCGCATTTATAATATTAGTATGGATCAAGAAATCACCGTTCGCTTACGTGAACGGTGATTGCTAGCAAACTCGCAAATTTGCTCTCTCGCTGTATTTCGAGATACAGAGAGAGAATGTGTGCTCGCATCTCTCTTGCCCCTATCCATACTAATATTATAAATGGGAAAGTGTGTTTGTTTGTTTGTCCGGCTTTCACGTCGCAACGTAGCTATTATATGGTATGGTTTTTGTGTGTGGAGATAGTGAGGAGGGTGGAGAGTGACGTAGGCTACTTTTTACCGCTGTAAAACAACCCCATCCATCCATGGGAAGATCGATGTTTTGTTATTTGCTAGATATTTAGTTCCGGATGTTGTTAATAGATGGCGTTAGTAAAATTATATGATAAACAAGTCATTGTTAATTCCCTTTGACCACGCGGGCGGAGCCGCGGGTAAAAGCTAGTAGTAATATACAGTAATATCGCTGCGACCCATAGACGTCCCACTGTTGGGCACGGGTCTCCTCTCAGAATGGGAGGGATTAGGCCTTAGTCCACCACGCTGGCCAAGTGCGGATATAGTGTATACAGTAATATGTATATTAGTAAAGGTGTTGTTTGTTATATTTGCAGCGTGTCCGTACTACGAGGGGCGCGAGGGGCGGGCGGGGCGCGAGGGGCGGGCGGGGCGCGAGGGGCGCGCGGGGATGTATATTAGTAAAGGTGTTGTTTGTTATATTTGCAGCGTGTCCGTACTACGAGGGGCGCGAGGGGCGGGCGGGGCGCGAGGGGCGCGCGGGGATGTATATTAGTAAAGGTGTTGTTTGTTATATTTGCAGCGTGTCCGTACTACGAGGGGCGCGAGGGGCGCGAGGGGCGGGCGGGGCGCGAGGGGCGCGAGGGGCGGGAGGGGCGCGCGGGGCCGGTGCTGGTGTGCGACGCGTGCGGCGCGGCGTCGCCGGGCGCCGAGCAGTTCCGCGCGCACGTGGCGCGCCACGGCCTGCCGCTCTACCCCTGCCGCCACTGCAGCGACGTGAGTGCCGCATGCCGTTATGCCATATGCCATGATTTATTAATACATACTTCGACATACATCGACAGGCCCGTTGGCGCAATCGGTAGTGACCCTGTCTGTTGCGCCAAAGGTCGTGGGTTCGAATCCCACTCAGGATAAATATTCGTGTGACGAACACTTTTATTTGTTCTGTGTCTGGATGTCAATATTATCTATTTAAGTATGTATTTAAAAATATTTATGTATGTATATCAGTCTCTGACACCCATAGGCTCGCGTCTACTTTGGGGTCAGATGGCCGTGTGTGAAAAAAAAAAAAAAACTTATTTTACACTCATTTTTAAGAAATATGTAATTATTAAAAAAAAAAAAGTTTTTATAATTTATTTTTTATTTTCGTGCATTGTCATCGAATACAAATCTACAATCGGTAGTGTCAACCCTGTCTATTGCGCCAGGGGTCGGGTTTGAATCCCACTCAGGACAAATATTCGTGTGACGAACACTTGTATTTGTTCTGTGTCTGGATGTTAATATTATCTATTTAAATACTAGTGGACGCCCGCAGCTTCGCTTGCGTTACACATTCACTAACTTCAAAAACGGCAAAGCTTCATACTAACTTTGCACCCCCGTTTTACCCCCTTAGGGGATGAATTTTCAAATTTTTCTCGCCGTAAAAACCATCCTTGAACTACAACGAACATTTTAAAAAAAGAATTGGCCAAATTGGTCCAGGCGTTGTTCAGTTATGCGCTTACCAACACATTTTGCGATTCATTTTTATTATATAGATGAATTTAAAAATATCACAGGCTCGCGCCTACTTTGGGGTCAGATGGCCGTGTGTGAGAATGTTCATGATATTTATAATTATTATAACTATAATATTATAGTTAATAAGTTAATACGTATATATATACGTATTAATTAAAATAATAAAAATATATTATATACAACTGTTTTAATTTGCAGTTGTTTCAAAACAAGGATGCGTGGGAGCGTCACACTCGACTGGAACACGACGTGGAGAACGCTTGATGCCCCGCTCGGCACACCGCTCGACGCACCGCTCGACGCACCGCTCGACGCACCGCTCGACGCACCGCTCGACGCACCGCTCGACGCACCGCTCGACGCACCGCTCGACGCACCGCTCGACGCACCGCTCGACGCACCGCTCGACGCACCGCTCGACGCACCGCTCGACGCTCCACACGTCGCGCCGCTCACAGCCGCATACATAGTCGTTTGTAAGATAAAATAGTGAACAAATGTAACGTGCATGAAATGACTGCGTGGGATCGTATCATGGGAATGATACGATCCCACGTGGATAAATAAAGGCATGCAGGTTTCCTTCCGACCGGGACCCTTGGCGTCCATGATAGCTCCGAATACCAGGATTTATTAAGTTACTAAGTTGTGTCTATTAATTTCTTAAAATATATTGTTTTTGTTAAAAATGTTTGTTCACTATTTGCACTGTCACCAATGTTATTAAAAAGATAAAAGTTATGGCCTGTTTTGATGAGTTGGAGTTGTTCAGACAGGGCCTATGTCCAGCAGTGGACCTCCGAAGGCTGATATGGTGTCTTTCAGACTGGGCCTATGTCCAGCAGTGGGCCTCTGAAGGCTGATATGGTAATGGTACAGTGGTGAGTATAAATATTTAATGTTGTTAACTTTTTTTATGTAAGATAGCAAATGAGCTTGCGGCACCGCCCAGTCGTCAAGGACTAGGACTAGGATGGTTAGTCCAGTTAGCAGACAGAATTGACAAGAACATTAGTTGGTTAGTTCGATAGTGGGCACGACGTCTGGCTGGGACTGTCAGTGATAGTTAGTCCTTTTAGTATTCTAAGTCAGTCACAGATCCGTTGCTACTATAGAGACTCACCTCTAATGAAGTGTAACCAGAAATCAGTATTCCAATGGGGGACCACAAAATTAGTAATAAACGGTAGATGGTACGGAGAGGTACTAGGCACCGTTTAAGATTTGTCAACATTTTTCTCACATTAATAAATTAAATGTCACTTGCTGTAAGGAAACCTTGAGGAATATGTTCGTGAGGAAACCTCATATGCTCTCAGCATGCCTGAGAGTTCTTTATAATGTTCTCGAAGGAATGTGAAATCTGCCAATTCGCACTTGGCCGGCGTGGTTAACTAAGGCCTAATCCCTCCCATTCTGAGAGGAGACCCGTGCCCAACAGTGGTACAAAGAAAGGGTTGTGGTGGTGGTGGTGGTGGTGGTGGCGGTGGTGGTGGTGGTGGTGGTGGTGATAAATTGGTCAGAATGGTTTGTCACTTTGTTCCGCCCTCGAGCAGCGGTGGAGCACTCTGCGACGTGACTGCTACATTCTGGTGACGCACTTTATTTGCGTGGCAAGTGTCGATCGTAACTGATTGTGATACCGCACGGCCGACATTAGTCTGCAGATAATCTACGTTAAGTCAGTCCTGGTTGTTTGTTGAGCATTTTGTTTAACACGATAAATAACCTGTAGAGCGGTTGGTGGCCCAGCTGTGGACTTTTAAGGTTGATGGATGCTAAAACAATTCTATATATATATATAAAAGAAGAAGCTGACTGACTGACTGACTGACTGACTGACTGACTGACTGACTGACTGACATATCAACGCAGGGCCTAAACTATAAGGGTTGGAAGCTTGAAATTTTGCACAGGGGTTCCTTTTATAACGTAGGGGAGCACTAAGAAAGGAGTTTTGAAAATTCACCCCCTAAGGGGGTAAAAGGGGGGTGCAAAGTTAGTAGGTATAAAAGATTTTCGTATATACCTACATTATTGCAATGAAATTTTGTATTTAGGTTATTAGTTCCTATTAAATATTATTGGCGATATCCTACTCAGAGTTTAATTAAAGTATCTGATTCGATACTGTCTAGCGGGCCGCGCGCGCAAGATGTGCCGCGGTGCCGCATGAGGTAGGGGGGCGGGACGTACGTAGTCGAAAGTGTTAATTTTTTTTAAATAAATGATCAATAATAATAATCATTTATTAAAAAAAAATGTATGAAAAATTTTTTTTAATATTTATAAGTTTTGGATTGTGTTGTTCTAGAAAATGGAAATGAAAACTATGACGTTGACGATGTTTTTCTCTTGATATTTATGTGACAAATTTATCAAGAAACAACTTTTATGTTAAGTAAATTTCTACTCTCAAATCAGCTTTGGGTTGAACACAACTTTTGTCCTAATAACAAACTGTTCTCAAAGTTAATTTTGTCAATGGTCTTGAGTCGATTAGTATTTTCCTGCTTTTGTTTGTTATTATATTTGTACTCGGGTCATGGATGTTAAATTGTGTTGTTTTCTGTGTGTGACCGCCACGCAATACAGGCCTAGGCCTACCGTGGGGGTGTGCTTGTAGCGTTTATTTATTTATTTTATTTCGTTCTTTTAATAAATGGTTATTAGTCATAATGTATGAAAAAAAAATTAAAATATTTATAAGTTTTGGAGTGTGCTGTTCTAATGTAGTTTTTTTGGCATCTAAATGTAGAAAATGAAAACTTAGATGATGACTATGTTTTTCTCTTGATCTATGTGACAAATTTATCAAGAAACATCTTTTATGATTAATAAATTTCTACTCTTTAATAGAGTTGTGAGTTGAGAGTTCAACCCAAAGTTGATGTGATGACTCGATGACTAAATGTAATAGTCGTCATTGAGTCATCACATCAACGGGTTGAACACAACTTTTGTCCTAATAATAAAGTGTTCTCAAAGTTATTTGGTCCAATGGTCTTGAGTCGATTCGTTTTTTCCTGCCAGTACTTTTGTTTGTTGTTGTTTCGATTTGTACTACATTCTGTGTTTAAAAAGGTTTGAATCAATACTATAGATAAGAAAATCAGTCCTACAAAATGTGCTCATAAACAAATCAACATGGCGTTGTACTCGTCGCCCTGCGCGAGCTAAGTAAACAAATTAATAGTTTAAAAAAACTAAAAAAAACACGCTTTTATAAAAAATCCAACTAAAAAAGAAGTCATGATACCTTGAAACCTAATCGTGGTCAAAGTTCATTACAAGACTACCACAAGTGCAAACACGACTATGATACGATATTCCATCATGGAATGCCAGTGCATATCTTTCGGCTTCATCATCAGACCTTGAAACCTAATCGTGGTCAAAGTTCATTACAAGACCTTACCACAAGTGCAAACACGACTATGATACGATATTCCATCATAAAGTTCCAGTTAATATCTTCCAGCTCCATCATCAGATCAGTTCGACAGTACCATATTATTGTATTGTTATCAGAACTGCGTACAGCTGCCAATTTTCATTACGCTACGATCCTTGGAAGATGGTTAAATTAGCTATCTTAGATTCCACTATATAGTAGTTGATATCTTCCGGCTCCATCATCAGATCAGTCCGACAGTACCATATTATTGTATGTGTTTCAGAAGTACATACAGCTGCCAATTTTCATTACGCTACGATCCTTGGAAGATGGTTAAATTAGCTATCTTTGATTCCCTTACATTGTGAGTTACATACAAGTCGACCTAATATAAGCATGTTAAAAACTTGCCAATTGGCACTTATTCGAGGCTATACATTAACTGCGCCCGTGGCGCAGATTCTACTTCTTATATCTATGGTTTGAATTTATATAATTTGGTTGATAAATGAATTAATCAGTTCACCAGCGCTAAGCTTCATTTGGCATTTGGCCATTGAGTCATAGTATTTTTTGTTTAGTACAGTCAAGTCCGTTTATAATGACATCGAAAGGAATTGACAAACAAGTCATAATAAGCGGACGTCATACAAAGCGTTTTGTGAAATGAAAAACCTTTTTTATGTAAATATGAATGTACTTAAGTAGTTTAATACATAAACATAGTAATTACATATGTATACATACATATTAAATCAAAATCAAAATTGCACGTAATCAGCACATTATAACACATACTTACAAGTGTATTTTTATTGTAAGTAATCTGTAATTTTTGTCTGCTTTTGTTTTTTCATTTTATTGTATAAACAATCTCTAATGCTATTGTGTATAGAAGACATAGCTATGGCCAAATTATCATTTTCAATATTGCTGTGAACAAATCGTGATAATAATTCTGCAGCTTTTAATGCCTCTTCTGCGGTAGGTAATGGTTCTTCCTCGACTTCTTCTTCCCCATCACTTTCGAGTTGTTCCTTAGCACAAATGTTCTGTACGATATTTTCATCGGTGGGTTCTTCGGATGTGAGGAGAGCACTATCGATGTCAACATAATCTTCCCACATTTCCGGTGCTGCTAAAGAATCTGAATGTAGGTTTCGTGACCACAAAGATAAAGGAATGTCATCTCCTTCATCGAATTCATGGTCTGATATTTGAATAGGTAAACCGTCGTGGTTTTCAATGAATCCTGCATGTTTGAAACAGTTATGAATGGTACTTTGTGACATTTTATTCCAGGCATCATTAACCATCAGAATTGCATCTAGCACCGTTATTTTTGTAGAAGAGTTGTCTTCATTAGCATCAAGACAATTAATCATTTTGAGCACAAGGTTCTTCCTGAAATTCGTTTTAAGTGATCGTATTATTCCCTGATCCATTGGCTGTAGTACTGATGTTGTATTCGGCGGAAGGAAAGCAAGTGTTAATCAGTAACATTTGAATGGGCCGGGCAATTATCAACCAGCAATAGAATCTTTTTCTTCTTCTTCACCAAATCACGATCCCAATCACGAAGCCACTTTTCAAAAAGTTCTGACGTCATCCAAGCTTTACGATTGTTAGCATAATCGACAGGTAATGATTTGACACTTTTAAAACATCTTTGGTTTTTGTGACTTTCCAATAATGAGCAATTTCTTTTTCTCTGTGCCACTCATATTAGCTGCTACCATGACAGTTATACTATCTTTCGACAACTTACCTCCACTACAATTGTCACCTTTAAATTTTAAAGTTTTATCCGGCATTAATTTGTAAAAAAGTCCAGTTTCATCAGCATTAAATATCTCATCATCAGAAAATTGTCTTCGTAAATTTGGCCACACAGATATCAACCAGTTTTTTGTTGAAGTTTGATCAACAGACGAAGGTTCACCGACAATTTTTCCCGCCACAATGTTATGTCGAACTTTAAAACGACTGATCCAGCTTGCAGAACAATTGAAGTCGAGAATACCAAAACGCGCGGCAAAACCATTTGCCTTTTCCTGTAGCATAGGGCCGCTGACAGGTATTCCTTTGTTTCTCATGTTTTTAAACCACTGAATTAATGCTTGATCAACATTTTCTTGTCGTGATTTTCGAAGCCTCTTCGGTTTCAAAACATTTGAATTGAACGACTGCTTAATGCGGTTCTTGTTTTTAAAAATCATTGAAATTGTCGAATGACCCACGCCAAATTCCTTTGCGAGACATGAGTTAGATTCTCCATTTTCTAATCTGCATATTATTGCACCTTTCTCCTCAATTGTAAATGCTTTCCGTCGTTGAGATGACATTTTTTTCACAGTAACAAACGAAAAACAACGTGTGACCTTCAAGCGTCAATTACCCACTGAGATTCAAAACAAAAACGAGCCACGTGCCGAACGTCGTCGGGAATCAACGAACATTACCGAAGTGTACAGAATCATGTCGGTCATTATAACCGGACATAATTTATTAAAAATGGGTCATAATAAGCGACATGTCACTGTAAGGGAAGTCATTATATCCGACTATTTATAAAGAATTATTTCATATGAAAACCAAACTTCGTAGTATAGTTACGTCATAATAACCGGTTGGTCAATATAGGCGGAGTCATAATAAACGGATTCTACTGTAATTGGTTTTGACTAGTCTCAATTCGACTATTTTGTTGTTCACCACAGAGCCTAATAAAATAATACGAAATATTATACTTAACTGTAATATTGAAATCGCCAAGCTTCATTTTGGTCACCGAGTTTACAATTGACCACTGACTCATGGTTCTGATCATTATTTTTTAATACAGTTGCTCAAAAAGTGGCGTATTACATGGACGTATAGCGTTCGGGAAGTGGGCTATTACACACTCGTGCTTTTTCTTTACCTTTTCCGAACTCGTGCGTTCTCTTTCCCAACTGTCAAAATAATGTCTATTAAAAAGAAAAAAACCAACCACGAAGTTTTTACTAAAAAACATATTCATAGAAGCTTTTATGATTCATGCAAATATTTCTAAAAAGAAGCTACTAATTTGTATCAGATTTAATGATGATAATGTCCACTAACGTAGTGATGAAGATTCTTAACCTGCTGAGAGAATTTTCTTGCTCTTCTTCTAGCATTATGTGTCTATCGAAGGAGACCGGATGTTTTAAGAGGTATAGGTATATCTGACATCTCCTTGTCTATAATATTATGGCGCGGAAGATAAATGCGGTTATTATTAAAAATGATTCCGTTCAACCACTCGAAATAGTTCCTATATTCTCAACATAATTCATACGGATAAAATACCTCTTCATCAACCTCTTCGGCGCCGGAAGGGATAACCCCTCCGGCGCCGAATATATGCTCTAGTAGATAATAGTCCGTGAGTCTGTTTGTGCAAGAGATAGAGATGTTAAATAAAACCTCACATTCAGTTCTCACGAGCCTGGCCGTATCGTTTTTAATTGTGAACCCGTACCCAATCCGAGGTGTAATGGGTGACAGTATCGCCAGGTCCCTTCTGGATACATCAACGTTGTTCTTGATTCTCCCTAGTGTGTCTGGACACCTCAAGTCTAAATTCCTCTTCGATAGACAAAGACATTTCTGTCTGAATTACTTGGGCCGCAGGAGAAATTGCCTTGCAAGGTCTGTTGAACATATTGACAATATTTGAGGCCCTTACAGGCTCCTTCTAGTGACTCCAGTGGATGATATCTGTTTGTGACATACTACTCTGCCAAGAATGTACCGGGAAAATATCAGTAATACACAAAATGTTTGTTACACATCCAAATTTATTTTATCACCTTCAAAGTATGCTCCTTCAGAAACGATACACTTACGCCAACGAATAATCTAATCATCAAAACATTTTTTAAACTCAATTCCGGAAACAGAGTTTCCGAAATTGAGTTCAGTTCTCGCGGCGAATTCTCCTTTGTCTTCTACCGGTTGAAAACGGGTGCCACGAAGTGGTAATTTGAGTTTAGGAAAAAGAAAGAAGTCGGCTGGAGCCATATCTGGTGAATATGGTGGTTGCTCGATGATATTTGTTGAGTGTTGGTATTTGTTGTCAAAAATTCGTTCACAATGATGGCCTTGTGTGAAGGCGCATTATCGTGATGCAAAATCCAAGAATTTTCTTTCCACATATCTGGCCTTTTTCTTTGAATTTGCTCTCTTAAATGCCGCATAACGCTCGAATAATATTCTTTATTTACCGTTTGACCTTCCGGCAAGAATTCGGAGTGCACAACACCGCGATAGTCAAAGAAAACAACTTTTGATCGACTTAGGCGTGATTTTTCGGTTTCGGTTCAGTTGGAAGACGCCACTCGGAAGCGTGTTTGACTAGTTTGCATGTCAAACTCGTAAACCCACGTCTCGTCACCGAAAAAATGCGTTTCATGAATGTTGGGTCGGAATTGACTCGTTCTGGCATGTCCTCAGCGACTCTCTGCGATTGGGTTTTTGGAGAAAATTCAGGTCTTTTGGGACTAGGCGAGCGGTAACATGTTTCATACCCAAATGATTAGTTATAATGGTACGGATCGACTTTAGATACAGAAAGTTCGGCGGCTATCTCTCTCAAAAGTTGAATGATGATTTCCAGTCACTATTTCCTTTACTTTTGCGATGTTAACTTCAGTTGCAGACGTTGATGGCCTACCAGAGCGAGGCAAATCTTCCATCACATCTCGACCGCTTTTTAACGTTTTGTACCACTCATAAGCACGTGTTTTTGATAAAGACTATTCACCCTAAGCGTCTGTAACATTTTCAGTGAAACCGAACACGAAATTCCATTGGCGATGCAAAATTTAAGGCATACTTTTTATTCGATGTTTTTTTCCATTATGAAATTCGCAATACACGCTAGATATGATATACCTAAAAAAAATTGTGAGCCGCCACAGGACGCCTGGCCAGTGTTGCCAACAAGATTTTTAAAAATCCGTCAAGTTAGTTGTGTATTTCCGTCAAAAATCCGTTAAATTTTTTATCTGCCAATAAATAATAACCGTTAAATTTCTAAAAGTATATATTAACAGGTTCTTTACAATTTAAATTAAAAATACCTTACGCACATGCAACCATTTATATTATCTTAACTATTCTTATCCTACTTGTCCTATAATTGTCTGTTTGTCCGTCTATATTAAAAAAAAAAATTGAAACCTATTTAATTAGCCTTGATTTTCGTAAAAATTAAAAATCTATAATATCGTCGTCACTTTCAGCATCATGCCCTGTTGCCATTACAGAAATGGCAGAAATCGATGGCTTTGCAATGTTCCAACCATACTAATTACAGCATCAGGCAAAACATAACAGTTTTTACACGTTTTAACGTTTGAGTCCTGAGCGTATATTCAAAATTGCAATAACCATGTTTTCCTTCATTCTGTTTCTAAGTTTTGATTTCACTCCATTCCTAACACTGACAAGTCTTTCCATTCCAGCATTTGAATATGGCAAAATCAAAACTGAAAAAGTACAATCGCATAAAGTCTGTGAAAGGGTTATTGCCAGTCGCATCTTTGTACTCTTTCACCTCTTACTATGTTATATATGTTTAGTCTACTTTGTATATGCAGAGTCCCACCCACTCATAAACAATGGAGAGTTTGTTTAAGGAATACAAAAGAAGTATTATATATTAATACTAGCTAACCCCGCGAACTTTGTTCTGCGCAGGAAATAAATGAGTATATTTTTGATTTTATTTTTATTAGCATAGTACATAATATAAATAAAACAAATTAATTATTTTAATGATTCTTTATTGACCATTTATTTATATATTACCTCGTGATAGACGACATTTCCCGTTTTATTTTCATGCGCTAGATCAAATAATGCAGATGATCTTAAATTTATGTTAATAAATTATTAATTTGACTTCATCTGGAGCGTTAAATGTGCGTTCGTGTTTTCCAGATGGTTGTTTATCCGCTCTGATCACCACTTTGTAGTCCTCATTTGTCATGCGCTCCAAAGCACTCTTGAACAACCTGACCAACGCATGAAGTTCATGAAGTATTTGCTGCAGATCTTGTTTAATTGCTCTTTTCATTGCTGAATCTCTTGACGTCGATCATGTTGCCCATGCAGTATAATTGTAAAAAAATATTTTGTGCATCTTCGAGAAGTTGTAATGATCCGATTCAATGGTAAATCTGTCTGTCCTTGTATCTACAAAATCAAAAGCAAAGTCAGTATTACTGATTTATAAATATTTTTTTTATAATTTGCATACATAACATAGTAATAATTATAATATGTTAATGTTCCTACTTTATTCTTTGTAAGTACAAAAATTAAATAAATCCATACTAATATTATAAACTAGTGGACGCCCGCAGCTTCGCTCGCGTTACACATTCACTAACTTCAAAAACGGCAAAGCTTCATACTAACTTTGCACCCCCGTTTTACCCCCTTAGGGGATAAATTTTCAAATTTTTCTCGCCGTAAAAACCATCCTTGAACTTCAACGAACATTTAAAAAAAAGAATTGGCCAAATTGGTCCAGGCGTTGTTGAGTTATGCGCTTACCAACACATTTTGCGATTCATTTTTATATATTAGATGTGAAAATGTGTTTGTTTATTTATTTATTTGTTTGTTTATTTGTTTGTTTGTCCGGCTTTCACGTCGCAACGAAGCTATTAAATGGTATGGTTTTTGTGTGTGGAGATAGTGAGGAGGGTGGAGAGTGACGTAGGCTACTTTTTACCCCGGTAAAACATCCCCATGGGAAGATATCGATGTTTTGTTATTTGCTAGATATTTAGTTCCGGTTGTTGTTAATAGATGGCGTTAGTAAAATTCATTTGCAAGTTCTGAATCACGCTAACAAATGATACATGTAAATTAATTAAGTCATAGGCAACTAATAAATTGAATTGAATTTTGAATTCGCGCTGGATAAATTGTTGTTTTGGTTTAAAATTAATATGGTAAAGGACATACGCTTTGATTTTGGTTTTGGTTCGCTTATTGAATTGGTTTTGTCGACTGTTGTTGTTTTGGCTTAAAATAATAATAATATAAGTAAGTCGTCTACTCTATGGAACTCTCAGAAAAAAATCAGTCTCACAACAAATATGAGGGTTTATCTGTACAATGACATGAATGCTGGAAACTATGCTGAAACACTTGAAAATTGGAGATGGGCGTTTCTGGAAACTGATGCCGAGGGCTGTGTGACACTAACGGAAAATTTTTGTAACTTAATACAGAGTAATTCAGAACTGATTGCAAGTGTTTATCCAGGTTTACAAAACAATATATATGAAGATCAATATCTATGTCAAAGGGGGATTCTAGCACCTAAAAACGATATTGTAAACAAAATAAATTCACACATATTGAGTGAAGTAGCAGGAAATACGACAGAATATTTATCAATAGACACAGTAATGGACACAGAACAGGCTGGTGTACCACAGATGTGTCATGTATGATAAAAAAGTCATTGTTAATTCCCTTTGACCACGCGGGCGGAGCCGCGGGCAAAAGCTAGTTAATACATACCTTTAATGTCGGATTGAATCCTCGTTCTTCCATAATGACTACCCCAAATCAGGTCATTTGGAAACAACTATTATATTTTCGAATGTTTGCTAGAAAATGTCGTGATTCTGGTGTTTCGCCAAGACAGTGGCGGACAGTAATCACTTCTGAAATCGTATTGAAACGCTGCTCGATTCAAATCAGTACTTGATAAATTTCTTCTTGTTCTTCTAAAATTATCTAGTTCTTGATCTCTCTTTGATCCACGATTTCGCATTGCCAACCGAGCCGTTTCAGTGGCTGCCTCGTTTTGCTCTTGTGATTGAGAAGCACGAAGTCGCCATACTAACGCGGCGCTCTTCACGTGCCCTTTGACGCGCAATGTTTCGAATCCTGAAGGTGTATTACGGCTTTGTCGGAAAAGAATTGATTGTCTTGGTCGCGGCATGGTATTGTTAATGATAGTATTGACACAATAAGCTAATAGATATTCGAAACAAACATTTAAAATGTACTCTGTAAAACAAACACATCAACTGGTCGACTTCAAAAATTTCAAATTGTCAAAGTATCAACTGTCACTAAAAAATAAAATAAAACGGAACGGTGTAAAAAGTATCCTATAGCAGTCCCCCGGTTCTAAGGTACCTCCGGGCAAATTTTCAGCCAAATCGGTTCGGCCATTCTTGAGTTATAAATGGTGTAACTAACACGACTTTCTTTTATACTAGTGGACGCCCGCAGCTTCGCTCGCGTTACGCTTCATACTAACTTTGCACCCCCGTTTTACCCCCTTAGGGGGTGAATTTTCAACGAACATTTTAAAAAAAGAATTGGCCAAATTGGTCCAGGCGTTGTTGAGTTATGCGCTTACCAACACATTTTGCGATTCATTTTTATTATATAGAATATATAAAGATATAAGAAGTAGTAAGTATAAGAAGTGTAAATAATTCGTTCTTTAATAGTCTTAACCATAATAATCTTACCATTTCAAAAATGCAATAGACATTTTTGGATAAAAATATGTAGTTTTTTCCCGTTAAATATCCCGTCAGCCGTTAGAAAGATTTTTCCCGTTCTCAACGTACCCAAATCCGTCAGATATGAAGGGAAATCCGTTAAGTTGGCAACGCTGCGCCTGGCAGATGTGAAACATCGAAATTATTTTGTACAAGTAATAGGCACAAAAGTACAGATTATGACAGGAACTAAAACATATAAGAAACAAAAAACAACAAAAAAAATTAATAATTATAATAATTATTATTTTTAATTAAATAATAATTATTAATATTTAATAATTATTATTAATAATTATTAATATTTAATAATTATTATTAATAATTATAAATTAATTATTATATTTTATTAATAATAATTTCCGACTGTCATTGGTCGGAACTGTATAGTACATATATTCCATCATAATATAGCGTGGCGAAGCGTCGCCACGGCTCGCCACGCCAAAAATCTGGTTTGCAGATGCTCTAAACTCCGCGCCAAAATTCATTCACGATACTTTTCTGACTGAATGTATGTCAGAAGATGTAGTTATGTTATCTTTGTAATAATATATATCCGATACGGCAAGATCTCTTGGCGAACTTGTGATCTCAGTATACTGTCATAAGTCGTCTGACAAATTGGTACCTTGCATGAGTTATGGGGAAAAACATTATCTTTATACATTAGGTCATAATGGTCAAACTGGACTGAATGTTCCTTAATCAGTAAAAAAATTACTGAGTTCTAATTCTCTGACATTCATTTGCATGGATAATCAGGCTTCTAGTGTTTATCTGTTAAGGAACTATTTATTTCTTCCTTGAGTTGAATGAACCTTTTCAACATATATACTAAGTCGATATTCGATCGATTGCTAATTTCTTCGTTATTTAATGTCTTTTGCCCAGCCATATAAACCCAGCAATATAAACATTTTACGATTGCATACTCTATATTGGAACGTTGTCTGAAATAACAATTAATATTTCTTCTTTAATGTTCCACCTTGAACAATTTGTCAAGTTCTTGGGCTAAAACTGTGCCGACATGCGAACCTCCGTCGAACAGAGAAGCGATTGCAAGACCATGTTTTTATCTATAAAGTGACCTGTTACGGCCATGTACCAATCATTTACACGAGATACCCACATATTTGTAGTTCATAGTTATTTATTTGTAAAATATTTTTACACGTAAACTGTTATTTTGACTTTAGATTACATGTTTCTTGTGTTATCTGCCGTTGCCTCGTTTTCGAAGTACATCTAGTATAGTAAGTATAACGAGGGTCGAGAAACATGCAATACGGGGTATGTCCGGCTATTTTCTAATGACGAAAATCTTGACACCATTTCGCCAAAAAGATCTGTTCTCACTTTTTCAACTTCATAAGGAAAGGGCTTAGCGTCGTCCGGTATTAGTTCCACTAGCGACGATTTTAAAAGCGGTGGTTATCACAGCGCTGCCAAGTTACATACTTTAGCCCGTTAGTTTCTTAAGTAATTTGTGTTGCTTGTTAGCTCGCTAAACACATTAAATTCAGTCCCTGTCTATAACAGCAGTACACTCGATATGTATTCATTGGACACTTGGGTTAGTAATATTCCACTACAAAACGTAATACGTGAGTCTATCCCCAATATCTCCCAAGCTAAACGAACGTATCGTATTATACATTTAAAATCTATTTGTATTAAATTTATAAAAGACAATTAAGATGGTTGGCATAAAATTTTCACTGATGGATCCAAAGACGATAAGGGGGCAGGTTCAGCGTTTTTGGATTCTAGCTTGGGATGTAGCATGAAATTTAAAATCGAAACTCATATTTCTATTATGCACTTAGAACTTATTGCAATTGAAGAAGCTCTGTCGTACATTGCTTCGATAAATTACGATCAATTTGTTATCCTCACAGATTGTAAAAGTGCTCTGCAACACTTGGTTCGTTGTTCCTCTCATGTGAGAGGACTACCGATTGCCTATCGAATAATAAAATCGATTTTAAATTTGCTATCCAATAATAAAAAAATAATACTTCAATGGATTCCATCCCATATTAATCTGGAAGAAAATGATGAAGTAGACTTACTATCCAAACAAGCCACGGAAAACGGAGTCCTTGGCGGTAGTACCGGTTTTTTCAGAACATTACAAATTAATTAGAGAACAATGTCGTTTATCCTGGCAGGAATATTTTGATAGACGTTCACTGGAAAAAGGCATCTGGTATCGAACTATTCAGCCACAAATATCGGGATTTCCATGGATTGATCAGACAATGTGTAGTAGACAGTATCTGGTAACAATATTAAGATTACGATCCGGACACATCCCGTCAAATAAATTCGCATTCCTTATGAAAAAAGTACCTTCTCCTGACTGCGATGACTGCCGCAGAGTTGAAGATGTCCAACACATTTTGACGGAGTGTGTCCGGACGGACTCTTACAGGAGTCTAATGATGGCAAAGACAATGCAGATTGGTTTGCTTAACAGCATTTTGTCCTCTCCTATGTCGGATGAGGCCAAGGTGCTGTATAAGTTAGTTGTTTTGGGCCTTAGAAAATAGGTAGTCATAATTATGTGTTGTTAATGTTATTTTTGTTATTCCTTTACGGGACGATGTGGTCGCTCAGCGACAAAGTCCCTACAATAATAAATAAAATAAAAAATTAAAAAAAGTAATTTGTTCGCAAGGTTTCAATACTAGAAGTAACTTTTCAATAACAATCCATTCCTGTGGCGTTAACAAAGTCAAACCTGGTTAAAATTCGACATGGAACTTAATTTTAGTAAAACTTCCTTGCTAGGTTATGTCTTGTTCGACAATGGGTGCAAACGGCTTAAATTATCTGATCTTGTGCTGTGGGAGGTTCAGGTTGTCGCTTACTCTTTTTGAAGAGTGAGATCAAGGATTTTGGTGTGAAACAGATAAATGTTATTGTCTAAGTAGAACAGCAAAGTGTTATCACACCAAAGATTTAGTGTACTCTGACACTGATTCCCAAATGTCTCCACTAACGTAGTGATCAAGATTCTTAACCGGGCTGAGAGAATTTTCTTGTCCTGTTACGGTCGCCAAAATGTTGGGTAATTGGGTTAAATTTTAATGAAAACACCCAACTCTCATAGTATTAACTACATATATTTAATTTTTATAAATTAAATTAATAAATTAAATTAATTAAAATGTATACAGATAAAATACGTCTTCATCAAGGCGCCGGAGGGGTTATTATACTCTAGATCTGAGAGATCTGAGAGTCTGTTTGTGCAAGAGATAGAGATGTTAAATAAAACTTCATATTCAGTTCTCACGAGCCTGGCTGTATCGTTTTAATTTTCAACCCGTATCCAATCCCAAGTGTAATGGGTGAGTCTCGCCAGGTCCCTTCTGGATACATGGACGTTGTTCTTGATTCTTCCTAGTGTGTCAAGACACCTCTCAAGTCTAAATTCCTCTCCTCCTCAGGAGAAATCAGGCGATCAGCAGGTCTGTTGTATGGTAAGACTGCGTTATTCAGGGATAGTCATTGTACATTGGTGGTCAGTATATACTCGTCTCCGCCGCAATATTTGAGGCCCCTTGAGAGCTAAATATTTTTGTTAAGAGCTAAATGAAAAAAAGTTTAAAGAATCAATAATTTAATTAATGATACAGAAAAACGTAACCACCATGTTAGAATATTAAGAGAAATATTTAAAAATATGATAATTCGTCATCTGACTGAACTATCGATATCGCGTGTCAAATTAACTAATTCTAGTCCACTTCTGCTGGGTGTTGCGTTTTCATCCTCATAAGTTGCCATGGTACCAATTTTTTTGAAGTAAAACTTCTTTAGG
The DNA here is from genome assembly GCA_944567765.1 of Carterocephalus palaemon. Lineage (NCBI taxonomy): Eukaryota > Metazoa > Arthropoda > Insecta > Lepidoptera > Hesperiidae > Carterocephalus > Carterocephalus palaemon. The sequence goes on from OX155661.1 coordinate 3,312,392, forward strand.
CGCGACTAGGGAGTAACTCAGATTTTTGATTCTGACGGAAGTTCTGACGTTTATTTTCTGACGGATGTGACGCTTATTTTCTGACTGAAGTAACGCTTATTAAACTATTAATTTATTTTAATCAAACGAGTACTCTTTACTTTTGGAACGAAGTTCCTTATTGGACGGATGTTCCGTTTATTTTCTTATTAAACTATTAATTTATTTTAATCAAACGAGTACTTTTTACTTTTGGAACGAGGTTCCTTATCGCGCGTTGGTGGTCGGTCAGTACTGACTCCCGGGACCGCCGTTTTCCTTGCCTTGATTCACATTTGAATGTTGAACGCAAGATTTCCATAGAGTAATGCTCGTGTTGAGTTTCCACTTTATGAATTCTTAATTCGTGATGCATGTTTATAGAATTTTGAAGGAATAAACTAAACCATTATTTCTTAAACCTTTTTCAGCTGACCGTGTAGTGTATAGACAATTTGACTGACTGACTGACTGACATATCAACGCAGGGCCTAAACTATATATAGTAACTTATAAAAATGAAGTACCTGATAAGTTTTACTTCAAGCGCGCGTAAAGGTTACACGCACACACTTTTTTTTATAACTTCTTTTGGCAATCCATAGTTGTGGCGGCATTTTTTCGTCCGGCGTAATCCAGATCTGACATTGCAAATAATCCTTGATCTTTTTTGGGTCTTCTTCGTGCTGCAAAACCGGCATCTAGTAAAAGACACGTTTATCTTTCCATACAACTTGGGGCATGAGATGTACCTCGGGTACAAATATTGATTTTTGGAGAAAAATATGCGATAATTTATTTAAAAAATACATTTTTTACTGCATTTGTACCACCTAAAATTAACTTTAAAAGATAATTTATGTATTGCAACACTGCAATATGCAATATAGCATAACATTGCGTTTCGGTTGTTACTAAATCTGCAATTAGTCTATACCCATATATAAAATATACAATAAGCGCATTGTATTAATAAACTACCTTAAGAAACAGAATCATAGTATCTTATATTGATTTAAATATTCTATTAATTACCATTAAAGGCAATCGTTTGGCCCAAAATTGATCGTCTCCTTTCCCTTGGTCTTCTGGATAGTGTGGCACGGAAGAGCGTCTGATTTCAGCGGGAATCCCGAAATTTCCACCTTGTTTGTTCCTAAAAATAATATTCCACCTTTAAATTTATCCATGCTTTCATCCACCGTTTGGGTGCTCGATTGAGAACATAGTCTGGAATATTCCGTTTAGTCTCGTTATCATTGGACGTATTTTGTAAAGTTTATCACGATATGGCGTATCTCTTCCGGGTTCTTTGGTATTATCGTTCAAGTTCATGTTCACGCAAAAGAGATTCAAAAAACTAAAGGCTTTCAGTCAGTTTTTTGAATCTCTTTTGCGTCAAAGTTTTGGCAATATCAGGATTTCTATAAAAAGTATCAGTTGACCAATACAGATTGACATCAGGTAAGGGGTGAAGACCCATCATTATCAAGATACCAAGATATGCACGCATTTCAGCGACAAATGTTATATTCCCCTGAAAGGTTTCCATAAATATTTGTTTGTTCTTCGGTTACTGGTTCAACGCTTTCGAGATATTCTACCGAAACACGTGGTCCGGGAGGGTCTTGAAAGTTCTCTAACCCCCCTCTCAAATTCAGGCTTTTCACCAAATATCCTTGAAAGCCCTCGCGAAACTTCATCGTCGAAATCCAGCACCGAATCGAACAAAAGTGGCACTTCCGAGATACTTTCGTCGTTACTTTCAATAGCGGAGAGATCATCTTCTAAAATACTGGCGATAACACTTTCAGATAACTTTTTTCTCTTCGACATTTCCCTGAAATAATAAGTACGTTAGCGGGTAACGGTAACTATATTACCACCAAATACTACTAAGTTGATGTAACCAGGCAATGGTAAGAGTTTTACCACCGAGTTTACGACGATTTTCTAATGTAGTACAAAGTTCCAATGCAAAATTATTGCAGGATGCAGGGAAAAATGCAGGATAATATAATCAATAATTTCAAAAAACCTCCCAAAACCACTTACCGGAATCTTTTTAGAATAAAATTTCGATATATTTACGCCAAACATACCCTAAATAAGGATGTGGAATCAAAAAATCTTCCAAATTATGTACTTCGAATACATCAATTTGTCCGTTGGGGTTTAGGACTTATGGCGATCAGTTAGACAACCAACGAGTTTGAATATCCATTTATTACTGTCTCAACATTACAATAGTTCGTAATAATATAAAATACGAAAAACAAAGACAATACAATTTGTATTTTTTTTAAGTGATATACAATTTAGTCCTATTTTTATGAACAATTTCCTCTTTATTATTTCGTAAAAATTTTACATTTGGTTCAATATCTTCCAAAACTTTTAATGGTCCGTAATACACATCACTAAATTTATTTCCAATTTCATTTTTCAGTAACAAAAGATCATCCTTCTTATACACAGGCTTTAAATATTTATCAAACTTAAATCTTCTCATCGCTTTCGATTTAATTAAATTTTTTCTTGCTTCGCATTGAGCTTTTTATACTCTAAACTTCAATTCTAACGGATAATTTTCTACATTATACAGAGGTTCTACAGTAGTACAATTTTGTAAGTTGGAAGGTATGTTACATTGTTTTCCAAAAACAAGTTGAAGAATGTACAGAAGTGTTGTATGAGAAACACCAATATGGAAGCCAATAACTCAAATTTCTAGGATTATTATTATCTGTCTGATTTCTCAAAAACGCATTTAAGGACTTATGAGAGTTTTCAAGTGCGCCTATAGATTCATGGTGATAAGCGCATGATACGGTTTGTTTTATATTTAATAGTTTGCATACCTCGGACATGGTGCTGTTGATGAACTCGCTATACGATGATACCGTACCTGAGTATGAAGTTGTCGACGAAGGCTCGTGCTACACTTACGCTATCTTTACTAACTAATGGGTACGCCTCTACATACTTAATTCACACTGAAGTGTGAGTATATAACTATAATTATCATAATCCTTATCTAAGGTCCCAACTATATCTAAGAAAACCTTATCAAAAGCAGACTGCGCAGTGGTAGTTATTACCATTGGCTGTTTCGTGTGCAGCGAATGCTTTTGTTTTTGACATTTGTCGCACTTATTTACGAATTCTGTTACGTCTTTTATCATATTCGGTCAGAAGTAATATTTCTTAATATTACATAACATACGTCGTATGTATGTATGTATGGCCGCTAGTAGGTAGCATGTGAAAATCATTTAGAATCACTTTTATGTCGTCCCTATTCCTTACGCTTATGACGTGCTTTAAAATGTAAATTCTAGGACCGGTCTGGCTATCATTATTTTTATAATATTCGGTTAACCACTTCAAATAGATACTATTTTCCTTATTTTTTATAACATAAATTTCTTTCAAGGACATTCTATTACAGATAGAATCCAAATCTCACGAAAGCGTCTCGCGCTGAACTTGATCGAGAAAATGGGTCGCGCCACAAAAATTGTCGCCTTACATGGCACATAAATAAAATCATTGAAACTCACATAATGGATATTTTTTCCTAATCTATACTGAGAGATAATTCATTCAGTACAGTTCTTTGGTTTTTCAAGAACTTCAACGACTTTCGGTTGATCAGGCCGATTGTCTTTGTCATTCTTGCTAGCTGGTTTATCACTCGTATTGTCGCCTAATTTTTTTGCCATTTTTCGGGTCATGACATTTAAAACATCTTGTGACATACTTTTCAATTCATCAGACGTTATAAGGATACGAGATAATGTGTCTGCAGCTACATTACTCACGCCTTTGACATACTGTATTGCGAAAAGTGAAAAGAATGTGAAAGTGTATTTGTTTGTTTGTCCGGCTTTCACGTCGCAACGAAGCTATTATATGGTATGGTTTTTGTGTGTGGAGATAGTGAGGAGGGTGGAGAGTGACGTAGGCTACTTTTTACCGTGGTAAAACATCCCCATGCCATGGGAAGATCGATGTTTTGTTATTTGCTAGATATTTAGTTCCGGGTGTTGTTAATAGATGGCGTTAGTAAAATTCATTTGCAAGTTCTGAATCACGCTAACAAATGATACATGTAAATTAATTAAGTCATAGGTAACTAATAAATTGAATTGAATTTGGAATTTACGCTGGATAAATTGTTGTTTTGGTTTACCTCTTCTTACCTCTGTTTCCTTTATGCATCTTTTAATCGTGGAACTGTCTCTATTTATCCACCACAAATGTGTCATGTATGATAAACAACTCATTGTTAATTCCCTTTGACCACGCGCGCGAAGCCGCGGGTAAAAGCTAGTGAGGAATAAATTTGCGATAATAGTTTGCAAAAGCAACAAAACGCCTAGCATCATCGGAATTCTTTGGTGTCGGATAACATTGAATTGCTCGAGTTTTTTCCGGATCGGGTAAAACGCCTTGTTCAGAGACCACATGGCCTAATTGTTTAGTTAAAAATTTACATTTTTCCGGATTAATTTTTAAATTTACTTGCCTAATGCCCGGTTTCTGAAACTTTGGTCAGAGAAAAATTCATTCAAACATTCGGTTGTCTTTCATCGCATAACAAGATTGTATTGATTGCTTATATAAGTTGGTAACACCTAACTTATCTCCCGGTGATAAAAATATATCTGAGTACTTCGCACATATGTTTTCAATGGTAATAGATAAGATTTAAAATTGAAAATAACTTTTTCACACGATCAGCAATTCACACATTTATTATTTTCAAACGAGCACAACAAGTACTCATCTGAACTATCTAGCTCTGGAGTAAAATAGCTTAATTTTACCTCACTTTCATTCGTGTTTAGAATTTTCAACGGAATTTTTCCTTCAATAGGACATACTAAAACTGACGCCAAAAATACACCTTCACATAGTTGTTTAGGTTAGACTACACAATCGTTCTGTATATTCGTTTCCACAAAGTACGTTATCTCACATCTAGGTGGTATAGTCAAATAATTATTATAGCCAAGCAGACCCATTTGTAAAGGTATATTGACGCAGGATCGGGAGGAGTGGCGACAATTGAGGGAGGCCTATGTCCAGCAGTGGACCCAAAAAGGCTGATGTATGGATGGATGGATTGACGGGTATATCACGATTAATTGTTAATATATTACGTTCAAAATCTAATATGCAAATCTTTAAAAAAAAAAGAAAGACGGGTTGCACTCCGGGTGTGCCGGCAGAAGTGAAAACTTGATTATTAACGTTGAGTATGTTTGATATTTTGGAATGGTTAGGGAATAATTTTGCACCAATTGCTTTATCAGTATAAAAGTACTATCATTTATGTGGTAGAATACAATATTCATTTATTGCGCTATCGTACACAAACATGACAATTTATATTACATTAACAGTAGGCCCAGGCATACATTTTCGCCGCGCCGTAGAGAGGGGATAGCTGTCTACTCTCCATCCGTCTTACGCTTTTTCGATCAGTAGGGCGGGTCACGTGTCCTGACGCGAGTTTAAGATTTTATACCCATTACAGAAAAAGTGCTCAACGCCGCTAAAGAAGTTTTCACTTCAAAAATCTTGTCCTAGAATTCCATCAATTCAAAATTCTTCAGTATGTAAAACTTATGTTCAAACTCATAACTATCGTAATTTAATAATTACGTAAACAAATCCATCAGAATAAACGTGTTTGCTGACGTCGCTTATTTTGATTCTCTCTATATGGAAAGGAATGTTCCAACTATCGAATACGCCTTGTCTTATTACGGATAGCGACGCGCCGGAGTCAATTAACCAGTTCTTAGATTCATTGTGTACTTTTAAATAAACAGAGTTTACATTTTGGCAGAAATAATGTTCATGCACGAAAAAACTGATTGTTGGCGTTACTTTGTTACATTTCCTGATTAGAATTGGAATTATTATTTTCATGCATCTCGGCAACGTTCACTTGGTTCCGCCGAGTATGGCCACGAAAACCAGTAGAGCTTTGATAATAATTCTTTCCACGAGAGCTGTTACTACGCGCGTTGCTTCGGGTACCACGGCTAAAACCTCGATTGTAATTAACATTTTGGGAAAATGAACCCCTAGAGAAAATCCTTTGAGAATTATTAGGATAAGTCCCCCTTTGATGACGCTTCCCTGAGAAACATTAAATTAATAAATAAATAAATAAATAAACATAAATTGGACTCGCCTTTATTATGACGAAAACCTCATCCGTTGTTCACCTCCGCTCGAAATATTCTCGTCCAGCGCATCTTAAATAGTGTCCTTTAAAGTGCTATAATTCCTCGCAGCAATAATGGTGCTCAACTGAATGTTACGCAAGCCATCGGAAAATCTTTTAATAGCAGTTCGCTCATTAATTTCTTCGGTTTCAAAATTTCATACGAACTAGAATTTCCATTAGCTTGAGTAATAGTCAAATCGACGAATAACTGTTCTATCTGCTTACCATACTCTTCTATAGTCATGGTATCCTGCCGAATACATTGCAGTTGAGACTGTATCGCTGTATCAGATTTCTTATAATCATAATCATAATATTTATTTGTCATGAAGTGGTACATTTAGATGTTACAATTAAACTTCCTCACTCTAACCACTAGGTGGTATACAAATGTCAATAGAAATAAGGTGATATGTTGTTGTTCTAACTACATTTATAATGTTCTGTTGTGATAGTAACCCAAAATATCAATCAATTTTCAACATCCTAAAAAATCATTAATATGATAAAAACATTTTGTCACTTGCCAAGTTTGAGGCAATATATCCTTGGTAAGCTTTCATGGCTGTTGTTCTATTACTAATTTTAGGGAGACGCCATAACGGATATACAAAACGATTTATTTTTGAGCAAAGCATATTAATATGGTCTTTCCGTAAGTATTGTTATTGTTACATACCATCACATACCCGGTTTTTGCAATTATTATTTTACCATTACGTTGTCCATTAGAGTTCTCTGCACTCACAAAAATACTTACGTACACGCGTTAGAAGTTATACTATACTTCTTCGGCGTAACAAGATAAAAATCTTTTCAAAAATTTTATCTTTCGCCTTATAGAAAAAAGGTATTTAGTATAAATTGCGATCAATACAATTTTTTTACCATCTTCTGCTATACACTCCGCAACACAAAATTCACCTACTGATGATGTCGCTGAAGTAACAAAGTCGGACTGTTTTACAGTCATGTCGATAGCCGTGGTTACAATGTTAGTTGTATCATTTACATGGTGATAGATAGCAACTCCTCCAGCTCGAACATTTTGATCGTTTGTATTGAATTATACAAATAGACTCATTATCGGACAACCAAGTTTCACTCAACATTAAAATTTGAGATTTTTGTACAATTGAATCAATTTAATCACCGGAATGATCCCGCAGACTTTGTGTACACTGTCAAACCATTTTTTGACAATGTTGACTATAGCTAACTTCAGGGTGTCGGTTTTTTGTGACGGTGTGCGCGCGCATCGTAAAAATTTACTCTCATAATTTTTCCCTAACGCGTCAAAAGAAGTATAACTTCAAAAAAATTTCTTCTACCGCTATCATACAGGCGTGACCTTCGCAGCGGTAGCGTCACGTTGCTGCCGACGTAGAAGACTCACAGTTCTCCGCAAATCGTACATCTCCATTTTTCGCGGCATCCATTTCCCGTAACATTTCCGATAGTAACGTAGCAGCAAAATTGCGCCTCCATCAGGTAAAATTATGCAGATGGCAATCGGGTGTAAGTGCTCCAGCTGGCAAGGCTTAAAAGTTGCTCCGTAGAAGCGGAATTCCCGGCTCCGTTCTGGGCGATCCCAATTTCCATTTCTTTAGATTTTTGTCCACCCATTCTCGTTACTATAATCGTGCACACCACGTTTCGCGGACAGGTCAGAAAGTTTTATTATCAATAGTTCGTAATAATATAAGATACGATTACATACATTGCAAAAAAAACAACAACAAAACTTAAGCGCGTTCGCCTCTGATGTGACGAGGTAGCTGGATGTCCTTGGGCATAGTTGTTACGCGCTTCGCGTGAATGGCGCACAGGTTGGTGTCTTCAAAGAGACCGACCAGATAAGCCTCGCTGGCCTCCTGAAGCGCCATCACTGCGGAGCTCTGGAAGCGCAGATCGGTCTTGAAGTCTTGAGCGATCTCACGCACTAAACGCTGGAAGGGCAACTTGCGGATGAGAAGTTCAGTTGCTCTTCTGGTAACGACGGATTTCACGAAGAGCTACAGTACCGGGCCTGTAACGATGCGGCTTCTTCACGCCACCGGTGGCGGGCGCACTTTTACGTGCAGCATTGGTGGCAAGCTGCTTGCGAGGTGCCTTACCACCGGTTGATATACGAGCGGTCTACTTCGTACGAGCCATCGCAAATGCAAAATTCCGACGAAACTGTCCTTGGGCATAATTGTTACGCGCTTCGCGTGAATGGCGCACAGGTTGGTGTCTTCAAAGAGACCAACCAGATAAGCCTCGCTGGCCTCCTGAAGCGCCATCACTGCGGAGCTCTGGAAGCGCAGATCGGTCTTGAAGTCTTGAGCGATCTCACGCACTAAACGCTGGAAGGGCAACTTGCGGATGAGAAGTTCAGTTGCCCTTCTGGTAACGACGGATTTCACGAAGAGCTACAGTACCGGGCCCTGTAACGATGCGGCTTCTTCACGCCACCGGTGGCGGGCGCACTTTTACGTGCAGCATTGGTGGCAAGCTGCTTGCGAGGTGCCTTACCACCGGTTGATATACGAGCGGTCTATTTCGTACGAGCCATCGCAAATGCAAAATTCCGACGAAACTGTCCTTGGGCATAATTGTTACGCGCTTCGCGTGAATGGCGCACAGGTTGGTGTCTTCAAAGAGACCGACCAGATAAGCCTCGCTGGCCTCCTGAAGCGCCATCACTCTGGAGCTCTGGAAGCGCAGATCGGTCTTGAAGTCTTGAGCGATCTCACGCACTAAACGCTGGAAGGGCAACTTGCGGATGAGAAGTTCAGTTGCTCTTCTGGTAACGACGGATTTCACGAAGAGCTACAGTACCGGGCCTGTAACGATGCGGCTTCTTCACGCCACCGGTGGCGGGCGCACTTTTACGTGCAGCATTGGTGGCAAGCTGCTTGCGAGGTGCCTTACCACCGGTTGATATACGAGCGGTCTACTTCGTACGAGCCATCGCAAATGCAAAATTCCGACGAAACGTAAATTAAGTATTATGAAAAGTATATATAATATAAATAATATATATCTTCCGAACGAACTAACGATGAAACGACCGTACGCTGTGAACGAAAGGGGACTAATAATTCTCGCGATTTTTGATGTGAAACATCTATAGCCGCACGTAAAACCGATTTCTGGCGTGGCGACGCATGCCGTGGCGACGCGTCGCCACGCTATATGATGGTATATATATAACGACTGTTAAGCCATCTCTCTCGCTACACTGAGCTCGGATACCTATAGTGTATACTCCGTAGTGTATTTTTTTTTTTTTTTGCTTTTTTTATTTTATTTTTCGTTTTGTTTTGTTTTTTTTGCTTTTTTTGTTTTGTTTTTTGTTGTTTTTTTTTTCTTGTTTTTTCTTGTGCCATCAGGAGATGGTATTATCTGAGAGAATGGATTATTCGAAACTGTCCTTGGGCATAATTGATACGCGCTTCGCGTGAATGGCGCACAGGTTGGTGTCTTCAAAGAGACCGACCAGATAAACCTCGCTGGCCTCCTGAAGCGCCATCACTGCGGAGCTCTGGAAGCGCAGATCGGTCTTGAAGTCTTGAGCGATCTCACGCACTAAACGCTGGAAGGGCAACTTGCGGATGAGAAGTTCAGTTGCTCTTCTGGTAACGACGGATTTCACGAAGAGCTATAGTACCGGGCCTGTAACGATGCGGCTTCTTCACGCCACCGGTGGCGGGCGCACTTTTACGTGCAGCATTGGTGGCAAGCTGCTTGCGAGGTGCCTTACCACCGGTTGATATACGAGCGGTCTACTTCGTACGAGCCATCGCAAATGCAAAATTCCGACGAAACTGTCCTTGGGCATAATTGTTACGCGCTTCGCGTGAATGGCGCACAGGTTGGTGTCTTCAAAGAGACCGACCAGATAAGCCTCGCTGGCCTCCTGAAGCGCCATCACTGCGGAGCTCTGGAAGCGCAGATCGGTCTTGAAGTTTTGAGCGATCTTACGCACTAAACGCTGGAAGGGCAACTTGCGGATGAGAAGTTCAGTTGCTCTTCTGGTAACGACGGATTTCATGAAGAGCTACAGTACCGGGCCTGTAACGATGCGGCTTCTTCACGCCACCGGTGGCGGGCGCACTTTTACGTGCAGCATTGGTGGCAAGCTGCTTGCGAGGTGCCTTACCACCGGTTGATGTACGAGCGGTCTACTTCGTACGAGCCATCGCAAATGCAAAATTCCGACGAAACGTAAATTAAGTATTATGAAAAGTATATATAATATAAATAATATATATCTTCCGAACGAACTAACGATGAAACGACCGTACGCTGTGAACGAAAGGGGACTAATAATTCTCGCGATTTTTGATGTGAAACATCTATAGCCGCACGTAAAACCGATTTCTGGCGTGGCGACGCATGCCGTGGCGACGCGTCGCCACGCTATATGATGGTATATATATAACGACTGTTAAGCCATCTCTCTCGCTACACTGAGCTCGGATACCTATAGTGTATACTCCGTAGTGTATTTTTGTTTTGTTTTTTTTTGCTTTTTTTTGTTTTGTTTTTTGTTGTTTTTTTTTTCTTATTTTTTCTTGTGCCATCAGGAGATGGTATTATCTGAGAGAATGGATTATTCGAAACTGTCCTTGGGCATAATTGTTACGCGCTTCGCGTGAATGGCGCACAGGTTGGTGTCTTCAAAGAGACCGACCAGATAAGCCTCGCTGGCCTCCTGAAGCGCCATCACTGCGGAGCTCTGGAAGCGCAGATCGGTCTTGAAGTCTTGAGCGATCTCACGCACTAAACGCTGGAAGGGCAACTTGCGGATGAGAAGTTCAGTTGCTCTTCTGGTAACGACGGATTTCACGAAGAGCTACAGTACCGGGCCTGTAACGATGCGGCTTCTTCACGCCACCGGTGGCGGGCGCACTTTTACGTGCAGCATTGGTGGCAAGCTGCTTGCGAGGTGCCTTACCACCGGTTGATATACGAGCGGTCTACTTCGTACGAGCCATCGCAAATGCAAAATTCCGACGAAACGTAAATTAAGTATTATGAAAAGTATATATAATATAAATAATATATATCTTCCGAACGAACTAACGATGAAACGACCGTACGCTGTGAACGAAAGGGGACTAATAATTCTCGCGATTTTTGATGTGAAACATCTATAGCCGCACGTAAAACCGATTTCTGGCGTGGAGACGCATGCCGTGGCGACGCGTCGCCACGCTATATGATGGTATATATATAACGACTGTTAAGCCATCTCTCTCGCTACACTGAGCTCGGATACCTATAGTGTATACTCCGTAGTGTATTTTTGTTTTTTTTTTTTTGCTTTTTTTATTTTATTTTTCGTTTTGTTTTGTTTTTTTTTTTTTTTTGTTTTGTTTTTTGTTGTTTTTTTTTCTTGTTTATTCTTGTGCCATCAGGAGATGGTATTATCTAAGAGAATGGATTATTCGAAACTGTCCTTGGGCATAATTGTTACGCGCTTCGCGTGAATGGCGCACAGGTTGGTGTCTTCAAAGAGACCGACCAGATAAGCCTCGCTGGCCTCCTGAAGCGCCATCACTGCGGAGCTCTGGAAGCGCAGATCGGTCTTGAAGTCTTGAGCGATCTCACGCACTAAACGCTGGAAGGGCAACTTGCGGATGAGAAGTTCAGTTGCTCTTCTGGTAACGACGGATTTCACGAAGAGCTACAGTACCGGGCCTGTAACGATGCGGCTTCTTCACGCCACCGGTGGCGGGCGCACTTTTACGTGCAGCATTGGTGGCAAGCTGCTTGCGAGGTGCCTTACCACCGGTTGATATACGAGCGGTCTACTTCGTACGAGCCATCGCAAATGCAAAATTCCGACGAAACTGTCCTTGGGCATAATTGTTACGCGCTTCGCGTGAATGGCGCACAGGTTGGTGTCTTCAAAGAGACCGACCAGATAAGCCTCGCTGGCCTCCTGAAGCGCCATCACTGCGGAGCTCTGGAAGCGCAGATCGGTCTTGAAGTCTTGAGCGATCTCACGCACTAAACGCTGGAAGGGCAACTTGCGGATGAGAAGTTCAGTTGCTCTTCTGGTAACGACGGATTTCACGAAGAGCTACAGTACCGGGCCTGTAACGATGCGGCTTCTTCACGCCACCGGTGGCGGGCGCACTTTTACGTGCAGCATTGGTGGCAAGCTGCTTGCGAGGTGCCTTACCACCGGTTGATATACGAGCGGTCTACTTCGTACGAGCCATCGCAAATGCAAAATTCCGACGAAACGTAAATTAAGTATTATGAAAAGTATATATAATATAAATAATATATATCTTCCGAACGAACTAACGATGAAACGACCGTACGCTGTGAACGAAAGGGGACTAATAATTCTCGCGATTTTTGATGTGAAACATCTATAGCCGCACGTAAAACCGATTTCTGGCGTGGCGACGCATGCCGTGGCGACGCGTGGCCACGCTATATGATGGTATATATATAACGACTGTTAAGCCATCTCTCTCGCTACACTGAGCTCGGATACCTATAGTGTATACTCCGTAGTGTTTTTTTTTTTTTGGTTTTTTTTATTTTATTTTTCGTTTTGTTTTGTTTTTTTTGCTTTTTTTTGTTTTGTTTTTTGTTGTTTTTTTTTTTGTTGTTTTTTCTTGTGCCATCAGGAGATGGTATTATCTGAGAGAATGGATTATTCGAAACTGTCCTTGGGCATAATTGTTACGCGCTTCGCGTGAATGGCGCACAGGTTGGTGTCTTCAAAGAGACCGACCAGTAAGCCTCGCTGGCCTCCTGAAGCGCCATCACTGCGGAGCTCTGGAAGCGCAGATCGGTCTTGAAGTCTTGAGCGATCTCACGCACTAAACGCTGGAAGGGCAACTTGCGGATGAGAAGTTCAGTTGCTCTTCTGGTAACGACGGATTTCACGAAGAGCTACAGTACCGGGCCTGTAACGATGCGGCTTCTTCACGCCACCGGTGGCGCGCGCACTTTTACGTGCAGCATTGGTGGCAAGCTGCTTGCGAGGTGCCTTACCACCGGTTGATATACGAGCGGTCTACTTCGTACGAGCCATCGCAAATGCAAAATTCCGACGAAACGTAAATTAAGTATTATGAAAAGTATATATAATATAAATAATATATATCTTCCGAACGAACTAACGATGAAACGACCGTACGCTGTGAACGAAAGGGGACTAATAATTCTCGCGATTTTTGATGTGAAACATCTATAGCCGCACGTAAAACCGATTTCTGGCGTGGCGACTGTAAAGTATTATTATATGCGGAGCACAATGAAACTATCTTGTTGCGGTGTTAAGACTCATTTTATTATTCTTGTACCCACATCAATATATGACAATCCTCTCATTACAAAAAAAAACAAAAAAAAAAATAGCATCAACAATTAATCAAAGAAAAATTTAAAAGTATGTAGGTACATTACAAATATACCTACACTCATACACTTTGAGTCGTTTTTAATTTGTATATTCTACTTTTATTATAATCTAATGGTATCTTTATATTTTATGAATAGTAATGGAAAATTACAAATGTTATAGTTTATTCTGTTCTCAGTTTTCATCATTAATTATCCTAATCATAACACCATACAGTATCACATTCAAACATTTTTAATATGTCAAGTCTATACTTAGGTATACCTATTATGAAACACAGTCATCTAACCATTTATATGTCCACCTTTACCCAGTGTTAATTATATTTATTTTACTTAATTAATAGCATTTCAGTTCAAATTGTCAATTCTAGCAATTAATCCTTAACCTAGTTAACTTACATGTAGGTTGACTTATTACCGCACCCTTCCATTATGTCCTGACGTCCTCCTCACATCCAGGACTCGGAAATCCCCACCGATCAGGAGGAATCACTTGCCTGCCGTAACGAGTATATTTATTAGTGTTTGTCGGTGGAGCGGGGGATGGAGCACTGGAGCAGTGTGGCGCTTGCTGGCCATCCACTGCGTCGTCATACCTCATAGACGAGTAACCATAACCTAACGACTCGTGGTTAAACCGTGTCGAATCAACTAGAAGATGCCTTCGGTTCCGCCTAATTATGTTGCCCGTTTTAAATATTTTTACCGAATACGATCTAGGGCCTACTAACGAGCAAATTTTTCCCGACAACCAGTTATTGTCTACTTTGACTTTAACATTTTGACCCACATGTAATGGTGTAAGGTATTTGCTGGTTCTGTCATAATAGGTCTTTTGAACATTTCTCCTATGTTCAAACTTATCGAGTACCTTTTTATGAATTTTGGGTTTCAGTATTAATGGTGGGCACGGCAGTATGCTACGAAGTTTCCTGTTATAAAGTAATTCTGCTGGCGATGGAATGTCCGAGCTGATGGGTGTATTCATAAATTCCAACAGTGCTATATTAAAATCTGCTTTTTCGTAAGACGTTTTTTTCATTATGTTTTTCACGGTTTGTATTGCACGTTCTACCTGACCGTTCGATTGAGGATATCTAGGTGAGGACGTGATGTGTTGAAAATGCCATTCTTTTGAAAACATCTGAAATACACTACTTGAAAACTCAGGGCCGTTATCGGACATCACTATTTCAGGAATTCCATGTCTAGAAAATATCTGTTTTAATTTTGATACTACTTGGTCAGATCTCAAGGATTTTAATTTTTTAATTTCAATATATTTGCTATAGTAATCTACTGCGATAACAAATGATTTTTTACCAAAATGGAATATGTCAACCCCCACTTTATACCACGGCTTGTCATGAATCTCGTGTTGCATTAAGGGTTCCTTAACGTTTTGTTTTCTATATGTTAGACATGCTTGGCATTGTGATAAATAGTCTTTTAATTGAGACTGCATATTTGGCCAAAACATAATTTCCCTAGCCCTTAACAAACACTTTTCTAACCCTAAGTGTGCCGAATGAATCTTTTTTAACATTTCCCTGCGCATGCATTTAGGTATAACTACTTTGTTACCTTTCCATATGATTCCGAACGAAGTGGTCAGCTCGTCTCTGTTGTTCCAGTACGGCTTTATTACATCCGCTACTTCCGTTCTATGTTCCGGCCACCCCTTTTTAATAACTTTAACCAGTTCACATAACTCGGGATCCTTTTGAGTACTAACTTGTATGCTTAAAAAATGTGAATCAGTAAGCGGGTTGGTGGCCGCTACTGCACACACCTGCGCTTGCGCGTCGAGATGATCGCGCGGCTGTGTGCGGGCGCTCGAGCCCGGTGCGACTGCACGCGATAGTGTATCCGCTATGTATAGGTACTTGCCCGGCTTGTAAACAAGTTGAAATGCGTACGGTTGTAATCTTAATAACATTCTTTGTAGCCGCGCGGGTGCACTCGCCAAAGGCTTTTTAATAATGCTGACTAAGGGCTTGTGATCCGTTTCAATGGTGACATCGGATCGGCCGTATATATATGTGTAGAATTTTTCGCAAGCAAATACACACGCGTATAATTCTTTCTCAATCTGCGCATACGATTGTTCCGTTTTAGTTAGCGACCTTGACGCATAACATACCGGCAAGTTGTCTTGCATTAGACATGCACCTAGCCCGTTTTTACTAGCATCCACAGATATAACAACTGGCTTGTTCAGAGTATAGTATTGTAGTACCGGCGTGGATGTTAGACTACTCTTGAGTCTGTTAAAGCAAGCGTCATGGTTTGCGTCCCAGTGCCATTCCACATCTTTTTTTTAACAAATCTCGTAAGATAGATGTTTTTTCAGATAAGTTAGGTATTGAAGTACTTATGTAGGTGACTAATCCTAAAAATCTTTCGACGTCTTTTTTGTTTTTCGGTGTGGGCATGTTCTTTACAGCCAGTAAGTGCGAATCGTCCGGATAAATACCATTTTTTGTAATTTTGTGCCCGAGATATTTAATTTCCGTTAAGCCTATTTTACACTTGTCTTTGTTAAGTCTAATATTTATGTCTTGACACCTTCGTAACACAGCTCTGAGACGTTGATCATGGATTTCTTTTGTCGGCCCATATACTAACAAATCATCAATAAACTGTACTATTCCGTCTAGGTCATCAAAGTGGCTATATAATTTTTTGTGAAATATTTCTGATGCTGAAGATATGCCATAGGGCATTCTTAAAAATTTCCATCTCCCATAAATAGTACCAAAAGTGCATAAGTTTGTGCTTTCCTCATGTAATTTAACATGCCAGAAACCCTGCTTGGCATCTAGAGTACTAAAGTACTTAGCACCTGCCAGGTTAGCCGTCAACTCCTCAAAGGTAGGTAATTTGAAATGTTCGCGTTTGATCGCCTTGTTGAGGTCCTGCGGATCTAAACAAATACGAAGGTCTCCGCTGGGCTTTTTCACAACTGTTATGCTATTCACCCAATCCGTTGGCCCTTCAACTTTGGCAATGATCCCTTGACTTTCCATTTCCAATAGTTTAGCTTTTATCTGATCCCTCAAAGCAAGTGGCAACCTTCTCGGAGCATGAATGACCGGCCTTACATTATTATTTAACTGTATTTTATATTCACCTGGCAAACAACCAATACCTACAAACAAGTTAGGAAATTCATCTAATATACTATTCTGACTTGCGTTCGATATCGACAAAACTCTTTTAATTAAACCTAATTCCTCACACGCTTCCCTGCCTAATATCGGAGGAGAATTCACCTGTGCAATAATAAATTTTAAAATGTGAGGGTTGTTTTTATGAATAATTTTTAAATAACATTTGCCAATAACCGTTATATTGCTACCTGAATAACCTTGTAATTTTAGTGTTGTAGTTAGTAGGTCACTTTCCAATACATGTATTTTAGATAATAACTTTTGAGGTATTATGTTCACATCTGCTCCAGTGTCCAATTTAAAGTTAATGTATGAATTATTCACTTTCAAACTAACTGACCAATCGCTTACTTTACTACAAACGCGGTGGCAATCGTGATCTCTTACCTGATCGGAGGAGTCATCCTGGACCGCGAATACCCTGCACATCTTAGAAAAGTGGTTCATTTTGTAGCACTTATTGCACTGCTGGCCAAAAGCTGGGCACTTGTACGCTCCATGGGCCCGTCCACACCTGGAACAGCCCTTCGATTCGACGTTGTACCTCTCTGGTGGAGGTAGACGGTCGTTGCCGTCGAGCGGGCAGCGGCACGGGCGCGGGCGCGCCGCGGGGCCGACGGTCGAAATGCGCGCTGCGCCCGGCTCCTGCCGGCGGGGCCCGGCGCCCGCGGCCTTCGCGAACCCAGCTCACCTGCTCGCTCACTTCGTGTACCTGGTGCTCTGAGACCTCTGTTTTGATTTCTTCAGCGTGAACGTGTGTCATCTCTGCCAGTCTGCATATGTCCATTGCTTTTTTCAAGGTTAAATCCGTTTCTCGTAGGAGACGTTCTCTCAAGGCACCGTCCTTTATTCCACAAATTAGTCTATCTCGTATTAGGTCCTTGCACAAGTCTTTGAATTCGCAATTTGCCGCCATCTTGTTGAGTTCAAAGGCGTATTGTTCCACCGATTCCAATTCGCGTTGTTCCCGGGTAAAAAATTTGTGTCGTTCGACGGTTATATTTTTCTTAGGCTTAAAATACTTGCCAAACGCTTTTAGTAATTGTTCCACCGTCGTAAACTTCTCGTCAAATTGGTCATATACCTCTCGACATTTCTCACCGATGATATGCAAAAGTATGTTAATTTGTACTCCTTGACTCTTTTTTGATAGTTCGCAGGCTTCAAAGTAGATCATAAATGCTTTTTGCCAACAATCCCATTCCTTGCTGAGATTTCCCGATGTAACATTTTGCAGATTGTTCTCGAACGAAAATGGCGGCGGTGGTTGCAAAACAGATTCCATTTTTACACTTTTATTGGCATGTATTTCGTTATTTTTTATATTATATACGATTATTTAGGACACTTTCGACGTTATTATGCACTTTTTATCAAAATTTTTACCGGCTGCGCCATGTAAAGTATTATTATATGCGGAGCACAATGAAACTATCTTGTTGCGGTGTTAAGACTCATTTTATTATTCTTGTACCCACATCAATATATGACAGCGACGCATGCCGTGGCGACGCGTCGCCACGCTATATGATGGTATATATATAACGACTGTTAAGCCATCTCTCTCGCTACACTGAGCTCGGATACCTATAGTGTATACTCCGTAGTGTATTTTTTTTTTTTTTTGCTTTTTTTATTTTATTTTTCGTTTTGTTTTGTTTTTTTTTGCTTTTTTTGTTTTGTTTTTTGTTGTTTTTTTTTTCTTGTTTTTTCTTGTGCCATCAGGAGATGGTATTATCTGAGAGAATGGATTATTCGAAACTGTCCTTGGGCATAATTGATACGCGCTTCGCGTGAATGGCGCACAGGTTGGTGTCTTCAAAGAGACCGACCAGATAAACCTCGCTGGCCTCCTGAAGCGCCATCACTGCGGAGCTCTGGAAGCGCAGATCGGTCTTGAAGTCTTGAGCGATCTCACGCACTAAACGCTGGAAGGGCAACTTGCGGATGAGAAGTTCAGTTGCTCTTCTGGTAACGACGGATTTCACGAAGAGCTATAGTACCGGGCCTGTAACGATGCGGCTTCTTCACGCCACCGGTGGCGGGCGCACTTTTACGTGCAGCATTGGTGGCAAGCTGCTTGCGAGGTGCCTTACCACCGGTTGATATACGAGCGGTCTACTTCGTACGAGCCATCGCAAATGCAAAATTCCGACGAAACTGTCCTTGGGCATAATTGTTACGCGCTTCGCGTGAATGGCGCACAGGTTGGTGTCTTCAAAGAGACCGACCAGATAAGCCTCGCTGGCCTCCTGAAGCGCCATCACTGCGGAGCTCTGGAAGCGCAGATCGGTCTTGAAGTCTTCAGCGATCTTACGCACTAAACGCTGGAAGGGCAACTTGCGGATGAGAAGTTCAGTTGCTCTTCTGGTAACGACGGATTTCACGAAGAGCTACAGTACCGGGCCTGTAACGATGCGGCTTCTTCACGCCACCGGTGGCGGGCGCACTTTTACGTGCAGCATTGGTGGCAAGCTGCTTGCGAGGTGCCTTACCACCGGTTGATATACGAGCGGTCTACTTCGTACGAGCCATCGCAAATGCAAAATTCCGACGAAACGTAAATTAAGTATTATGAAAAGTATATATAATATAAATAATATATATCTTCCGAACGAACTAACGATGAAACGACCGTACGCTGTGAACGAAAGGGGACTAATAATTCTCGCGATTTTTGATGTGAAACATCTATAGCCGCACGTAAAACCGATTTCTGGCGTGGCGACGCATGCCGTGGCGACGCGTCGCCACGCTATATGATGGTATATATATAACGACTGTTAAGCCATCTCTCTCGCTACACTGAGCTCGGATACCTATAGTGTATACTCCGTAGTGTATTTTTGTTTTGTTTTTTTTTGCTTTTTTTGTTTTGTTTTTTGTTGTTTTTTTTTTTCTTGTTTTTTCTTGTGCCATCAGGAGATGGTATTATCTGAGAGAATGGATTATTCGAAACTGTCCTTGGGCATAATTGTTACGCGCTTCGCGTGAATGGCGCACAGGTTGGTGTCTTCAAAGAGACCGACCAGATAAGCCTCGCTGGCCTCCTGAAGCGCCATCACTGCGGAGCTCTGGAAGCGCAGATCGGTCTTGAAGTCTTGAGCGATCTCACGCACTAAACGCTGGAAGGGCAACTTGCGGATGAGAAGTTCAGTTGCTCTTCTGGTAACGACGGATTTCACGAAGAGCTACAGTACCGGGCCTGTAACGATGCGGCTTCTTCACGCCACCGGTGGCGGGCGCACTTTTACGTGCAGCATTGGTGGCAAGCTGCTAGCGAGGTGCCTCACCACCGGTTGATATACGAGCGGTCTACTTCGTACGAGCCATCGCAAATGCAAAATTCCGACGAAACGTAAATTAAGTATTATGAAAAGTATATATAATATAAATAATATATATCTTCCGAACGAACTAACGATGAAACGACCGTACGCTGTGAACGAAAGGGGACTAATAATTCTCGCGATTTTTGATGTGAAACATCTATAGCCGCACGTAAAACCGATTTCTGGCGTGGCGACGCATGCCGTGGCGACGCGTCGCCACGCTATATGATGGTATATATATAACGACTGTTAAGCCATCTCTCTCGCTACACTGAGCTCGGATACCTATAGTGTATACTCCGTAGTGTATTTTTTTTTTTTGCTTTTTTTATTTTCTTTTTCGTTTTGTTTTGTTTTTTTTGCTTTTTTTTGTTTTGTTTTTTGTTGTTTTTTTTTTCTTGTTTTTTCTTGTGCCATCAGGAGATGGTATTATCTGAGAGAATGGATTATTCGAAACTGTCCTTGGGCATAATTGTTACGCGCTTCGCGTGAATGGCGCACAGGTTGGTGTCTTCAAAGAGACCGACCAGATAAGCCTCGCTGGCCTCCTGAAGCGCCATCACTGCGGAGCTCTGGAAGCGCAGATCGGTCTTGAAGTCTTGAGCGATCTCACGCACTAAACGCTGGAAGGGCAACTTGCGGATGAGAAGTTCAGTTGCTCTTCTGGTAACGACGGATTTCACGAAGAGCTACAGTACCGGGCCTGTAACGATGCGGCTTCTTCACGCCACCGGTGGCGGGCGCACTTTTACGTGCAGCATTGGTGGCAAGCTGCTTGCAAGGTGCCTTACCACCGGTTGATATACGAGCGGTCTACTTCGTACGAGCCATCGCAAATGCAAAATTCCGACGAAACTGTCCTTGGGCATAATTGTTACGCGCTTCGCGTGAATGGCGCACAGGTTGGTGTCTTCAAAGAGACCGACCAGATAAGCCTCGCTGGCCTCCTGAAGCGCCATCACTGCGGAGCTCTGGAAGCGCAGATCGGTCTTGAAGTCTTGAGCGATCTCACGCACTAAACGCTGGAAGGGCAACTTGCGGATGAGAAGTTCAGTTGCTCTTCTGGTAACGACGGATTTCACGAAGAGCTACAGTACCGGGCCTGTAACGATGCGGCTTCTTCACGCCACCGGTGGCGGGCGCACTTTTACGTGCAGCATTGGTGGCAAGCTGCTTGCGAGGTGCCTTACCACCGGTTGATATACGAGCGGTCTACTTCGTACGAGCCATCGCAAATGCAAAATTCCGACGAAACTGTCCTTGGGCATAATTGTTACGCGCTTCGCGTGAATGGCGCACAGGTTGGTGTCTTCAAAGAGACCGACCAGATAAGCCTCGCTGGCCTCCTGAAGCGCCATCACTGCGGAGCTCTGGAAGCGCAGATCGGTCTTGAAGTCTTGAGCGATCTCACGCACTAAACGCTGGAAGGGCAACTTGCGGATGAGAAGTTCAGTTGCTCTTCTGGTAACGACGGATTTCACGAAGAGCTACAGTACCGGGCCTGTAACGATGCGGCTTCTTCACGCCACCGGTGGCGGGCGCACTTTTACGTGCAGCATTGGTGGCAAGCTGCTTGCGAGGTGCCTTACCACCGGTTGATATACGAGCGGTCTACTTCGTACGAGCCATCGCAAATGCAAAATTCCGACGAAACTGTCCTTGGGCATAATTGTTACGCGCTTCGCGTGAATGGCGCACAGGTTGGTGTCTTCAAAGAGACCGACCAGATAAGCCTCGCTGGCCTCCTGAAGCGCCATCACTGCGGAGCTCTGGAAGCGCAGATCGGTCTTGAAGTCTTGAGCGATCTCACGCACTAAACGCTGGAAGGGCAACTTGCGGATGAGAAGTTCAGTTGCTCTTCTGGTAACGACGGATTTCACGAAGAGCTACAGTACCGGGCCTGTAACGATGCGGCTTCTTCACGCCACCGGTGGCGGGCGCACTTTTACGTGCAGCATTGGTGGCAAGCTGCTTGCGAGGTGCCTTACCACCGGTTGATATACGAGCGGTCTACTTCGTACGAGCCATCGCAAATGCAAAATTCCGACGAAACGTAAATTAAGTATTATGAAAAGTATATATAATATAAATAATATATATCTTCCGAACGAACTAACGATGAAACGACCGTACGCTGTGAACGAAAGGGGACTAATAATTCTCGCGATTTTTGATGTGAAACATCTATAGCCGCACGTAAAACCGATTTCTGGCGTGGCGACGCATGCCGTGGCGACGCGTGGCCACGCTATATGATGGTATATATATAACGACTGTTAAGCCATCTCTCTCGCTACACTGAGCTCGGATACCTATAGTGTATACTCCGTAGTGTTTTTTTTTTTTTTTGGTTATTTTTATTTTATTTTTCGTTTTGTTTTGTTTTTTTTGCTTTTTTTTGTTTTGTTTTTTGTTGTTTTTTTTTTTGTTGTTTTTTCTTGTGCCATCAGGAGATGGTATTATCTGAGAGAATGGATTATTCGAAACTGTCCTTGGGCATAATTGTTACGCGCTTCGCGTGAATGGCGCACAGGTTGGTGTCTTCAAAGAGACCGACCAGTAAGCCTCGCTGGCCTCCTGAAGCGCCATCACTGCGGAGCTCTGGAAGCGCAGATCGGTCTTGAAGTCTTGAGCGATCTCACGCACTAAACGCTGGAAGGGCAACTTGCGGATGAGAAGTTCAGTTGCTCTTCTGGTAACGACGGATTTCACGAAGAGCTACAGTACCGGGCCTGTAACGATGCGGCTTCTTCACGCCACCGGTGGCGCGCGCACTTTTACGTGCAGCATTGGTGGCAAGCTGCTTGCGAGGTGCCTTACCACCGGTTGATATACGAGCGGTCTACTTCGTACGAGCCATCGCAAATGCAAAATTCCGACGAAACGTAAATGTATATATAATATAAATAATATATATCTTCCGAACGAACTAACGATGAAACGACCGTACGCTGTGAACGAAAAGGGACTAATAATTCTCGCGATTTTTGATGTGAAACATCTATAGCCGCACGTAAAACCGATTTCTGGCGTGGCGACGCATGCCGTGGCGACGCGTCGCCACGCTATATGATGGTATATATATAACGACTGTTAAGCCATCTCTCTCGCTACACTGAGCTCGGATACCTATAGTGTATACTCCGTAGTGTATTTTTTTTTTTTTTTTGCTTTTTTTATTTTATTTTTCGTTTTGTTTTGTTTTTTTTTGCTTTTTTTGTTTTGTTTTTTGTTGTTTTTTTTTTCTTGTTTTTTCTTGTGCCATCAGGAGATGGTATTATCTGAGAGAATGGATTATTCGAAACTGTCCTTGGGCATAATTGATACGCGCTTCGCGTGAATGGCGCACAGGTTGGTGTCTTCAAAGAGACCGACCAGATAAACCTCGCTGGCCTCCTGAAGCGCCATCACTGCGGAGCTCTGGAAGCGCAGATCGGTCTTGAAGTCTTGAGCGATCTCACGCACTAAACGCTGGAAGGGCAACTTGCGGATGAGAAGTTCAGTTGCTCTTCTGGTAACGACGGATTTCACGAAGAGCTATAGTACCGGGCCTGTAACGATGCGGCTTCTTCACGCCACCGGTGGCGGGCGCACTTTTACGTGCAGCATTGGTGGCAAGCTGCTTGCGAGGTGCCTTACCACCGGTTGATATACGAGCGGTCTACTTCGTACGAGCCATCGCAAATGCAAAATTCCGACGAAACTGTCCTTGGGCATAATTGTTACGCGCTTCGCGTGAATGGCGCACAGGTTGGTGTCTTCAAAGAGACCGACCAGATAAGCCTCGCTGGCCTCCTGAAGCGCCATCACTGCGGAGCTCTGGAAGCGCAGATCGGTCTTGAAGTTTTGAGCGATCTTACGCACTAAACGCTGGAAGGGCAACTTGCGGATGAGAAGTTCAGTTGCTCTTCTGGTAACGACGGATTTCATGAAGAGCTACAGTACCGGGCCTGTAACGATGCGGCTTCTTCACGCCACCGGTGGCGGGCGCACTTTTACGTGCAGCATTGGTGGCAAGCTGCTTGCGAGGTGCCTTACCACCGGTTGATGTACGAGCGGTCTACTTCGTACGAGCCATCGCAAATGCAAAATTCCGACGAAACGTAAATTAAGTATTATGAAAAGTATATATAATATAAATAATATATATCTTCCGAACGAACTAACGATGAAACGACCGTACGCTGTGAACGAAAGGGGACTAATAATTCTCGCGATTTTTGATGTGAAACATCTATAGCCGCACGTAAAACCGATTTCTGGCGTGGCGACGCATGCCGTGGCGACGCGTCGCCACGCTATATGATGGTATATATATAACGACTGTTAAGCCATCTCTCTCGCTACACTGAGCTCGGATACCTATAGTGTATACTCCGTAGTGTATTTTTGTTTTGTTTTTTTTTGCTTTTTTTTGTTTTGTTTTTTGTTGTTTTTTTTTTCTTATTTTTTCTTGTGCCATCAGGAGATGGTATTATCTGAGAGAATGGATTATTCGAAACTGTCCTTGGGCATAATTGTTACGCGCTTCGCGTGAATGGCGCACAGGTTGGTGTCTTCAAAGAGACCGACCAGATAAGCCTCGCTGGCCTCCTGAAGCGCCATCACTGCGGAGCTCTGGAAGCGCAGATCGGTCTTGAAGTCTTGAGCGATCTCACGCACTAAACGCTGGAAGGGCAACTTGCGGATGAGAAGTTCAGTTGCTCTTCTGGTAACGACGGATTTCACGAAGAGCTACAGTACCGGGCCTGTAACGATGCGGCTTCTTCACGCCACCGGTGGCGGGCGCACTTTTACGTGCAGCATTGGTGGCAAGCTGCTTGCGAGGTGCCTTACCACCGGTTGATATACGAGCGGTCTACTTCGTACGAGCCATCGCAAATGCAAAATTCCGACGAAACTGTCCTTGGGCATAATTGTTACGCGCTTCGCGTGAATGGCGCACAGGTTGGTGTCTTCAAAGAGACCGACCAGATAAGCCTCGCTGGCCTCCTGAAGCGCCATCACTGCGGAGCTCTGGAAGCGCAGATCGGTCTTGAAGTCTTGAGCGATCTCACGCACTAAACGCTGGAAGGGCAACTTGCGGATGAGAAGTTCAGTTGCTCTTCTGGTAACGACGGATTTCACGAAGAGCTATAGTACCGGGCCTGTAACGATGCGGCTTCTTCACGCCACCGGTGGCGGGCGCACTTTTACGTGCAGCATTGGTGGCAAGCTGCTTGCGAGGTGCCTTACCACCGGTTGATATACGAGCGGTCTACTTCGTACGAGCCATCGCAAATGCAAAATTCCGACGAAACTGTCCTTGGGCATAATTGTTACGCGCTTCGCGTGAATGGCGCACAGGTTGGTGTCTTCAAAGAGACCGACCAGATAAGCCTCGCTGGCCTCCTGAAGCGCCATCACTGCGGAGCTCTGGAAGCGCAGATCGGTCTTGAAGTCTTGAGCGATCTTACGCACTAAACGCTGGAAGGGCAACTTGCGGATGAGAAGTTCAGTTGCTCTTCTGGTAACGACGGATTTCACGAAGAGCTACAGTACCGGGCCTGTAACGATGCGGCTTCTTCACGCCACCGGTGGCGGGCGCACTTTTACGTGCAGCATTGGTGGCAAGCTGCTTGCGAGGTGCCTTACCACCGGTTGATATACGAGCGGTCTACTTCGTACGAGCCATCGCAAATGCAAAATTCCGACGAAACGTAAATTAAGTATTATGAAAAGTATATATAATATAAATAATATATATCTTCCGAACGAACTAACGATGAAACGACCGTACGCTGTGAACGAAAGGGGACTAATAATTCTCGCGATTTTTTATGTGAAACATCTATAGCCGCACGTAAAACCGATTTCTGGCGTGGCGACGCATGCCGTGGCGACGCGTCGCCACGCTATATGATGGTATATATATAACGACTGTTAAGCCATCTCTCTCGCTACACTGAGCTCGGATACCTATAGTGTATACTCCGTAGTGTATTTTTGTTTTGTTTTTTTTTGCTTTTTTTTGTTTTGTTTTTTGTTGTTTTTTTTTTCTTATTTTTTCTTGTGCCATCAGGAGATGGTATTATCTGAGAGAATGGATTATTCGAAACTGTCCTTGGGCATAATTGTTACGCGCTTCGCGTGAATGGCGCACAGGTTGGTGTCTTCAAAGAGACCGACCAGATAAGCCTCGCTGGCCTCCTGAAGCGCCATCACTGCGGAGCTCTGGAAGCGCAGATCGGTCTTGAAGTCTTGAGCGATCTCACGCACTAAACGCTGGAAGGGCAACTTGCGGATGAGAAGTTCAGTTGCTCTTCTGGTAACGACGGATTTCACGAAGAGCTACAGTACCGGGCCTGTAACGATGCGGCTTCTTCACGCCACCGGTGGCGGGCGCACTTTTACGTGCAGCATTGGTGGCAAGCTGCTAGCGAGGTGCCTCACCACCGGTTGATATACGAGCGGTCTACTTCGTACGAGCCATCGCAAATGCAAAATTCCGACGAAACTGTCCTTGGGCATAATTGTTACGCGCTTCGCGTGAATGGCGCACAGGTTGGTGTCTTCAAAGAGACCGACCAGATAAGCCTCGCTGGCCTCCTGAAGCGCCATCACTGCGGAGCTCTGGAAGCGCAGATCGGTCTTGAAGTCTTGAGCGATCTCACGCACTAAACGCTGGAAGGGCAACTTGCGGATGAGAAGTTCAGTTGCTCTTCTGGTAACGACGGATTTCACGAAGAGCTACAGTACCGGGCCTGTAACGATGCGGCTTCTTCACGCCACCGGTGGCGGGCGCACTTTTACGTGCAGCATTGGTGGCAAGCTGCTTGCGAGGTGCCTTACCACCGGTTGATATACGAGCGGTCTACTTCGTACGAGCCATCGCAAATGCAAAATTCCGACGAAACGTAAATTAAGTATTATGAAAAGTATATATAATATAAATAATATATATCTTCCGAACGAACTAACGATGAAACGACCGTACGCTGTGAACGAAAGGGGACTAATAATTCTCGCGATTTTTGATGTGAAACATCTATAGCCGCACGTAAAACCGATTTCTGGCGTGGCGACGCATGCCGTGGCGACGCGTCGCCACGCTATATGATGGTATATATATAACGACTGTTAAGCCATCTCTCTCGCTACACTGAGCTCGGATACCTATAGTGTATACTCCGTAGTGTATTTTTTTTTTTTTTGCTTTTTTATTTTATTTTTCGTTGTTTTGTTTTTTTTGCTTTTTTTGTTTTGTTTTTTGTTGTTTTTTTTTCTTGTTTTTTCTTGTGCCATCAGGAGATGGTATTGTCTGAGAGAATGGATTATTCGTCTGAGCCCTTGGAGGCCTCTATTAGGCGTTCCAGGTCAGACGAGAGTTGGTTAGGTAGGTCCGTGAGGACATTACGTGGCCTTCAAATTTGATGACCAGTTATAATCATAATCATAATCATAATCATAATTTATTTGCAAGAACAAAATTGATGTTTTACATACTGTTCTGCCTCTGTGGGCATGCAAATGTCAAATACATAATATAAATAATCTAAACTTTAATTCCATATAAAAAGAAAATAGTTAAAAATAATAATGAGGAAATAAATGTTGCCCAGGAAATAAAATTAATTAGAACGCAACTAGCAACAATAATCCAACAGTTAACGACCTGCCAAAATGAAATGTCTAATTTTAAGCAGGAGGTGATTAAAATAAACACAACCATGACAGAATATAATAAAAGGCTCAGTACTGTTGAAGGAAACTTAAACAATGTCACCAAACGCCTGACCGTCGTGGAGAGCAAAATTGGGGCCGGGTCGGACTATCGGGCGGATATTGCAGCGGAAGTTGAGCGCCGTCTAAACGATCGAGACCAGGAGACTTTCTCAACTGACGTGGAGATCTCAGGGGTCGAGGAGCTTCCAGATGAGAACCCTGTGCACATTGTTACTGTTGTAGCGCAGAAACTCGGTGTCTCTGTCGACCAACGCGAGATAGTTTTCGTGCAGCGAAAGGGCAAACGTAACCCCGTCGCCGGCGACAGCGCGGGCCGGGGCACCGGCGCGCGCCCCCGCACGCTCGTGGTGCGGCTGGCGCGCCACGCCCTTCGCAATGACCTGCTGCGTGCCGCTCGCCTGCACAGGGACGTGGATACGACTGATATTGTAGCGAACGCGCCGCCACGCCGTTTTTACGTCAACGAGCGGCTCACATGGTTTAACCGGCGGCTTTTTCATAGGGTTCGGCGGGAGACCAGGGACAGGTCTTGGAGATTCGCCTGGTGTCGTGACGGGCGCATCTTCGTCCGACGAGATGCAGAGTCGCCTGCTATCCGTATTCGTTCCGAGAGTGACGTGGATAAGGTTCTTTGTGGAACGAAAAACTAGAGTAGCCAATACTTTAATTATTTCAATTTTTAGTTTTGTGCTCCTTATTGCACTCTACAAAAAGACTCATGATCCCGTTGAAATCTCTTTAGTGTGTCGTAATTTTTTCTTACTTTTAAGAGATTTATTGTTGCCCATACATTTACTAACATTTAATATACTATTAATCTCCTGTGTGTTTAAATTTAATGTGTTTCATGTCTGCTGTTTAATATATTTCTTTGTAAGTGCTATTTTCATTGTACAACGTAGGAGCATGCACTGCAATCGTTATTGTGTTATACCCTATGTACAGCTGTTTTTTATACGTACTGTGCCATTATTTTTACTCATCAATCATTACACATTTAACAAACTCTTACATATGGTAATCATTATTTCACATGGTTAGGTCAAAGATTATAAAAATTGGCCTGTTAAATCCGGGTTCATTGGGGACTAATCATGACGAATTCATTGCTGCCGTTTTGAGCAATCCAGTTGACTTTCTCGCTATCAATGAAACCTGGCTGAGACGGGAGGAGGAGGGGAGAGCACCCGTGGTGCCTGGTTACCGCCTGTCCCATGTTCCTCGGCCACCTGAAGTCCGTTCGCGCGGTGGTGGGGTTGGGTTTTATATCAGAAAGGGCTTTCGGGTACGCGTCCTCCCTTATCCAATCTCAAACTTGGTCGAGCAAATGTGGCTTAGTGTAGCTGTCAACGGCAAGTCATTACTTATTGGTACAGCGTACCGACCACCGTGGCTCTCGATGGACATTTTTATTGGCGCGTTAACAGATTCCCTTTCTTCTTTTGCATGGCATAATTTCACAATTTTATTAGGAGATTTTAATCTCAACTTGCTTAGTAAAAATAATGTAAATGCCAAAATTCTTTTCGACTTTTTAAACTTTAAAAACTTAATTCAGCACGTGAACGAGCCAACGCATTTCACCGAACATAGCGAGACACTTATAGACCTTGTATGCTCTGACGCCCCAATAACAAATTTAAAAGTGCATTATATTAAGGATTTAAGTAGCCATTGCTTTATATCTTGTCAACTAAACTCTGTAAAATACCGCCATCCGTCTAAATTAGTTGCCTACAGACCCTTAAAAGACATAGATGAGGAATGGTTTCGTGAAGACTTAGTTTCTGTGGATTGGAACCTTATTCAGCAACTGCCTGATGTGAATGATATGGTCACACAGTACACTAGTCAGTTACTTCAACTCTTTGATTTACATGCACCTATAAAATCTTTCTATGTCAAGGAATCTAATCATCCTTGGGTTACATACAACATACGACTGATGATGAAGAAGCGTAATGAAGCTCAAAATCGGGCACATAAGACCAAAGAAGATTCCCACATAAGTTATTATAAAGACCTCAAGAAAATCATTTCCACTGCACTGAACTATGAGAAGAAAGCATATTTCAAGTTCTACATAAATCGTAACTTAAGAAAACCTAATGTGATGTGGAAATATCTTAAACAGCATGTCACTTTAAAATCTAATCACGACAAACCGTTACCTGTGGGTCTTGCTAACGCTGCCAAAATTAATGACCATTTTCTTGATATTCCTGGCATAAATAGTGTTTCTATATCGTACATGACTTATTTCGAATTTCATCGTTTCTGTTCCGAAGCGTCTTTTAACTTTCACATTGTGACTGAAACTGATGTTGCGAAAGTGATAAAGTCTTTGCATTCGAACGCAGTAGGGTCTGATGGTATATCGCTTGAAATGTTACTACTAACGCTACCAACTACACTCCAACTCTTAACAAATATTATAAATACGTCTTTCGACACATGCATATTTCCTGATCTGTGGAAGACAGCGTTAGTCAAGCCGATACCTAAAAAGGATAATCCAACTGATTTGAAAGACCTTCGTCCCATAAGCATTCTTCCGAACATGTCAAAAATCCTTGAAAAAATTGCTTGCAATCAGCTCTCGCGATATTTAGATTTTAATGACATGCTGCCCCGAACTCAGTCAGGATTTAGACAGAAAAGGAGCACCTCTACCGCCTTGCTTGATGTAGTAGATGATCTTCTTACTGCACAGGCTACAGGTAAAGTAACACTATTGGTCCTCCTAGACTATACACGTGCTTTTGACTGTATCAGTATACCGCTACTACTGTCAAAATTGGCTTATTACGGGCTAAGTATCGACGCTATTAAATGGTTTGACAGCTTTTTCCAAAACCGGTCACAGTGTGTAGTTTTAGAACGTGAAAACTCTGGAGTTAAGGAATTTTCTTCGTCAAAACAGATACATAGGGGAGTAGCACAAGGGTCTATATTAGGTCCTTTGTTATATATATTATATAGCGCAGATGTAGCTAAAGTCATAAAGCACTGTAAATTTCATCTATATGCCGATGATCTTCAGCTATATATTTCTTTTGACCCCTCTGATACTCATTTAGCTGTAGCTAAGATAAATGAAGACCTGCAGCGTATTTTAGAATGGTCAGTTAGTAATTGCCTTTCATTAAACCCAATAAAAACGAATTATTTAATAGTTGGAACCGTTAAAAGAGTCAAAGAGACAGCTAATAGGAGCCCCAAAATATTAATTGGTGGAACTGAAATACATAGAGTCCATGAAGCCCGTAACTTGGGGGTTCTTATGGATGAATCCCTTCGTTTTGAAAATCACGTACTTAATATTGTTCGTAACTGTTTCTACCGCTTAAAAGTATTATACAGAATTAGAGAGTATATAGGTCAAGACCTTCGCGTAACACTTTGCGAAACACTTGTACTCTCAAAATTAAATTATGCTGACACGGTGATAGGACCTCGAATTTTAGTTCGCACGCAGAAACTTATTCAACGTGTCCAAAACGCTTGCGCGAGATATTGTTTCGAAATACCTCCCCGTGCGCACGTTTCTCCTTACCTTAATAGCGCAAACATGCTAAAAATGACACATCGTAGACAGCTGCACTTTGCCTCATTGTTATTTGGGATAATTAAACACAAGTGGGCACTTGTGTTTAATTGGCCATACTTATTCGATAAGCTTCTTTGGTGGAGCGATGCTTACGTGAGATATGGAACTCGGCACGCTTGTAAATTGGCATATCCTGCTGCTTGTACTCCAGCTTTTAGAGGTAGCTATAAATATAGTGCCACTAAATGCTGGAACAATCTTCCCCCACCTATACGCAGTCTTAAAACTATTGGAAGCTTTAAGGCTGCTTATAAGGCTTATCTGCTTAATATTCAGAAGGCAACTCAACATCCTTAGACAGGCTTCACCCGGATAAAGTTATATGCACCTCTAATTATAGACCCACATATTAATTTCACACACACACTGATCAATTATTTTTAAGCACTTACATATTACCTAAAAATTATTATACACACACTCACATACACACTCATGTATACACACACACGATCACACATAATTACATATCCTCGTATCTAGGCTTTCATGTACACCAAAGCACACTCAGCTGTACATAATTTGATGCACTTTTTTAGTCCATGTTTATAAATTTTTATAATATGGGTAACATTTCTTCTTTTTAATTTTTTTTTTTTTCTATAAATTTAAAATTTCATTACTAGTCCGAACTGCATGACAAAACGGATCGCACTGAAAACCAGCGGCTGTGGTATACTACTCCGTGGCCAATGCTGAGTGCGATCCATTTTTGTTAAGTATTACTTCGACAAACACTATGTATTTTGTATTTACTTTTTGTTATTTAGCTTGTAGGTTATTTAGTATGTATCAAAATTTTAATTATTATTCGTTGTATTATTTATGTCGTTGCAATGCTTGACAAAATAAATGATTTCTTCTTCTTCTTCTTCTTCAAAAAAAAAATTAAAAATCAGAACATGTCAAGTAGAGTGTCAATAACCATAAAAAATCTAATCCTAAAAACATTTTTTAATTTCATTATAACCTATATATTCTTTTAGACTATAAAATTGTTGGTCACGTAGCAAGTTTGTTAAAGTTTTTTTAAATTTATTGTGGTATGTTATATTCCTAATACTGTTAGGCAACTCGTTATAAATTTTAATTATAGAGGAGTAAGCGTTTCTGCTGCACATTTTTAAACGACAAGATGGTACTTGCAACGTATTTTTTTTCTTTACCGTTCTAGGAGGCAGGCTGCTAGATTTAGGCTCAAAGTAGCTTCCATTTTCCCTTACAAATACACATGCTTCTTTAATATACAGACATGGTAGTGGCAAAATATTTAGGCGTTTAAATAATGGTCGACAACTATTTAGGGGCCCTGCACCACAAACGCCGCGAATAGCTTTTTTTTGTACTCTAAAAGCCTTGATAACCTCGACAGAGTTACCCCATAAGATAAGCCCGTATAATAAATTAGCAGACACATATCCATGATATGCACTGAGTGCTGCTGCTTGAGAGACTGTTAACCTAATTCGTCTTATTGCATAAATAAATTTGTCGAGTTTGTCACATAACATTGATATGTGTGATTTCCAATTTAGCTTCTCATCAATTGAAAATCCAAGGTACCTTATTTCATTAACTACTTCTATACTTTCTTTTCTATGTGTTATACTTAGTGAACTTGTGGCTGTTGTGATGGTTTTGAATTTAATTATTTTAGTTTTACTTATGTTCAAACTAAGATTGTTTTTTCGAAGCCATTCATCTATTTTTATTAAATTTATTTGAATTTCAGTATTCAGCGTCTCTACTTTGTCACTTCTAATTATTATAGTTGTATCATCTGCAAATAGGATTGATTTATGTGCTGTCACTTTTGTAAGGTCGTTAATGTACATTAGGAAAAGAAAAGGTCCTAATATACTACCTTGGGGAACTCCAAGTTTATTGTATTTTTCTGTAGATCTATGTGTGATCTTTCGACCACCAATAACTTTTGAAATTTCGGTTATTTGTCTTCTATTTTTAAGGTAGCTTTCCAACCAAATTGCTGCCTGTCCTCGAATGCCGTAAGCGTTTAACTTATGTAAAAGAATTCCGTGATGGACATAATCGAAAGCTCTCGTCATATCAAGGAATATTGCAGCAACATGAGCTTTGTCATTAAGAGCTTGTGTAACCTCATTAACTAAATTAAAGGAGGCTAAGGTGTTTGATGAATTTTTCTTAAATTCAAATTGTTCTCTTGCTAGTATATTATGTTTGCTTGTAAAACTTTGTAAACGAATCAGCATAGCTTTTTCTATAATTTTTGAAATAATAGGTATTAGGGCAATTGGTCTATAGTTATTAACTTCACAAGGGTCATTCTTCTTGTAAAGTGGCTTTACAAGGGATAGTTTTAGTAGATTTGGAAAAACACCTTGTTCAAATGACACATTAATAAGGTGACTCAGTGGAATACATAAATGATGACCACATTTCTTAATCATTTTTGCATTAATATCATCATGTCCTACAGAGTTTGTGTTTTTAAGGGATCTAATTATTTTTAGTACCTCTTCGGCACAAGTTGGCGTCAAAAATATGGTTTGAGGGATTACTTGATTTAATTTGTAATTACATTTCATTTTATTTTCATTTTCATTAGTATTTGTCAGATTTACAAAAAAATTATTAAAAATTTCTGCAATGTCAAAAGTATTAAAATAACTATTTTTATTATATACAATTTTGTCAGGATATTGTTTTGAAATGTCATTGTTAAATATATTGTTATTAATTATATTCCATGTCGCTTTACACTTGTTTTTATTATTGTTCATGTATTGTTTGTGTCCTAATATTTTTGCATTATATATACATCTTTTTAATAATAAGCTATAGTTTCGATACCTAGACTTGTTTACATTTTTATCACAATTTGAGTGTATATATTTAAGGTACATGATACGTTTTTTTATACATGCCTTTTTTAAGCCCTTTGTTATCCATTTTATTGGTTTTCTTTGGTTTGACCTCTTTCTGATAATTTTAGGAAAACAAAGGTTGAAGAATAATAGAAGCATATCATGAAATGCGTTAAATTTATCATTTAATGATTGAAATTCATAAATATTAGAAAAGCTTAAGGAAGCTATACATTCGCAAAACTTTTCCACGTTTTCAGTACAAAAGTCCCTTGCAGTTTCATACCAGAAAACAGGGCTTGACTTCTTTTTTACTTCGAAAGTAATAGTTTGACCAGTTTCATGGTCAGAGAGAGCTAAGTAATGTATTCTTGAAAATACTTTTTTTATATTGCTTATGATCAGGTCCAGGCAAGCTAATCTCCTGGTTGGCTCATTTATGTGACATTGCAAGTTATAATTCTTCATGATTGTTTCTAGGTCTAATGTCTTATTACACTGGCATTGGCCAGGGTAACCCCGTTTATGAGGGGGTTCAGCTCGGACACCGGAGAGCCCACACACGGTGAGTGGCTCCCTGTAGATGTCCCTGGCTTTAGGGGTGTTGGTCAGGACGACCAGAGCCAGTGGGAACTGTCTGCCAGTACGGCTGTGCATTTTGTGCACAGCCTCTACTGGGTGGCCTTGACTTTTTAAATCATCGAGGATAGCCTCGTTTCATTCATGAGGGACCCCCCTAAGGATGGCCTTTACCTTACGCTCCTCTTGGAGAGCGTAAGTGTGGAAGGGTATCTTGTTAAGGTTGAGGACCCTAGTCAAGATACGGTAATGTTCCATTACCGGAATAATAATTTTAATGAAGTCGCCAGTATTAGTGGCTTGGGTATAATGGACCTTATGCTGAGTGCATAGGTCGGCCACCGTGGTCCATTTGGACTTCTCTCGTAGGAAGATGGGCGGGGGAGGCTTATTTTTAGCCAAGACAGGTGCACAGCGTGAA
Source organism: Carterocephalus palaemon (assembly GCA_944567765.1). Taxonomy (NCBI): domain Eukaryota; kingdom Metazoa; phylum Arthropoda; class Insecta; order Lepidoptera; family Hesperiidae; genus Carterocephalus; species Carterocephalus palaemon. Next base: position 3,347,723 of record OX155661.1, read on the forward strand.
GCTGGCTTAGAGGGGGCGTTACGCTCGGGGGCGTGGCCCTGAGTTTGCCTTAGTGGCGCGGGTGCTGGAGGCGCCGTGGTGGCGGCGACGCTCGGGGTCTGCGCAGAGCGCTTAATGAGGCGCTTTTTACGCCTGTTGACGGTTGTGAAGCCGTCAGAGACATTGGAGTTGGACTTAATAGTTGAGTCCGACTCGTCTAATTGAGACTCATCGGACGAGTATTGGGCGGGGCGTTTAAGTCCTGAATGGGACGATTCCGTTTCCATTATGGAGTCCGGGAGGGACACGGGCGCGGGGCGCGCGGGGTCGGGGCACCCGGTCGCGAGGGACGCGGGGGCATAGGACGCGCAAGCGGGCGCGAGAGACGCGGGGTTATTATTATTAATCGCGCACGCGGGCGCGGGGGACACGGGGGTATCAAACGCGCACACGGGCGCGGGGGACTCAGGAGATACGGACACTCCCACTACCATCCCATGGCCCCATTAACCATCCGGTTATATGGGCCTAAGCGTGGGAGGGCACACTAGAACTAGCTTGTGCTTTTCTTTCTGATGTGCCTTCTTGATCTCCCTACAAATCTAGTTTGTGTCCCTGTCTATACGCCCCTCTTGGGATATTTACGTTTACAATACGAAGTCGACTCGGTCGCTAGCCTAGGCTGTCCTTATCTTTGTTCCAATTCAAGTGTTCTCCTGTCCCGGTGCCATTTCCTGGCAAACTTCTTCAGTTCTCGGAAGTTTTGTTCAGTGGCAACAAGGTCGCAGTAGTAAGCAGGGCCGATTACAGCTGTGGAAATCCTGTCTAGCATATCCGCTCTGTAGTCTTATGGGCGGGGCCTGTCTAGTGTTGCGGGGCTGCTTATTCGCAGCCTTGGGCGCAACACGTGGTGCTCGTGGGCATCCACGGTAATTGGCCGTGAGGCCAGTACTCCAACAGAGTACACAGGACGGGGGAGTCGGGTCCTCCTTAGTGCGAGTGCACTCCTTAGTTAAGTGGGGCACGAGGCACTTAACGCACCTCGGCTTGGCCGAGCAGTTTGCCGCCGCATCCACATACTAATATTATAAATGTGAAAATGTGTTTGTTTATTTATTTATTTGTTTGTTTATTTGTTTGTTTGTCCGGCTTTCACGTCGCAACGAAGCTATTAAATGGTATGGTTTTTGTGTGTGGAGACAGTGAGGAGGGTGGAGAGTGACGTAGGCTACTTTTTACCCCGGTAAAACATCCCCATGGGAAGATATCGATGTTTTGTTATTTGCTAGATATTTAGTTCCGGTTGTTGTTAATAGATGGCGTTAGTAAAATTCATTTGCAAGTTCTGAATCACGCTAACAAATGATACATGTAAATTAATTAAGTCATAGGCAACTAATTAATTGAATTGAATTTTGAATTCGCGCTGGATAAATTGTTGTTTTGGTTTAAAATTAATATGGTAAAGGACATACGCTTTGATTTTGGTTTTGGTTCGCTTATTGAATTGGTTTTGTCGACTGTTGTTGTTTTGGCTTAAAATAATAATAATATAAGTCGTCTACTCTATGAAACTCTCAGAAAAAAATCAGTCTCACAACAAATATGAGGGTTTATCTGTACAATGACATGAATGCTGGAAACTATGCTGAAACACTCTTGAAAATTGGAGATGGGCGTTTCTGGAAACTGATGCCGAGGGCTGTGTGACACTAACGGAAAATTTTTGTAACTTAATACAGAGTAATTCAGAACTGATTGCAAGTGTTTATCCAGGTTTACAAAACAATATATATGAAGATCAATATCTATGTCAAAGGGGGATTCTAGCACCTAAAAACGATATTGTAAACAAAATAAATTCACACATATTGAGTGAAGTAGCAGGAAATACGACAGAATATTTATCAATAGACACAGTAATGGACACAGAACAGGCTGGTGTACCACAGATGTGTCATGTATGATAAAAAAGTCATTGTTAATTCCCTTTGACCACGCGGGCGGAGCCGCGGGCAAAAGCTAGTGTCCGTATAATTGGCAGCGGTGGCATTGGCCAGGGTAACCCCGTTTATGAGGGGGTTCGGCTCGGACACCGGAGAGCCCACACACGGTGAGTGGCTCCCTGTAGATGTCCCTGGCTTTGGGGGTATTGGTCAGGACGACCAGAGCCAGTGGAAACTGTCTGCCAATACGGCTGTGCATCTTGTGCACAGCCTCTACTGGGTGGCCTTGACTTTTTAAGTCATCGAGGATAGCCTTGTTTTCTACCTCGTGAGGGACCCGTCTAAGGATGGCCTTTACCTTACGCTCCTCTTGGAGAGCGTAAGTGCGGAAAGGTATCTTGTTAAGGTTGAGGACCCTAGTCAAGATACGGTAATGTTACATTACCGGAACAATAATTTTAATAAAGTCGCCAGTATTAGTGGCTTGGGTATAATGGACCTTATGCTGAGTGCATAGGTCGGCCACCGTGGTCCATTTGGACTTCTCCCGGAGGAAGATGGGCGGGGGAGGCTTGTTGATCAGACATTGAGACAGCAGATCACATCCCCATAATTGTTGGCTATTAATAAGCAATGCTTAGAACAGAACAGATTTATAATCCCCTAATTTTGTTCAAAAATGTGTATGTGAATCATGGTGGTCGATCACTTCTAAAAGCCTCCTGCCATGCTTGCCATTCACTGACACAAACTAGCGGGAAAGAAATATTTAAAATGTTACATATTGCAGTAGAGAATGTAATAATTCAAGTACCTAAGTGTGATTATTTCAACAGCTTTTAATTCTGACTCTTTTTAAAAATAGAAGTTTTCTTAAATCAATTGTAATTTCTTCATGAAGTGAAAATAGAACTTCTATTTCCACTTCAAATGGTTTTGGTACCAAATAAGATATTTATTGTATGCTAATGGGTAGATAGATACTGTGATATTGAAGGAAAAAGCCATTCAGAAGACAGGGTTCAAAAATCTATCAATCTGAAAACTTTAACGTAAGGCATATTATTTATACTAATTACCAGCTGACCCGGCAAACGTTGTTTTGCCATATAAATAATTTTTGGTTGATCGTAGAGGGTTGAAAATTCAGGGTTGTATGTATTTTCTAATGTTGTATCATAAAAAAATACAATAATAAAAATTTATCTAAAAATTAAAAAAAAAAAATTAGGGATGGACTACCCTTAACATTTAAGGGGATGAAAAATAGATGTTAGTCGATTCTCAGACCTACTGAATACGCATATAAAATTTGGTAAAAATCGGTAAAGCCGTTTCGGAGGAGTACTGCAACAAACATTGTGACACGGAAATTTTATATATAAGATATCAACAATTGTTCACAGATTGATACAGCAGATCACATCCCCATCATTGTTGGCTATTAATAAGCAATGCTTAGAACAGAGCACATTTATAATCCCCTATTTTTGTTCAAAAATGCGTATGTGAATCGTGGTGGTCGATCACTTGTAAAAGCCTCCTGCCATGCTTGTCATTCACTGACACAAACTAGCGGGAAAGAAATATTATTTATAATGTTACATATTGCAGTAGAGATTGTATTAAATCAAGTAAGTGTGATTATTTCAATAACTTTTAATTCTGACTCATTTTAAAAATAGAAGTTTTCTTAAATCAATTGTAGTTTCTTCATGATTCTTGAACTCCATTTTAGAAAATACATATATTATTATGTAAATGTCAATGTATCCTATGTTAACAACCTCATTACTCTTTATAGGGGTACCTTAGTGTATTGCTATCTTCTACAAACATCATCATAAAAAGTTAAAATGGCATAATTATATCCTGCAGTACCTCAAAATCAATCTCTCTATTGTGTGTGTTGGAGGGTTCTATTTGATGTCTGGACTCAGGAGGAGAGGGGCTATTTAAAAACACTCACTTCATAATAATATTATAAACACTATACTTCAATTTACAATATTTTAGGTTGATGTACATGACATTAGGATCTATTATCTACTGTTCATGTCTAGAAGAGAAGTACGTCACAACCGAAGACATTCTGTTATGACGTTATTTTAAACATTCTAATATTCTAAAAACAACTCTTTACATGTGTACACGTGTTGCCTGCCAATACTAACACCTTACACATTCAAACTCCAAGAGTGTGGATAGAGATATGCAACATAATATAATTATGTAACATTATTCCTCAGAGTAACAGCCACATAGGTATCAACCTTGTTGGATGTTAGCTGATCAACATCATATTCTGCCCCATCAACCTCCACAAGCACCGGCTTCAACTATTGAGCAAGAAGTTGGTGATGGTGTGTTATCATCCCGACTGTTTTATCAGTACAAACCTCAAGACGTGATGACTATTCAACTTGACAGAATTATATTGCCTTACTACATGCAAGCAGCCAGCACAGAAAACTGATATATTTTAACTGTAAGATAACTGTTAAGACCAGCAATAGTAAATAAAATATATCTGATAAAGAAAGTATTTTTATTTAACACTCCTAACACATGAAATGCATTGATGAGTTTGTTGAGTTAAAGGGATGACAGCCTTCAATAACTACACGCACTCCCCCACGCTAGGCCTAGGCCTGTGATGCGGATGGCAGAAACACTGAAAACCACACAACTTAATATGAGTGACTCAGATATTTATGTGAGATAAATATCTGTCCCGGCCGGGATGCTCGGTTCCGCGGTTCAGGGTCACTCCACGTCGGAGTCGACGGTGGTGGTGGATGATGAGTTAACTATAATCATACGAACATCACATCAATCTAATTACTTCAATTCAATATGACCATTACATTCTTCTTTTTTTTCTTGCCATAAAGGGATGTTCGATTCAGGTGCTTTGTATCGATATTCTGGATCGTAATACACTGTATCGATCCCATTGATTCGATACGTTTTTTTGGATCGATCCAGTATCGTATGAAGCTATCAAGTATATTTAAAAATAAAACATGTTGTACAGCATCAATTAATACTGTTACGTGTTAGGGTTCGAAGGATTTGGAGAGAAAGACCTGCTGACTCAATGAAGACTTTATTCACTAGCACTAACACAAAGCACTAGGTCAAACACTAAACACTAGGTCCAACACAATGCACTAGGTCCAAACACAAAGCACTAACGATGTCCTAGGTCGTAAGCCAAGTCGTAGGTTTCACTTGTTTCACTCCGGTATCACTAGTTTTCACTTCGAAGTCGCCTCGAAAGCTCGAACTGAACTGAACTCGCCCGCCTCCATGCGGCGTATTTATACACGGGCCGACGTTTCCAGATCTTTCGGGCACGGCCGCGCAAGCACCCGATTGTTCGAGACTAATATTCCACTAACGCCATCTAGTATCGAATTGGGGTATCACGTTGTCTGTGCGTTCACTGAGTGGTTCCACCAGTCGGCGCTAGATGGCGCTAGCTTCCCTGTGCCTTCGTAACAATACACTCAAAATAATAAAAAAATAATAGTTTAAAAAAACTAAAAAAACACGCTTTTATAAAAAATCCAACTAAAAAAGAAGTCATGAGACCTTGAAACCTAATCGTGGTCAAAGTTCATTACAAGACTTTACCACAAGTGCAAACACGACTATGATACGATATTCCATCATGGAATGCCATTGCCTATCTTTCGGCTTCATCGTCAGACCTTGAAACCTAATCGTGGTCAAAGTTCATTACAAGACCTTACCACAAGTGCAAACACGACTATGATACGATATTCCATCATGAAGTTCCAGTTAATATCTTCCGGCTCCATCATCAGATCAGTTCGACAGTACCATATTATTGTATTGTCATCAGAACTACATACAGCTGCCACTTTTCATTACGCTACGATCCTTGGAAGATGGTTAAATTAGCTCTCTTAGATTCCACTTTAAAGTAGCTAATATCTTCCGGCTCCATCATCAGATTAGCTCGACAGTACCATATTATTGAATGTGTCTCAGAAGTACATACAGCTGCCAATTTTCATTACGCTACGATCCTTGGAAGATGGTTAAATTAGCTCTCTAAGATTCCACTTTAAAGTAGCTAATATCTTCCGGCTCCATCATCAGATCAGCTCGACAGTACCATATTATTGAATGTGTCTCAGAAGTACATACAGCTGCCAATTTTCATTACGCTACGATCCTTGGAAGATGGTTAAATTAGCTCTCTAAGATTCCACTTTAAAGTAGCTAATATCTTCCGGCTCCATCATCAGATCAGCTCGACAGTACCATATTATTGAATGTGTCTCAGAAGTACATACAGCTGCCAATTTTCATTACGCTACGATCCTTGGAAGATGGTTAAATTCGCTCTCTAAGATTTCCTTACATTGTGAGTTACATACAAGTGGACCTAATAAAAGCATGTTAAAAATAGGTACGTTTACAGATACGTAGGTAATGACCTAACAGTAAATTAAATAATGGTAACTAACTACATTCATTCCATTAAGGAACAAAACACTCCACCTCATTAATCCTTCCTCAAAAGTTCTCCATCTAATATATAAAATTTCCGTGTCACAATGTTTGTTGCAGTACTCCTCCGAAACGGCTTTACCGATTTTTACCAAATTTTATATGCGTATTCAGTAGGTCTGAGAATCGACTAACATCTATTTTTCATCCCCCTAAATGTTAAGGGTAGTCCATCCCAAATTTTTTTTTTTAATTGTTAGATACATTTTTATTTTTGTATTTTTTTATGATACAACATTAGAAAATACATACAACCCTGAATTTTCAACCCTCTACGATCAACCAAAAATTATTTATATGGCAAAACAACGTTTGCCGGGTCAGCTGGTAAATAAATAAAAAAATATCTTAAGTAGTCCAATGTTATTTTTCACTTATAAGTGAACCTAAATTAATCTTAATAATATAAAAAGTAAAAGTTCATGCAGGTGAAGCTGCGGGCAAAAGTTATTAAAATTTAAACGGGACCGACTTCTCACGGTGTACTCGCGTAACATACAATTTGCACTTTCCGCCGTTTTTGTGAAAAACGATCAAACAGTTGATTTTTTTGGAGGAGCCATAGATTTAGATATTTCAATTAGTTTATCTTGTTGGCGATTCAAGAGAGCGAAATTAAATGATCCATCGTTACAAGTAATCATGCCGAAATTGAAGGTATATTGAAATTTAAGATGCAATAACAATTGAAGTAACAAAATCTACCGCCAGAGAAATATTTTTATTACAGTAATAATATGAACCTGTTTTTTGTAGTTAAGGAACTCTGTATCAATGTTACGAATAAATATTATGGTTAAAGTTTTTTTATCTTAAATAGAATTTAATACAAATTGGTCCGATTTTTCGATCCGATCCTCATTGTACTTGTATCGATCCACTCATAGATCGAAAACCATTGAATCGATACAAAAATCGGGTGGATCGTATTACTTTGTATCGATCCACACAAGTATCGGATAGGATCGAACATCCCTATTGCCATACCTACTACATCAAAAACATAAGATTCTGGCGGGAACCTCGAAAAAGCGCGGTTGTCTTTGAGTTTTAATTTTAAATTTTTACTGTAATTGGTGATTTTTTGTAGTTGAATGAGTTCAAATATTGCCACTGACTGCTGAAGGGCACAGTGGCAATGGAGGCGAACGAGGGGGGCGGGCCTTACCCGCCCGCCTCAATAAAACGGCCACGGCTTACGGATGAAGGCGTAGGCTCTGGAGCTGGAAGATCGGACTGCGGCGATGAGCGAGATGCGTATCTGCCTTATTATAAACCAAACTATAAAAGACTATATCCGGAGAATTCAACCAACACAGACTTTAAAGTGTATGTGGAATCCACAAACGAAGACAGATTGGGCAACAAGAGCCCTATATATTTAAACCATATTTTCGCAATGGATATAAAAGGTGTGACGGGTATTCAGAGGGTGAATGCCAATAAAATAGCAGTTATTTTCAAACAATATAATACGGCCAATAACTTTATTAATAACACCACTTTCCTCACAAAATATGACATGAAGGCGTTCATACCGGCAGCGCAAATTGAAAAAACCGGCATTATTAGATTTGTTCCAGCGAATATATCTAACAAAGAACTTTACACAAGACTTTCTTCAATTTATGAAATAGTGGCAATAAGAAGGTTTTCAAAGAAAGTAGGACAAGAGCGCATTGCATTGCAGACTGTAAGCATCACTTTTTTATCTAATGTACTACCTAATAATGTACAATATGATCTATTCTCGTATAGAGTTTTCGAATACATTCCACCATTACTACAGTGCTATAGGTGTTTTAAATTTAATCATTCAGCAAAGATTTGTAATGGTAAACAAAGATGTAGTATTTGCGGAGGTGAGCACTTGTACAAGGAATGTGATAAACCAACAGAAATCAGCTGCATAAATTGCAGTGGGCCTCATCTTGCGATATCTAGATTATGTCCTATTAAAACAAAGAAGATTATTGAAAAGAAAAACAACATATCTTATGCAAGTGTCGCCTTAACAAAGCAAGTCACCACCAATGAAACAGATTTCCCTCCACTCCCACCACCAAAACCACAACCTGTAAATAGTAATGTTATTGTAAATAAGTCTGTAAATATCTCTGCAAATAAGTCTGTACAAGATTTAAATAAAGTTAAAATAGTCCATTCTAAAGACCTTAAAACTCAAATAATTTCCAACAACGATGTACTTATGGCCCTAGTGCAGACGTTGGTGGAATTAGCCAATAAAGATGACAGTACACCCACTAATATTAAAACTATTAAAGATGCATTATTAAAAAACTTAACATAATGGATTGTGTAGGGCCTAGTTCTAGGGCCCCCCGCGCGCGCCCCGATTTCGGTAAGACGTACCTTTGCGATCTCTCAGTTTTAAATTCCGAAACACGAAAAAATGGAAGGGAAAGTGTCAAGTGAAGTGCAGAAACTGATCCTAGATTCCATCCTTCCCTTGGAACTTAAAATCAACATGGTGCTTGAGACGGTTCGATCTTTGGAGACTAAAATTGATAAACTAACTCAACAGCAAGTGTCTGAAAAACAAACGATTGTGAGTACGTCACTACCACCGGTAACTGTTCCTAATCTGGCCAATACCGAGCGGACAGCAGCAGCAAAACTAGACAACCAGCCAATAGAACGCACTGGGATTACTACGCGCCGCCAGAAAGCAAGAGCAGCCTGCGGGGCCGCCACTGTTCCCATTCGTGAAATTCAAAGCGCAGAACAGCGACATTCGCCCACTACAGACGCCGCCGCAACACTGCGCACGCGCACTACGACGCACACTACAACGGCCGCTGATCGTGTGGCCATTCAACCAGCGGAGCTAGCGTCGCGGGATCGTGAAACTGGAAATACACAACTTACGAATGAGCATTCTCTAAGCCCGGATGATGGCTGGACACAAGTTTCCTCTCGTCGCAAGCAGTGGAAGCACCGTAGAAATATAATTAAAGCAACAGGGACCGTCGACTCTGAGCTTCGAATCGCTGAACACATTAAATACGTCCACGCTTGGAACTTTCATCAGAGCATGAAGGAATGTAATATAATCACTTATCTTAATCGAAAGAAACCTGGGGTGTCCTTCTCGATAAAAAAGCCTGACCCTGCCCACGAAAGTCACAACTGTTTTATTATAGGAGCCCCGGCTGAACATCACGATTTCTTGCTCGCACCCGAAAACTGGCCAGCGGGGACATCACTGCAAATGTGGCACACCGTGCGAAAGCGTACATTTCGTCCCCACTCGCAGATGGTGCAATAGAAAATGCAAGGTCGAGATATATTATCAAAACGTGAGAGGTATCAAAGGGAAAACACTTTCTGTGCTTAACGCAACAACCGGGTTTAGTGGCCACATAATAGCACTAACTGAAACTCGGCTCGATAACAGCGTACATGACAGCGAGTTGTTTACCCCCGACTACACTGTGCTACGGCGCGACAGGCCCAGCGGGCGGGGAGGCGGGGTGCTGCTCGCCTCTCGTCGACCGCTCACACTCAAGTACCTGAACTGCGCGTGCGCAAAGGACGACGAGATAATAATTGGACTAGTCACTAAAGGAGTGATGAAGTTTATTTGTTGCGTTCTATACTTGCCACCGAGAATTCCCGATGAAAGATATTATTCCATTTTTAATTGTATCGAAAACACCATTTGTACTGTAAACTTACCTGTAGTTATAATTGGAGATTTTAACCTATACTCAAGTTCGCAGTCCGTCAGAACAGAGTTTAACTCATTACTGGCTGGGTGCAGCTTGCGTCAATGTAATACTGTTGCCAACGGTCTAGGCCGTATGTTAGACCTAGTATTACTTCAGTCCGAGCACGACACACCTTCCGTCTGTGAATCGCTCTGGAGTCTTGTTGACACTGAAGTCCACCATCCTCCGTTAGATATAACTTTATCTTTCTGTGCGAACAACACGGTAACGAATAGACCTATCTACATGTGCGCTGATGATACTCATCCTAAACGGAATTTTCGTAAAGCAGACTATCACGAATTGTACAAACGCTTAGCCGGTATCGACTGGCTACCGGTGCACGGCGCACCCACTTGCGAGCAAGCCGTGACATGTATGTATTCCGCTTTGTACAAAGTCTTTAATGAAGTAGTCCCTTCTAAAAAACCGCCGCCCAACCACTGGAACTATCCCGAGTGGTTCAATCGGAATGTAATTAATTGTATCTGTATGTATCTGTATGTAATATTGATATTTGCCTTCTTAATGAGACATGGTTCAAAGATAATAATTTTAAAATACCAGGATATAATATTTACAACAAAAATTCTAACAATACACATAATGGAGTTGCAATACTGATAAAACCATACCTTAAGTATAATATATTAAATACCAGATTTTATGAAGACATTCAAACAGTTGCTGTATCTGTATCAACTGGACATAGTAGTTTAACAATTCTCTGTGTATACTGTCCACCTTCAAGTGGGCGTATACGAATTCATAGACTCCGTTACATTATTAATGATCTACCAAAGCCCATATTTATGAGTGGTGACTTCAATGCTCATCATATTGCATTTGGTTGTCAGTCCACGAAAGGTAGGGGTCAGGAGTTATTTAATCTAATTGATGACTTAGATTTGTGTATTTTAAATGATGGTAGACCTACAACTATAAATCGCCCTAGACAAACTGCTTCTGCCATTGATGTAAGCTTCATCAGTGGCAGCCTCGCACCACTATGTGACTGGTCTGTACATGATGATACAATGGGAAGTTACCATTATCCAACGATAACAAAGATTTCATTACATATAGATAAATATCATCTCAATTCCCCTGTAGATAGGTTCATATATAAAAAAGCTGACTGGGCAACATACACAGCTCTGTCAAAAACAATATTTAATGATTTGATACTTCAATCACATGATCCTATTTCAACCTATAATAATTTCTGTTGTAATTTAGATACTCTTAAAGAAATGTCAATTCCAAAGCTCACTAAAACAAACACTTTCATAAGCAGACCACCATCTCCCTGGTGGAATCTATATATATAAAAGGAGAAGGTGACTGACTGACTGACTGACTGACTGACTGACTGACTGACTGACTGACTGACTGACTGACTGACATATCAACGCAGGGCCTAAATTATAAGTGCTAGAAACTTGAAATTTTGCACAGGGGTTCCTTTTATAACGTAGGGGAGCACTAAGAAAGGATTTTTGAAAATTCACCCCATAAGGGGGCAAAACGGGGGTATAAAGTTAGTATGAAACTTTGCCGTTTTTGAAGTCAACTGGGCAACCCGAACGCGGGCAGACGTCGTTAATGGGTCTAATTCTACGCGAGCGAAGCTGCGGGCGTCCACTAGTAGTATATGTGAACAAAGTGTTATTGCTTCATATAATGCACTAAAACTATACAGAAAAGAGCCTACTATTGAAAATTATATTAATTACAAAAGAAAAGATGCCCAGAAAAAGAGAACAATTTCAGAACAGAAAAAAATTGAATGGAATAACTTATGTAACACTTTTAATAGAAATACTCACATAAGTATAATTTGGAATTTATTAAAAATGTTCAAAGGCATAAGACCTAAGAATAAATCATATACAGATGAGTTTATATCTCCACTCTTGGATAAATTATCAGATAATAGGAACTTAATTGAAGTAGATCAACTGAACATTCTTTTTGAAATCAACAATGATAACCCAAATTCTAAATTTTTACTGGATCCATTTTCATGGTCTGAATTTTTAACAAGCTTGCACTCTAGACGAAATACAACTCCTGGCTTAGATGATTATCCTTACATTGTAATTAAAAACTTAGATGTATCTGCCCAAAAGTTGCTCCTTAACATCCTCAATTTGCTTTGGCATAATAAATCTATTCCACAGTCATGGAAAACACAGTGCGTTGTTCCAATACTTAAGCCCGACAAATCTCCTGAGTTTGCTAGTTCTTATAGACCAATTTCCTTGTCATCTTGTCTTGGTAAAATATTCGAAAATATGGTGAAAGTCCGTCTTGATTGGTATGTTGAATCCAAGTGTTTCATTCCACATATAAAGTATGGTTTCCGTAGAGGGCGTAGTAGTGCAGACAGTTTCACCTCTTTAATCTCTGACCTGAAAAATGCAAAACATAGAAAATTAAACACTGTTTGCGTATTCCTAGATGTTCAAAGTGCTTTTGACAGTGTTGATCCTGGTATACTAGTTCAAATCATGTCTAGGTTGGGTGTGCCCGGGTACTTATGTAAGTGGATTTTTAATTTTTTGAACAACAGAACAATCTATGCTAGGCATAACAATATTTTATATGGACCCAAATGTGCCTCGAGAGGCACAATGCAGGGCGCCACACTATCTCCATTACTGTACAATATATACACAAGTGAGTAAATATGTAATTAATAGGAATGTAAATATTTTACAATTTGCTGATGACATTGTATTATACAGCAGTAATTACAACATAGAGATTGCAATAGATAATATGAACAAATCCTTATTTCAACTATTACAATATTATACTGATCGTTTACATTTAAAAATTAACCCCTCTAAAAGTAGTGTTATGTTTTTTGGCAATGAAGACTCAAATACAAATATTATTTACAATAATGAAATTATAAATAGAGTCACTTCAAAGAAATTTTTAGGAATAATACTGGACCCAAAACTAACTTTTGAAGAACATATTAAATATATATCCAAAAATGCTCACACTGGACTAAATGTTATCAGATCACTTTGTGGTGTAACATGGGGTACAGACCCTAAAATATTGTCAATGTTGTATAAAAGTATTGTTAGAAGTCACTTAGATTATAGCTCACTCGCTTATATGAATAGTTCTCATGTAAATAAATTAGACATACTGCAGAATAAGGCTTTAATGCCCGTTTTCACCAACATCCCCTAAATTTTAAGTAACACTTATGTCAATTTAGATGACCCTTAAGTGTAAATTCGATTTCACCAACCGTTAAGGGATACCTAAAGACTTATGTGTCACCTAAATTTTAGGGGCCCGAACATTCCTCCCTTAACCAGTCCCTAACTGTGTGACTGATCTACTTGACGTGTTATTTTGTGAAATATTATCAAAATGAGCAAACATTTAACTGATTTCTTTGACTCACTAATCAAATCAGTAATCCTCGATTTATGACTAGACCAGGAATTTATCAAGAGAGGCCAGAATTTTTTTTAAAGCATGATGACAAATATTTTTGTGCAAAATATAGGTAATAAATATAGGTATAATATAGACAGGTAAGTACTCATACCTACTTTTATTTTATAGATATTAGGTTACTTTTTTTCATACCTTTGTTTGTCTTCAGGAATAAATCTGTCTAACCCATCATTCAGTTACTGTGTGCTCTAAGATTTTATGCCACCGGAAGTCACTTGCAGACAATAGCTGATATAGGAGGGATCAGCACCGCTGCATGCAGCCGTATCATAAAAAGGGTTTCGGAAGCTATTGTGACTTAACGTGACGTTTGTTAGGTGGTAGAGCCTATAGGGAACCAAATAGGTTTTATATGAAACCTAATTGGTTCCATATAGAGTTCGCCCGGGGCAGTACCACCGCCCGCCACGGTACCTAGTACCATTTCTGCCGTGTAATAATTGTTTTTAAAGCAATTATGGTCCGGTTGGAAAGGTGTGGTTTCCGGTTACACTTCTTTAGAGGGGACCATCTTAGTCCACAAGGGTAGCAACACATCTGTTACTGACTTAGAACGAGACTCCTACTAACAAGTACTAACTGGACTATTACTAACATAAACTAACATGACTAACTTTCACTAACAGTCCCCAGTCCTCATACCTACTAACGAACTGACCAACTAATGTTCTAATTAACTTTCAACTAATTGGACTAACCATTCCAGTCTCTAATAGAGTCTTGTTCAAAGTCGCAGTCACAGTTGTCATGGGCGGCAACGGATGGGTGGTGCTGCAAGCTCGTTTGCTATCTTGTATCCATAAGAAAAAAACGTGAAGAATTCATAGTTTCCAACCAGCGAGCAAGAACAACGCAGTGTGAAGGTTGCATTTAAAAAAAATTGCTAGTCTAGTTTTCCCAATGTATATAATCAGCAGGCAAGTACCTACATTATACTTATCATATTTATCGGCAGATAGGTTTACTAAGCCAAAAAATATTATAAACGGTAAGAAAAAAATGTTTTAGTATTCGTACAAGTGTTTTTAATTATTTTATATATCCTAGAATAATTAAAGTTAAGAAAAAGTCATGAAATATTGAAAAAAACTTAATAGGTAAAAAATCGGTAAATATATGGCTATGTTAATCCCTAAATTTTAAGTATAACCTAGTAAAGTGTCACTTAGCTTGGTGAAAACGAAAATTAAGTAAGTGTTGTTTTAGGGTATCACCTACACTAAATGGTACTTAGTAAGGGGATGACTTAAGTGTGGTTGGTGAAAACGGGCATAAGAATAATATCTGGTGCTATGTGCTCAACTCCCATAAGGGCCATGGAAGTTGAGACAAAAGTGATGCCTTTGATTTTGAGGCGGATCTTACTAGCTGAAAGATACAGTCTCAAATTGATGCTATTAGATCAAACAACACTCATGTAATAAACAAAATTGTACCTTTTATAAATAGATCCCCAAGAAGACCATTAACAACAGCACAAGGTCTATTATGCGGTAATTCTCCAACACTGTCCGATATATTTCTGGAAATAGACAATCGTTTTTCTAAAATTAGAAATCAGTTTCCATGGCCATGTTACTCTTTCTCTTATCAGTGTATTTCACATCCAATTAATGTAGTTCAACAGACAATAAACAATAATTTGGAAATGCTTCAATTTTTGGAGGAAAATAAAATGTACTATCTTATCTACACTGATGGGAGCAAAGCAAGTGATTATGTACATGCTGCTCTATATGATCCACAAGCAAAATTTTCTTCAAGTTTTATTCTTCATGAACCCTGCTCTATATTTACGGCAGAGGCATATGCAGTGTATCAGGCATTAATGCGTATTCGCGAAATCAATAACATTAAATATTTTTTAATAATTTCTGATTCCTTGAGTTTGATAACAGCTTTAACTACCCTCACAGTTAAATTCAAGTCTAATTATATCCTTTACTTCATTAAGCAAATAATTCACCAATACCACAATAAAAATATCCAAATTTCCTTTCTATGGGTGCCTTCCCACAAAGGTATCTCTGGCAATGAAATGGCTGATAAAACTGCATATGAAGGAGTTAATCCTGTTGACGTTAGAAATACAATGAATGTTCCTATGTCCGATTACTTGCAATGTATTGACCAGAATACTCAAAAGCTGTGGTTAGAAATGTGGAAGAAAGATCAAGATACGAAAGGAAAATGGTATGGAAGCATACAAGAAAGCTTACCTGCAAGACCTTGGTATCATCGTATGCAAGATGCTACTCGAGACTTTATTACTATCATAAATAGACTGCGTTTTGGTCATAATACTGCACCGTCACACCTTTCACGACTCGGCATTATTGCGAATAAAATCTGTTCACATTGTAATTCAAGTGATGGAACCATAGAGTAACTGTAACTTAAACATAAGGGCTACGTTCTTTTACCTCGCCCGACGACGCTCGATGACATTATCCGCGTTCTAAAACCATCGGGTGATCGCTCGACGATCATTAAAAGCCGTTCGTAAATGTCGCCCGACGACGCACCGGTCACCCCACGAAATAGGTGGGTGAAAGTCACCCTGACGTTTTAACATATTGTCAACTGTCATTTAAAGCTTCTATTATGACATTTGGCACTTCATAAAGATAAACATTTTCAGGTTACTAATATTAATTTAAGTTTTCATTCGCGCTAAACAGTGTTTCGTGTAAATATATTAATCTATCTTCATTATATTCATCGCTGAATCGAATCAAAATGGAAACAATGAATATTGTTACTCAAAATGGCCAGTTAATATTACGACGATCAAGGCCGGTTGTACCTTTTGTACTATCTCTTCGATAATTCAATATTGTGTTTTTGTAATTACTTTGTGTGTACAATAAAGTGTATTCTATGTATTATAGACTAAACGGATGGATTTTAATAAAACTGTGATGATATTTAACGTGGTTTTAATTTTGTTACATCTTAATGAAAAATGTAAAAAAGTCAAAAAGTATGCGTTTATACATACATGCATTGTATGGAACTCAAGACCCTGGAATAGGAAATAGGGTACTTTTTATCCTGAAGGGCACATTAAATAAATAGCTTTAAATTTAATATATGGCAGTAAAAATTACCCTGTGATTTTTATGTTTGTAATAAGTACATGGGGTACAATGTACATAATAAAATCTAATTTTCAAAATGGAAACAATTTCATTCAGATTATTGTTTATTCAATGAAGAGTTCTTCACTCAGGTACATCAATTAAAGTCACATTTTAGTACATTAACAGGATTTTTATAAGCTTTTATGTAACTTGCTTTGATGGCATGATGTTCCAATTCACAATTTGCAATCCATTTTCTAAGCACTTGCTGGCATCCAAATGAGCTAAAATTTGACATAGCTATGTAACTTCGGTCAATATGGTACCATGGACCTGGCCTGCACATGGAGCCAAAATAATTCTTCAAAACAATCAAAACTCCTCAACTACAACACTCCAATAAATACCTTTATAATTCTAAAAACTAGAAACTGAATGAAAAACAGTTCTTATGGTAAACTTATCCCCCTCTGAGAAAATAGTGTTGCAGCTATTTCATCTCGCAATATTCCAATCAACTTCTACATTGCTTGTGTCACTGTTGTCTTAGGTCTGGTGGAGATGAAGCATGCCCTCATCAACATACTCTTGAATATTGAGATCAGTATGGCTCAGGCTAGTGTTGTGAAGGACACAACAATAGTAAAGGCACCAAAACAATTCTGACGATCAGGCGATCCATTTTGCAACATATAACTGGTCTTCTTTTACGGATTTAGGTTGATTCTACGTAAAAAGATTTCCACAATTCAAACGAAACGACTATTGTACATAATGTAAACAAAAAATGACAATAATATCTCTATTTTGACAGTGACAATTATGCAATGTCGTTCGAAAACGTCGGATGACGAACGTCGCTCCACCGTCGCTCGGCTTGGAGTGAACGCCAGGGTGTTTGCAGTTAAAAAAAACCTACTCGGAAGCATAGACAATAGATATTTGGAAAACCAATCAAATTTAGGATGTATAGAAACACGTAGACTTTGTTTGCTGCGACATGATATTAAATATTGTCAGGTTATACTGATTTTCATTCTAAAATTAGACAAAAGATGGTACTAATCTACACAAGTAATGACGTTTTTCAATTCAGTGTTACCAATGGTTGTCCATTTATTTTATATATTTTGATCTGGTAACATCAAGTCAGATTTATAAAACAAAACATTATGTACTAAATAAACCATAATTAGTAATATTAAGTTCAGAAAATGGGTCCAGCAATTTTAAATATTGTAATTTAAATATTGATATTCCATAATTACTGTCGTTGAATTGTAGGAATGGACTGTACAAACGCCATTTAGTTAAATTTAAAATGAAAATTCAAATGTCACATGTCAAATGTGTCATTAATTTCAATAATATTAATTGTAATTAAATGCATTTTCACTGCTTTTTACGATTTTTCCACCTCACGACGTGATAAATAGGATTCCGAAGCCCCGCATGTACGTCTACTTACGAATAATAATATGTAATACTTATTAATATCGATGTCGTCAAAATCTAGATCCGAAGCATAACTGGACTTCTGTTCATCACTTAAATTGAAGAACAGTTTGAGAAGAATGAAGAATGATTTGAATCCTGTGCATGAGTCGAGTCAGGTTCATAATTTTCCTCAGGTGAATGAAGCCTGCTTAAATTATTTATAAGTAGTGCTGCTTCAAAAGTGACTTCCTTGTACAGGATGGAGAAGTATCCTATACCAGAGGCTTCGAATGCAGCCAAAGAAATTTTAAACATGAATGAATGTTGTGTTCTCTGACAATTTCAGGGCCTTTTTTAATTCTTTGTAAACATTGGTGTTTTACCTACGCTTTGTGTTACTGTAGCAATATAAATTAAACAATAAATTATCGTATAAAATTACAGTCTTCTTATTTTTATAAAATAGGATTAGTTACTAATGCTCTAAAAGATGGCATATTGTATTTGATCTTACTGAATTAAGAGCTAACTAATTCTATTCTAATTGAAACATTAAAAGAAAATTTAAATTAAAGGTGCCAAGGTGCAGAAAAATGCATGAAGTTTTCCAAATTAAAAAACAGATGGCGTCACATTCATGGGCCATGCACAAGCCTTGAGCGCGGACTCTATTTCAGTTATATAATGGCACCTGTACACTCTCGCGCGAGTGCTCTCGCGATGTCTCGTCGAGAGCACTCGCGCGAGAGGTCGAGGGACGAGCGCGACCCTGTACACACTCGTTTATTCAGTACAGCAGAGGAACGCCGAGGAGATGGACGCGTTACAAGTTACGGCAGCTGTTACCCTATGCGCTATCAGTTATTATAATTACGTGCACATATATCATACGAAGTTAAGTTCTGCTTCGTTATTCCACATATTGCATATCTTAGGCAACAAAACGTCCGTACAGTTAGAAAGCTTGCGCTCAACTGAACGCCGCGAGAATGTACAGTGACGCACTCGCACCTACTCGCGAGGGAAGCGAGGCCCTTTGACTCGCGCTCAAAAAACCGACTCGGAATGGAGAGCCCACGAGGGACTGCGAGGCTTCGCGAGACATAGCGAGTGTACCCTGTACACTCTCGCGCTCGCCCAGCCTCGCTGTCCCTCGACGAGAGTGTACAGGCGCCATAAAATGTACTCTGTGGTGAACGCCCGTCGTCGGGCGAGGTAAAAGAACGTAGCCAAGGGAATAGAGATATCAGTCGAAAAAGAGACGGTAACTCCATCTTACGGAAAGTCACTTAACTAATCAGGATCCGTTCGCGCAGAGGATACTTGTCGCTTGTATTTTTTGTTCCCAGGTGATTCCAATAAAATTAAGTTTTAAAATATCTTAATTTTATTGATATCACCTGAGACCTGTAATTTTAATATACGCATATAGAATGAATCGAATTGCATGCTATTATCTGATCGTCTTACCCTTTCATTACCATTGCGCCTATTTTAAAGCTAGCTCTTAAATTCTATCATGATTCCTGTGATCTCCGTCTGGTTGTTTTCTGTTTTGTGTACCAGGAATAAAATAAATATATAAAATAAAATAAAAGATAAACCGATAAAGAGTTAATAAAACAAAGTATTTTTTATGGATTTATTTTATTTCTTTTTTCTTCTCGTTACATAATAATTCCTAGCTTGAGTCTCAAAATTGCCTCCACTACCTGCATCTCTTTGGCGACCTTTTAATATATTGTTAATGTCTTTGCACCAATTATATATAAAAAAACGGCACCCCAAGTCGAAAATATATTCAATGGACTTTTCTTTATGTGTTTCACATATTATAAAACTTGTGTCTACTTCGACATATAACAGCGTTTTTGCTAAATTTTTTATATTTTTAATATTAGTGTAGTTCTTAAGAACACCCACCAGAATATCTTGTATTGTAGAAAATAATTTAATTAAATTATCTGATGGGTATTCGAGGTACCGTTTATTTTTATTGAACTCTCTCGCCCTCAGATATTCATCGCTTTGTTCAACATTATAAAATAGTGCTTTGCAAGAGATGCAGTCATGGAAGACATCTTTTCTCGTTTTTCTTAAAATATACCCAGTTACATACTGCAGTTGTGCTAAAATTCTTGGGTCCCTTATTTTCATATTGTAGTCCTCGATTATTATATTAACATTATTTAAATCTATATTAAGGGATGTGTTGTCTTCAACCCTTTTCACAAAAAGTTCTGTCATTGTTTTAAACATAGTCTTCTCACAGTTTGATCCTGGCGAATGCGTCCCTGTTAAATTGCTTATTAACAGGGACGCAAACGCTATTTCGAAGCCAGCTGAGGTTGGGTTTACATTTCTGCCACCGTGGCTCCGAATAGCTCCAAAAAAGTTTTCAAGAGGATCTTGGTTGAAGTGGCGCATCCAAATTGATTTTATTTTATATTTATTGAACAACACATCCCTTAAATATTCAGTGTTGTTTACAGTATGTAACCAGTTATATATAGATGGTACACTATGAATTTTATTATTTTTTGAAAATTTCATGGTACTTAGTACCTTTTTTGCCTTTTCCCAAATGTTTTTATGTGGAGAACTCGGTGTGACTGCTCGCAGTAAAACTTTTCCACTTCTTTTTCTTGAGTTTTCTTGGCTTCCATTGAGCGAGTCAAATAATTGATCGAAAAACAGTAGCACATCTGCTGTTTGTTTGCATTCCATGGGGATGATATTTTTTTCTGAAAAAAAAAAAATAATATATATAAACGCTTAAAGAATCACACCCCGCACTAGGGTTCCTTGTGTGGCAAACACTCACAGAAAACAACATATAACCCGAAAAAAATGCCTTCGTGTAATGTGCAGCCTGAGGCTACATGAATAATGTAAATCTTGCATGAACATTATGAAATAAGACAAGTTTGTTTGAGCAAATAATTACTTATTAACATCAAACATTTGGAACACTCCAGTGCTGTTTAGTCATTAACTTAAATGTATGACAGCTTCCCAAACTTTCTTATTTCAGAGGAATTTCACATGCATATAGGTGTGCTTTGTGTGATTGACGTATTGGTCTGACCATACAGGCAATAATTATATTATTTATATAACTTATTAAGGTGATTCTTACCAGCTAAGTATCCCATTGTACTGGCAACCTTCTCACTAAATATCTGGGTTGCATATTTAACTTTCATTTTGCATTTTTCAGGATGCACATGGTCTTCAGTCAAATTTTTTAACATTTTAATGCCTTTGTAGGATGGGTTTTCCTCATGTAATTTCACAACATGTTCCCATTTGGCCATTTTAGTTACTCCATCAATAGTGCATATTAAGTTTTTAATTAATAAATTATTTCTTATTCCTTTTATTAGATGAGGTGGGTCATACAAGGGAATAATTTCTTCATCATCTATTTCAAATATTTCCCTTCTTAATACTTGATTTCTTCTCAAATATTTTTGTTTCGATAGATTGATCAGGTGATTAATGCAGCTGACATTAGATGCACCCTGATCACATACAGTGGCCAATACACTCAAACCCACACTTCTTAATTTCCTTATAACTGTTATTATTAACTCCCCTAACTCTCCTTTTTTTGTGCTCCCTGCACAAAAAGTGAATGCAACAGGTTGCTTGTAATTCCTTACAATACCTCTGATCATAAAAACTAAGGCATGATCTGCAATTTTATTTCTTGATATTGTATCAAATCCAGAAAGGTCATCCTTTCTATGATTATATTCGAAGTGAGAAGTTATGGCTACTTCGTCAAACATTAAGATGCATAACCTATCATCAGTTTTTAGGTTTTTAATTTTATTTTTTAAGACGTTAAATAATTTATCGTTGATTCCAGCCCTTATATCAGCCCGTGTTATCAACCTGCTCAGTGTCAGAGGTGATGGCAGCACGAAAACTTTACTGAGCATCCTATAACACTTAGGCCCTTGTTTGTATATGCTTAAAGCCATTATTTTTTCTTGTTGTGTGAACCTTCTTCCCATTTTCTTTTTCTTAATTTCCCGAAACTGCATGGCAAAAAATAATGCAGCCATGGCTGTAAATTTTTTTAAAGTATTTTGAAATGTTTTATTTTCAGAAAGTTTTAAAGCCTTTTTTAGGCGAATCGCATATTTTTCTTTCTTCATAGTCACTTTTTTTAACGTTTCTATTAATGCTGTTTTGTCATCCATAAATATATGCCCTGAAACCAAACCAAACAATGTAAGTTAATTTCACAGTCCAAAACCAATTTAACTAAAAAATCTCTTAGTATTTTAATTATTAAATTCCTTTTTCTGTAAGACAGTTCAGTTGTCACATAAAATGGTGTTGCTACTTCAGAGGACTGAGATTGTGAACCGTCAAATGCAATGCAGGTGTTTAATATTTTTGCACGATTGCTTAAAATTGGTAGATTGGTAAATTTTTAGAAAAGAAGTCGAATATTTCTACAGGGTATAGAGAAACTTATGGCCCATTGTGATAAATGTATTGAGGTTGCAGGCGCTGAGCTTGAAGTTCTTTCACGCCTTTTTTAAAAATGGAATTAGGATAGCAAACAAGCTTGCAGCTCCAAACATCCACTGCCTATAACATCTGTGACAAACTTCAAACAGGACTGTACAATCAATAGGTCTGGGAGTATAGGTTAGTTAAGTTAGTGTAATCTATATATATAAAAGGAGAAGGTGAAGAAGGAAGAGACATTATTACAATTACATTACATTACAATTATATAGCTTATACATCAGAATAACACACAGGCTAAAATTTATAAAGATATTGTGTGAATTGTCCAAAATATGACGATAAGTGTCAAGTAGGTAAGTAGGAAAAAATCTACCATCTGCGAGCTATTCTGGCGTGCGCTGCCAAAACTACTGGACCGATTTCAAAAATTCTTTCACCATTAGAAAGCTGCATCTTCACTGAGTGACATAGGCTATATAATATTACTAGGCGTAATCTATATATGTGAAATAAAGTCGTGTAAAATTTTTATTTTTTTAGTAACCTGACGCAAATAGGGTTTATGTGCGTGTATTATAATTTTGATTTTTATATAAAATACCCGTGCGAAGCCGGGGCGGACCACTAGTTGAGGATAAATGGATGGATGGATATTCACATTAATAGTAAGAGTAGGGCTGGTAGGAAATTGGACGATCATAATTTAGTAGTATTTATAGCAATTACCAGAGGATGTAGAAGCAGCAGGAGCTGGAGTAAAATTACTATGTGCAGAAACATTGCTTGATAAATCTCCCACAAAATCACTTGCAGAAGTAGATGCCACAGCAGGGGAAACATCACCAGATACAATGTTGGTTATGTCTCTCATAACTGCTCTTCCTTGCAATCCTGGAATTTATTATGATTTTAATATCTTAACAAGGCATTATATCATTTTCGGTATGTGTCTGCCATCCGCAAACCAGGGATTTACAACTCATAATAACTGGAATACGGAACTGCAGCAACACACTAGCTAAGAATTCGGGCTTTTACTCGGGAGTTCTGGGTTCAAATCCCAGTGGCATGCACCAATGACTTTCTAAGTTATGTGCGTTTGAAACATTTTAATATCATACTCTAACAGTGTGACCACTAAACCCGCAAATAGCCAATGTGGTGGAATATGGCTTGAATTCTTCTCTTGCTTGGTATGGTATCTTGCTATACAAAGTGTTGGATGGAGATGGGATTTTTATTTTCGGTAATATTCCAGAAGGAATATCTGTCTGCAACTGATTAGTGACCCACTGAAGAGCACATATTTGCACATAAATGCATTCTCAGAATGGCTTATTTAAATAAATGACGAATATTCTATTCTATATCCAAGACTTCATTTCATACAAATTTTTAGTGGTATGTGTACCAATGTTATTTATAGCAATTACCAGAGGATGTAGAGGCAGCAGGAGCTGGAGTAAAATTACTTTCTGCAGAAACATTGCTTGATAAATCTCCCACAAAATCACTTGCAGAAGTAGATGCCACAGCAGAGGAAACATCACCAGATACAATGTTGGTTATGTCTCTCATAACTGCTCTTCCTTGCAATCCTGGAATTTATTTATTTATTTGTTTGTTAAAATGCACATTACATATGTCACAGTCAGCTAATATATGTATACCCTTGAAAGGGTGTAGCATAAAGATGCGAGGTCCAATTACAAGAATTGAGTATGTACATTTAAGTTTCATTTCATTTATTATGATTTTAATATCTTAACAAGGTAAGTACTTAAGTACCTATGGTTTGGCTCAAACTAATACAAAGGCTTGACTGGTAAGGAATCACTGCCATACCTACTATGAAGCAATTGAGATGTATTGTGTATAGTTTAATTCATTTCATACAAATTTTTAGTGGTATGTGTACCAATGTTATTTAGTAAAATTTAAAATTACCAGGTATAAGTAATGTCGGAACAGCGCCATGGGCCAATCTTCTTGTCCAAGTCAAAAACTTTTCCTCAAAGTGGTCATGACACACCTTCCGATTTTTGTATATAAAATCTTGATCCAACGATGCAACTGAACTTCCTATCATATTCACCCACAAAGTGAACCTCTCTGGATCTTTTGTAGGTTCAGGAAATGCATGCAAAATAATATTGTCTGCACCTGAAAATTAGGAAATAGACTAAGTTATCAAATGACATTCATCAACAATTTGTCAGTGGTCTACCTATCTCCTATCTCTGCTAAAAGTAAGCAGGGCTTGGCTTGAGCCAAATACAAACATTCTGGCCAAGTATCAACTGGCCTCAAATTCTCGCAGAACAAACCAAACCCTCAGCTGAAAGATGGAGATAGATGGACTGGCACAGCTTTGAGAACACATCTTAGGCCTGCAATGGCATGTGATCCAGATGGGAAGTCCAACTTGAAGCTGTGGCATGTCTTGACATCAAAACTACCTCAGTGTCTGACGTCGAAAAAGTTTGAGCAGTATGTGTTGCCAGCGATGACACATGGATCCGAGACGTGGTGCTTTACCATCGGTCTCATTCATAAGCTCAAACTCACTCAGGGCACAACATAGAGAGAGCAATGCTTGGTATTTCATTATGCGATAGTATCAAATTCAAATGTTTTATTTGTCATTAGGTATAGAAATGAAATCAGTAGACGAACAATGGTTACTGACATTGCTGGCAGGATTAGCAAACTGTAGTAGCAATGGCAGGTCAAGTCGTTTGTAGGACTGATAAGCGATGGGGAAGAAAAGTCCTCAAATGGAGACAACGACTTGGAAAACGGAGCACACGCCGCCTTTCGATAATGTAGACTGACGACCTGAAGAAAACAGCGACTTTCCGCAAGATTCAGAGGGCACAGGATCGGTCGGCGTGGTGTCGATTAGGCCTATGTCTACTAAAGTCTGATAGAAAGAAGAATAATTACAATTCATTTAATATTTCGTTTTTACCACTAAAAGGAAATTATTGAATCCAACAATAAACGTATCGATAAATCGGATCAGAGACTGCGCGTGAGATGTGTCTCGTATACATGAACATATTACGCAAACTGCGATTTTTTTTTATTGATCTTGCGTACCTATATCAGATCATCGCCAACCCAAATCTAATAAATTTATGTTCAGAGTTTATCAGGGCGACAGACTTTGACATAGGTAATGAATTAATTAAGTTCCTGCAAATCTTATGATGAGGTTAGAAAGTAGTTCTTCTATACTTTTTACTCTATATACTTTCTAACAAACGGATAGATCCGTTAAACGGAATTTAATAACGATGTAGAATAAGTTATAAATATTATGAAATTAAAAAAAACTTACGAGTTTTGCCACAACATGGAACACAACAACTTCTTACAGAACCAGCCATGTTTCTTTGCAACAATGTCCAAAACGTAACGCAAATCGATGTCCAAAGTCGTTTGCAGAGGTTGAGGATTGTTAGCGGAGTCTTCGGAGTCCGGGGGAGCGCTAGGTCGTTAGAAAAATCAAATCACTAAAAATAGTAAAAATCGGAATGAGATGTTATCTGTGAGGAGATTTGAATGAATTGTCAAATTTGATTTGACACTTTACCGCCGTTGATAGCCATTGACAAACAAAATGAGGCGTTTTGTTACACGCATTTGTAATAAAAAAATTAAAAATTAAAAAAATTAATCTTTTATACCATCATTTCCAAAAAACATTAGGAAATAAAAAAAATAACGTTTTGATTAATAGAAAACCAATATTTTCAACAACATTTAACGTAAAAAGTACAAAGCACGATTAGCTCCATCTAAGGGTACTGTACCGAACTATTCAAAAATTGCTTTGTACTAACTGAAAAGACCCGATGGAACTGCGGAGCACATTATCTTCGATTGTCAAAAATTTTTGATTGACAGACTAGTGTTGGCCAGTGAACTTAGTGATTTAAAATTAAGTGTGATTTATTGTCCCGCCCGCCGCCATTAAAACAACTGCTACAAGATGAACTTACTTACAAGCATATCTACAAATACATTAAAAACACAATTAAGACAATTTAATAGAATAATATAAATAATAATACGTTTAATAGAATAATATATTTAATATTACGTCTATGAATATATTGATCGAAGATGAATATACCATGAAAAATAAGAGATGACCTAAAGGTGCAAATACCAGGTCATAAAATCCCAAAAAAAAAAAAAATCAAAAACATAACCTCAAATAAGTGTCAAACTCAACTGTCAAAATGTAAACTTGAAATATTTCAACAACAAAGACAAGGTGAACTATGTATCCATGTAAATTTTATAAAATATTGTCATCTTTCATCCCATATATAAAGTTTAAATATTTGGTGTGTAAGTGTATATATGTATATACAGGGTTACAGGTTAAGTCGACCTATTCCCGTTAAGGGCGTGTAGTTTACATCGTTTCTGACTGATTTGATAATAAAACACCCTATCCTAAATCTAACCGTTTTCGAGATATTTGAATTTAATTGTTTTTGATAAAAAATACCCGATTTTCGGCTATCAGCTTAGATATTTTGAAATTTGTAAGTCTTATTATTACTGTTATTTGATTTTTTCATGTAAAATAAGATGCTTTACTACCTCAATAACCAATATTGTACGTAAAATGAATAAATAAGTCATTGTAGATGATTGAAACTCATACAAACTAATAAAAATTTAGAAAGTTTATTTTTCTATCAATAAAATCTCAAAAAAACATTATGGCCGCCGTTTTGCAGATGTACTTAAAAATATCTACGTTTCATCAGCTATCCAACGAGGTATAACAATCTAAGGTTATAATAAACATTCATAGAAAAAACTTAGTTTCATTGGCTACAGGGAAGGCAAACAAAAGTTAAATAAAACGATAGTGAGTACAAGATACTACATTTATTAAACTTTAAAGTTCCAAGAAAACATCTTAAAGTCTAAATTTCATGCGCGACATGTCCGCCTCTGTTTTGCACACATCTTGGCATTATTTTACGAAGTCCACTTTAAATGGAGAATACTACGAAAATTTCCTGCGAGACCTAAGTGACCTACTAGATGATTTGCCACTCAGTCTGATTCAAGACATGATTGTGGTTTCAGCATGATGGCTGCCCTGCACATTTTAGAAGTGTCAGAGAATGGCTGGACAAAAATTATCCAAACAAATGGATTGGACGAGGTGGGCTTTTACCCTGGCCAGCCAGAAGTCAGAAGTCCGGACCTAACCCCCATGAATTTTTATGTGTGGCGGCACATGAAGAGTCTCGTGTACAGTGAGCCCAACCCAATTTCGTCAGTTCAACTGACGACTGTATTGAGAGACAGGATAATTAATGCGGCGAATGAAATGAGAAGAAAATTTACTACTGGTGTAGTAAATAAAAAGTGGACTTCGTAAAATAATGCGAAGATGTGTGCAAAACAGAGGCGGACATGTCGAGCATGAAATTTAGACTTTAAGATGTTTTGTTGGAACTTTAAAGTTTAATAAATGTAGTATCTTGTACTTACAATCGTTTTATTAAACTTTTGTTTGCCTTCCCTGTAGCCAATGAAATTAAGTTTTTTCTATGAATGTTTACTAGAACCCTAGATTGTTATACCTCGTTGGATAGCTGATGAAACGTAGATATTTTTAAGTATATCTGCAAAACGGCGGCCATAATGTTTTTTTGAGATTTTATTGATAGAAAAATAAACTTTCTAAATTTTTATTGGGTTGTATGAGTTTCAATCATCTACAATGACTTATTTATTCATTTTACGTACAATATTGGTTATTGAGGTAGTAAAGCATCTTATTTTACATGAAAAAATCAAATAATAGTAATAATAAGACTTACACATTACAAAATATCTAAGCTGATAGCCGAAAATCGGGTATTTTTTATCAAAAACAATTAAATTCAAATATCTCGAAAACGGTTAGATTTATGATAGGGTGTTTTATTATCAAAAAATCAGTCAGAAACGATGTAAACTACACGCCCTTAACGGGAATAGGTCGACTTAACCTGTAACCCTGTATATATGAAATTTTTATTATCAGTTTCAAACCTCTTTCATCTTATGTGATCCATTCCCGTATTCCGTATCCTTTTTTAACTTAGTTTCCCAATCTTTTAATTTACGTCATTGGCAAAATGTAAACGCTATTGCCAAAAGAAGAAAAAAAAAAGACACGGTGACTGAAAAAGGCACCTTGTGAGGGATAGCGAAACTACGACAATTGCTACCAATATTGATTACTAGGTAGTTCTTTTCTTGACCGCTAGATGGATTTAGAAAGTAGGCGGAGATTACTAGTTAATTCTTTGCTTGACCGCTAGATGGATTTAGAAAGTAGGCGGATTTAATTAGTGCACCCCGCTCTCTTCAACCCCGCAAATCGGAACACCAGTTTTGTATGCATGAAGGAAGAAAGGAGAGAGGAGATGGTCTAAGTAACCGTGTTCAGATTCATTGGGGTGAACATTAAGACAAACCTAAACCTAAGGCTTAGGTTAGTCTTAATGTTACACTATCATCAGCTGTCCGAGAGGCGGGGTCTAGATTTTTCAAGACCCCCTCTAATCGTAAACCTCAAATTCTCTCAAAACACACTCTCGGTCTCATCGGGAAAAGACGAGATCTATGTGTCCAGTCGCCAACCTCCATGGCAGTATGTAGGCAGCTCAACGCAGAGATCTCGAGCAGCATGCGACGTGATTGGCGTTCATACAACACCAAACGCGTCGCTGACACAATCGAGCGGAACAAAGGCTCCAAAGTGTTCGCTCGGGATCAAAGCATTGGGCAAAGCCTGCTGACGAGGTTGAAGACCAATACCGGTACCATAGTATCATCCAAACCCGAAGTTTTGAGAGAAATTGAGAATTACTACCGACAGATATACACCTCCTCGCAAGCCCCAGCTATAGCTGGTGCTCACGATAAGCGAGCCAAACTAACCCGGCACTACACCGAAGATATCCCGGACGTCAGCCTGTACGAGATCAGGGGGGCTCTCAAACAACTAAAAAACAACAGGGCACCGGGAGATGACGGAATCACAACAGAGCTGCTAAGAGCGGGCGGGAAACCAGTCCTAGTGGCTCTCCAGAAATTGTTTGATTCCGTCATCAGTAGTGGAACCACCCCGGAGGCGTGGCGCACGAGCGAGGTAGTACTGTTCTTCAAGAAGGGCGATAAAACCCTCTTGAAGAATTACAGGCCTATTGTCGCTCTTGAGCCACGTCTATAAGTTGTTTTCGAGGGTCCTCACAAATCGCATAGCGCGCAGGCTTGACGACTTCCAGCCTCCCGAACAAGCCGGTTTCCGAAAAGGCTATAGTACCATGGACCACATACAGACACTACGACAGGTTATACAGAAGACCGAGGAGTATAACCAGCCGTTATGTGTCGCGTTTGTGGACTATGAGAAAGCCTTCGATTCTGTCGAAACCTGGGCGGTGTTGGCGTCTCTGCAGCGGTGCCAGATCGACTATAGGTATATCGAGGTGTTGAAGTGGATATATGATGCCGCCACTATGTCAGTCCGAGTACACGACAGAAGCACGAACCCCATCCAATTGCAGAGAGGTGTCAGGCAAGGGGATGTTATCTCCCCAAAGCTTTTCACCGCTGCGTTGGAAGACGTGTTCAAGCTGATGGAGTGGAAAGGTCGCGGCATCAACATCAACGGAGAACGCCTCACACACCTTCGATTTGCCGATGATATAGTCATCTTAACAGAATCGCTGGACGACCTCAACACCATGCTAGGAGACCTGAACAGCGCCTCACAACGGGTGGGTTTGAAAATGAACATGGACAAGACTAAGGTCATGTCCAATGTGCATATCAAACCTATACCGGTTGTTGTTGACGGCGCTGCTCTCGAAGTTGTTGACGAGTATGTTTACCTGGGACAAGTGGTCCAGTTGGGTAAGTCCAACTTCGAGAAAGAGGTCACTCGCAGAATCCAGCTCGGCTGGGCAGCGTTCGGGAAGCTACGACATATCTTCTCATCCAAATTACCTCAGTGTCTGAAAACGAAAGTTTTCGAGCAATGTGTGTTGCCAGTGATGACATATGGATCCGAGACGTGGTCCTTTACCGTCGGTCTGATCCGCAAGCTCATAGTCGCTCAGCGCGCTATGGAGAGAGCTATGCTCGGTATTTCTCTACGGGACAGGATTCGCAACGATGAAATCCGTAGACGAACGAAGGTCACCGACATAGCTCGCAGGATTAGCGAGCTGAAGTGGCAATGGGCAGGCCACGTCGCTCGACGGACTGATAACCGTTGGGTAGTAAAAGTCCTCGAGTGGAGACCGCGTCTCGGAAAACGAAGTATTGGCCGCCCCCCGACGAGGTGGACTGACGACCTGAAGAAGACAGCGGGAAACCGTTGGATTCAGAGGGCGCAGGATCGGGAGGAGTGGCGACGATTGAGGGAGGCCTATGTCCAGCAGTGGACCTTAAAAGGCTGATGGATGGATGGATGGATGAATGTTACACTTGTGTCATTAGGACGTCTGCGATCCGGCATTTTCTACAGTTTTATTTCCTTATTTCTTCTGTGAAGATGAAGTGTTGTGTTCTGGGATGTAAAAGTTATTCCTGGCGATCATCTAAAGCAATCGACGGGATTATAATACATTTCACTTGTAAGTATTTAAAAACACTAAAATTTTAAATATCCCCATTGTTTTTCCATAATTTTCTACTCTACAATAGATGTCGCTTATTTGTTATAAGATGTTTCGTAATTATTAACAGTAAATTACTTGATGTTAATGTGTTTTTCGGGGTCTAATATAATCTTTATACAGTAAATTTGCTATGTACTTAAACTACTACATTTAATACTTTCATGCTAATTGTACTCCAAATTGATTTTTAAAAATGCCAATTTTTACAAGTACTCGTACGCCACCTAGTATTGATTAGTTAGTAATAATTTTATAGCAGAGCATTTTTTTGGCTGGGCTGGTCTAGTTTAGAAACATTTAACATAAAAGTCTAATATTTATCAGTTTTCATATTGATTCTGCAAGTGTAGAAAACGGCATGAAAAGTTTTATTAATACAACAATGTAACTACTCGCTGCTCGCGTAAAAAAATGAATCGTACATAGGAATTGAAGGATCATGATTCGGAAACCTTGGATATTACTATCAGTCATAGAGTAACTCTATCAGTGTTTTAATTTATTACGGACAAAATCAA
Organism: Carterocephalus palaemon; assembly: GCA_944567765.1. Lineage (NCBI taxonomy): Eukaryota > Metazoa > Arthropoda > Insecta > Lepidoptera > Hesperiidae > Carterocephalus > Carterocephalus palaemon. The sequence continues at coordinate 3,379,659 of OX155661.1, forward strand.
TCGGATATTCAAATGGATGCATAGTGATTGTGTTGACACCAGAAACTACTTGTTGTTCCCGGATTTACTAATATCGGATGCCCCCATATCTGACCATCTTAGCTTAATTTGTATCACTTGAAAATCTAATTTAGAAATGAAATAAAATAACTGCAACTAAGTTATTACGTATTAGACTTTCTATTGAATTATGGAACTATCTAACCCTGATGTGTAACTAATTCGTAAAGATTATAACCTATCTAATTATTTGTTGTTTCTCGTGATATGAATATAACAAGCTTATCAAACAACACGCCTGTGTTTCTCCGAAAAGTTAGGCGAAGGTGTGAGGTACACCTACTTTTCACCTGTTGTGTTTAGCTCCCATTATTTATTTGAAGTAAAGGGCCCACCCTAATGCCCACAAGCCACTGCGACCTAAAAAGACCTATTGTAGCTAGCCCCCCAAAAGTTTAAAAGGTCCAAAGGCCAATCACTTGCCTTTGGGGTCAAGTTACTTGATTGTACAAGGTAAGCCAAGCTTCCGCACAGTTTGCGACTTCTGTGTTATGAGTGACTGCAGGGCAGTCGCAGTGGATATGAATGATTTCCCTGCCTCATTACAGAACCTACAGGCGCCAGTGCTGGCACTTCCTATTGTATGTATGTGTTTATTCATCCTACAGTGTCCAGTGAGGAGTCTTATTAAAATCCACAGTTCGGAGCGGTTAAAGCTCAACACTTTCTTAGGATAATTTAGAAACCAGACATAAGTGCTTTAGACTGTAATGTACTTAGGGACATGTGAAGTCTGTTAGTCACTTATCCAGTGTGTAGAATTTGGTTTAATCATGGATTTTAAATAACATTGTGATTGCCTGTGGTAGATAAGTAATGTCTCAATTATTCTCTTGTACACAATACATTGTACATACTTATTATTTATAATTGTCAAACATACCACTTAGAACATTTGTTGTAAACACTATTCTTTGAATTGTTCTAATGCTCCTCAAACAAACCAAGCAAAACAAAACCAATTTAGCAACATTTTTACTCATCATAAGATCCAGCTTATGTACATGAACCAAAACCATTTGAAGTGGAAATAGAAGTTCAATTTCCACTTCAAATGGTTTTGGTTCAAGTGAAATTGAACTTCTATTTCCACTTCAAATGGTTTTGGTACCAAATAAGATATTTATTGTATTCTAATGGGTAGATACTGTAGATAGAAACTGTGATATTTAAGGAAAAAGCCATTCAGAAGACAGGGTTCAAAAATCTATCAATCTGAAAACTTTAACGTAAGGCATATTATTTATACTAATTATATCAACAATTGTTCACAGATTGATACAGCAGATCACATCCCCATCATTGTTGGCTATTAATAAGCAATGCTTAGAACAGAACAGAGCAGATTTATAATCCCCACATTTTGTTCAAATATGTGTATGTGAATCGTGGTGGTCGATCACTTCTAAAAGCCTCCTGCCATGCTTGCCATTCACTGACACAAACTAGCGGGAAAGACATATTATTTATAATGTTACATATTGCATTAGAGATTGTGATAATTCAAGTAAGTGTGATTATTTCAACAGCTTTTAATTCTGACTCATTTTAAAAATAGAAGTTTTCTTAAATCAATTGTAGTTTCTTCATGAAGTGGAAATAGAACTTCTATTTCCACTTCAAATGGTTTTGGTACCAAATAAGATATTTATTGTATGCTAATTGGTTGATATCTACTGTGATATTGAAGGAAAAAGCCATTCAGAAGACAGGGTTCAAAAATCTATCAATCTGAAAACTTTAACGTAAGGCATATTATTTATACTAATTATATCAACAATTGTTCACAGATTGATACAGCAGATCACATCCCCATCATTATTGGCTATTAATAAGCAATGCTTAGAACAGAGCAGATTTATAATCACCTATTTTTGTTCAAAAATGTGTATGTGAATCGTGGTGGTCGATCACTTGTAAAAGCCTCCTGCCATGCTTGCCATTCACTGACACAAACTAGCGGGAAAGACATATTATTTATAATGTTACATATTGCAGTAGAGATTGTATTAAATCAAGTAAGTGTGATTATTTCAATAGCTTTTAATTCTGACTCATTTTAAAAATAGAAGTTTTCTTAAATCAATTGTAGTTTCTTCATGATTCTTGTAATCCATTTTAGAAAATACATATTATGTAAATGTCAATGTATCCTATGTTAACAACCTTATTACTCTTTATAGGGGTACCTTAGTGTATTGCTATCTTCTACAAACATATTGTGTGTGTTGGGGGGTTCTATTTGATGTCTGGACTCAGGAGGAGAGGGGCTATTTAAAAAACACTCACTTCATAATAATATATATTAGAAACACTATACTATTACACATTTACAATATTTTAGGTTGATGTATATGACATTAGGATCTATTACTGTTCATGTCTAGAAGAGAAGTATGTCACAACCGAAGACATTCTGTTATGACGTTATTTTAAACATTCTAATATTCTAAAAACAACTCTTTACATGTGTACAAGTGTTGCCTGCCAATACTAACACCTTACACATTCAAACTCCAAGAGTGTGGATAGAGATATGCAACATAATATAATTATGTAACATTATTCCTCAGAGTAACAGCCACATATCAACCTTGTTGGATGTTAGCTGATCAACATCATATTCTGCACCATCAACCCCCACAAGCACCGGCTTCAACTATTAAGGAGATTATAAGAAGTTGGTGATGGTGTGTTATCATCCCGACTGTTTTGTCAGTACAAACCTCAAGAAGTGATGACTATTCAACTTGACAGAATTATATTGCCTTACTACATGCGAGCAGTCAGCACAGAAAACTGATATATTTTAACTGTAAGATAACTGTTAAGACCAGCAATAGTAAATAAAATATATCTGATAAAGAAAGTATTTTTATTTAACACTCCTAACACATGAAATGCATTGATGAGTTTGTTGAGTTAAAGGGATGACAGCCTTCAATAACTACACGCACTCCCCCACGCTAGGCCTAGGCCTGTGATGCGGATGGCAGAAACACTGAAAACCACACAACTTAATATGAGTGACCCAGATATTAATGTGAGATAAATATCTGACCCGGCCGGGATGCTCGGTTCCGCGGTTCAGGGTCACTCCACGTCGGAGTCGACGGTGGTGGTGGATGATGAGTTAACTATAATCATACGAACATCACATCAATATAATTACTTCAATTCATTATGACCATTACATTCTTCTTTTTTTTCTTGCCATAAAGGGATGTTCGATTCAGGTGCTTTGTATCGATATTCTGGATCGTTATACACTGTATCGATCCCATTGATTCGATACGTTTTTTTGGATCGATCCAGTATCGTATGAAGCTATCAAGTATATTTAAAAATAAAACATGTTGTACAGCATCAATTAATACACTCAAAATAATAATAAATTAATAGTTTAAAAAAACACGCTTTTATAAAAAATCCAACTAAAAAAGAAGTCATGAGACCTTGAAACCTAATCGTGGTCAAAGTTCATTACAAGACTTTACCACAAGTGCAAACACGACTATGATACGATATTCCATCATGAAGTTCCAGTTAATACCTTACGGCTCCATCATCAGATCAGTTCGACAGTACCATATTATTGTATTGTCATCAGAACTACATACAGCTGCCAATTTTCATTACGCTACGATCCTTGGAAGATGGTTAAATTAGCTCTCTTAGATTCCACTTTAAAGTAGCTAATATCTTCCGGCTCCATCATCAGATCAGCTCGACAGTACCATATTATTGAATGTGTCTCAGAAGTACATACAGCTGCCAATTTTCATTACGCTACGATCCTTGGAAGATGGTTAAATTAGCTCTCTAAGATTCCACTTTAAAGTAGCTAATATCTTCCGGCTCCATCATCAGATCAGCTCGACAGTACCATGTTATTGAATGTGTCTCAGAAGTACATACAGCTGCCAATTTTCATTACGCTACGATCCTTGGAAGATGGTTAAATTAGCTCTCTTAGATTCCACTTTAAAGTAGCTAATATCTTCCGGCTCCATCATCAGATCAGCTCGACCGTACCATATTATTGAATGTGTCTCAGAAGTACATACAGCTGCCAATTTTCATTACGCTACGATCCTTGGAAGATGGTTAAATTCGCTCTCTAAGATTTCCTTACATTGTGAGTTACATACAAGTGGACATAATAAAAGCATGTTAAAAATAGGTACGTTTACAGATACGTAGTAATGACCTAACAGTAAATTAAATAATGGTAACTAACTACATTCATTCCATTAAGGAACAAAACACTCCACCTCATTAATCCTTCCTCAAAAGTTCTCCATAAATAAATAAAAAAATATCTTAAGTAGTCCAATGTTATTTTTCACTTATAAGTGAACCTAAATTAATCTTAATAATATAAAAAGTAAAAGTTCATGCAGGTGAAGCTGCGGGCAAAAGTTATTAAAATTTAAACGGGACCGACTTCTCACGGTGTACTCGCGTAACATACAATTTGCACTTTCCGCCGTTTTTGTGAAAAACGATCAAACAGTTGATTTTTTTGGAGGAGCCATAGATTTAGATATTTCAATTAGTTTATCTTGTTGGCGATTCAAGAGAGCGAAATTAAATGATCCATCGTTACAAGTAATCATGCCGAAATTGAAGGTATATTGAAATTTAAGATGCAATAACAATTGAAGTAACAAAATCTACCGCCAGAGAAATATTTTTATTACAGTAATAATATGAACCTGTTTTTTGTAGTTAAGGAACTCTGTATCAATGTTACGAATAAATATTATGGTTAAAGTTTTTTTATCTTAAATAGAATTTAATACAAATTGGTCCGATTTTTCGATCCGATCCTCATTGTACTTGTATCGATCCACTCATAGATCGAAAACCATTGAATCGATACAAAAATCGGGTGGATCGTATTACTTTGTATCGATCCACACAAGTATCGGATAGGATCGAACATCCCTATTGCCATACCTACTACATCAAAAACATAAGATTCTGGCGGGAACCTCGAAAAAGCGCGGTTGTCTTTGAGTTTTAATTTTAAATTTTTACTGTAATTGGTGATTTTTTGTAGTTGAATGAGTTCAAATATTGCCACTGACTGCTGAAGGGCACAGTGGCAATGGAGGCGAACGAGGGGGGCGGGTCTTACCCGCCCGCCTCAATAAAACGGCCACGGCTTACGGATGAATGAAGGCGTAGGCTCTGGAGCTGGAAGATCGGACTGCGGCGATGAGCGAGATGCGTATCTGCCTTATTATAAACCAAACTATAAAAGACTATATCCGGAGAATTCAACCAACACAGACTTTAAAGTGTATGTGGAATTCACAAACGAAGACATTGGGCAACAAGAGCCCTATATATTTAAACCATATTTTCGCAATGGATATAAAAGGTGTGACGGGTATTCAGAGGGTGAATGCCAATAAAATAGCAGTTATTTTCAAACAATATAATACGGCCAATAACTTTATTAATAACACCACTTTCCTCACAAAATATGACATGAAGGCGTTCATACCGGCAGCGCAAATTGAAAAAACCGGCATTATTAGATTTGTTCCAGCGAATATATCTAACAAAGAACTTTACACAAGACTTTCTTCAATTTATGAAATAGTGGCAATAAGAAGGTTTTCAAAGAAAGTAGGACAAGAGCGCATTGCATTGCAGACTGTAAGCATCACTTTTTTATCTAATGTACTACCTAATAATGTACAATATGATCTATTCTCGTATAGAGTTTTTGAATACATTCCACCATTACTACAGTGCTATAGGTGTTTTAAATTTAATCATTCAGCAAAGATTTGTAATGGTAAACAAAGATGTAGTATTTGCGGAGGTGAGCACTTGTACAAGGAATGTGATAAACCAACAGAAATCAGCTGCATAAATTGCAGTGGGCCTCATCTTGCGATATCTAGATTATGTCCTATTAAAACAAAGAAGATTATTGAAAAGAAAAATAACATATCTTATGCAAGTGTCGCCTTAACAAAGCAAGTCACCACCAATGAAACAGATTTCCCTCCACTCCCACCACCAAAACCACAACCTGTAAATAGTAATGTTATTGTAAATAAGTCTGTAAATATCTCTGCATGTAAGTCTGTACAAGATTTAAATAAAGTTAAAATAGTCCATTCTAAAGACCTTAAAACTCAAATAATTTCCAACAACGATGTACTTATGGCCCTAGTGCAGACGTTGGTGGAATTAGCCAATAAAGATGACAGTACACCCACTAATATTAAAACTATTAAAGATGCATTATTAAAAAACTTAACATAATGGATTGTGTAGGGCCTAGTTCTACACAATCCAAGCTATGTATTGCGCAGTATAACATTCAAAGTGCAAATAGTAAAAAACCTTTATTAATCCAATTTTTAAAACAACAAAATATTGATATTTGCCTTCTTAATGAGACATGGTTCAAAGATAATAATTTTAAAATACCAGGATATAATATTTACAACAAAAATTCTAACAATACACATAATGGAGTTGCAATACTGATAAAACCATACCTTAAGTATAATATATTAAATACCAGATTTTATGAAGACATTCAAACAGTTGCTGTATCTGTATCAACTGGACATAGTAGTTTAACAATTCTCTGTGTATACTGTCCACCTTCAAGTGGGCGTATACGAATTCATAGACTCCGTTACATTATTAATGATCTACCAAAGCCCATATTTATGAGTGGTGACTTCAATGCTCATCATATTGCATTTGGTTGTCAGTCCACGAAAGGTAGGGGTCAGGAGTTATTTAATCTAATTGATGACTTAGATTTGTGTATTTTAAATGATGGTAGACCTACAACTATAAATCGCCCTAGACAAACTGCTTCTGCCATTGATGTAAGCTTCATCAGTGGCAGCCTCGCACCACTATGTGACTGGTCTGTACATGATGATACAATGGGAAGTTACCATTATCCAACGATAACAAAGATTTCATTACATATAGATAAATATCATCTCAATTCCCCTGTAGATAGGTTCATATATAAAAAAGCTGACTGGGCAACATACACAGCTCTGTCAAAAACAATATTTAATGATTTGATACTTCAATCACATGATCCTATTTCAACCTATAATAATTTCTGTTGTAATTTAGATACTCTTAAAGAAATGTCAATTCCAAAGCTCACTAAAACAAACACTTTCATAAGCAGACCACCATCTCCCTGGTGGAATCTATATATATAAAAGGAGAAGGTGACTGACTGACTGACTGACTGACTGACTGACTGACTGACTGACTGACTGACTGACTGACTGACTGACATATCAACGCAGGGCCTAAATTATAAGTGCTAGAAACTTGAAATTTTGCACAGGGGTTCCTTTTATAACGTAGGGGAGCACTAAGAAAGGATTTTTGAAAATTCACCCCATAAGGGGGTAAAACGGGGGTATAAAGTTAGTATGAAACTTTGCCGTTTTTGAAGTCAACTGGGCAACCCGAACGCGGGCAGACGTCGTTAATGGGTCTAATTCTACGCGAGCGAAGCTGCGGGCGTCCACTAGTAGTATATGTGAACAAAGTGTTATTGCTTCATATAATGCACTAAAACTATACAGAAAAGAGCCTACTATTGAAAATTATATTAATTACAAAAGAAAAGATGCCCAGAAAAAGAGAACAATTTCAGAACAGAAAAAAATTGAATGGAATAACTTATGTAACACTTTTAATAGAAATACTCACATAAGTATAATTTGGAATTTATTAAAAATGTTCAAAGGCATAAGACCTAAGAATAAATCATATACAGATGAGTTTATATCTCCACTCTTGGATAAATTATCAGATAATAGGAACTTAATTGAAGTAGATCAACTGAACATTCTTTTTGAAATCAACAATGATAACCCAAATTCTAAATTTTTACTGGATCCATTTTCATGGTCTGAATTTTTAACAAGCTTGCACTCTAGACGAAATACAACTCCTGGCTTAGATGATTATCCTTACATTGTAATTAAAAACTTAGATGTATCTGCCCAAAAGTTGCTCCTTAACATCCTCAATTTGCTTTGGCGTAATAAATCTATTCCACAGTCATGGAAAACACAGTGCGTTGTTCCAATACTTAAGCCCGACAAATCTCCTGAGTTTGCTAGTTCTTATAGACCAATTTCCTTGTCATCTTGTCTTGGTAAAATATTCGAAAATATGGTGAAAGTCCGTCTTGATTGGTATGTTGAATCCAAGTGTTTCATTCCACATATAAAGTATGGTTTCCGTAGAGGGCGTAGTAGTGCAGACAGTTTCACCTCTTTAATCTCTGACCTGAAAAATGCAAAACATAGAAAATTAAACACTGTTTGCGTATTCCTAGATGTTCAAAGTGCTTTTGACAGTGTTGATCCTGGTATACTAGTTCAAATCATGTCTAGGTTGGGTGTGCCCGGGTACTTATGTAAGTGGATTTTTAATTTTTTGAACAACAGAACAATCTATGCTAGGCATAACAATATTTTATATGGACCCAAATGTGCCTCGAGAGGCACAATGCAGGGCGCCACACTATCTCCATTACTGTACAATATACAGGGTGTCCCAGAATGAATGGATAATCCTTGAGCCCCGCACAGAACAGCTCTCCAGCGCTTAGAAAAAAATATCAAAATAAAAAATTCCAAGTGATACCCAAAATATGATTTTTTTTAGAAAAACATACGTTATTTTAGCTTCACTTCACATTAATTTACACAACTGCCACAAATTAATGATATTCTTGGCGTTTTTGGTGTCATTTTATTCCTGATAGACTATACTACTAGAAATACATCAAATAATATAAGTATCTGTGATACTTTTTTTATAAAAAAAATAAGAATTTGAATTTTTAACATGAAATTTGATACCAAAATAATTTTGACATAGTTTGAGAGTGTTTCATGTAAAAAAAAAGTATGAAAACGTAAGTGTCCAGCTATTTTAAAAACATGCGCAGTTAATACAGATTAAATAATGGTATAATACATCATTTTATCTAATACTACTACGAAGTTATTGCTATTGAGATGCAAAACGAGTAAATACGACTAAAATTAAAAAGTTAATGTCTTAATACATTTTAATAATAATAAAACATTTCAGGTGTCGCTGCGACCCATAGACGTCCCACTGCTGGGCACGGGTCTCCCCCACAGACACTGCTGCTGCGGGAGGTCCAGAGCATACTCCACCACGCTGCTCCAATGCGGATTGGTGGAGGGGTTAGTGGCCAACCCAGTGTCGAATGTTCTCAAGCCACCCGAAGGTCTTCGACAAGGCTTAACGACTGTTTCGTAGGAGGTAATGGAATCCCATTGGTTACAGAATGATGGCTGCCCTGCATATTATGGTACAAACGTCCGGGCTTATTTAAATGCCACGTATCCAAACAAATGGATTGGTCGTTTGGGTCCTATTCTGTGGCCTCCTCGATCTCCAGATTTAAACTGTCGGGATGTTTTTTACTGGGGCTGTCAAAAGGAAGAAGTGTACTCTTTTTTTTTTTTTTTATATGGATAAAAGATAGCAAACGAGCTTGCAGCACCACCCATCCGCTGCCGCCCATGACAACTGTAACTGACTTTGAACAAGACTCAATTAGGGACTGGGATGGTTAGTCCAATTAGTTGAGAGAGTTAATTAGAACATTAGTTGGTCAGTTCGTTAGTAGGTATAAGGACTGGGGACTGTTAGTGATAGTTAGTCCTGTTAGTTGGTGTTAGTAATAGTCCAGTTAGTACTTGTTAGTAGGAGTCTCGTTCTAAGTCAGTCACAGATGTGTTGCTACCCTTGAGGACTAAGATGGTCGCCTCTAAAGAAGTGTAACCGGAATCCACACCTTTCCAACCGGACCACAATTGCTTTAAAAACAATTATTACACGGCAGAAATGGTACTAGGTACCGTGGCGGGCGGTGGTACTGCCCCGGGCGAACTCTATATGGAACCAATTAGCTTTCATATAAATTCAAGCAATGCTATTCAAGAGGCCGCTTCAAAAATAAATGAATGACTCTACGCACGGTTTCTTAGTAGAGCCTATAAAAGAAGATGTCGAGCGTGTATTAGAATCGGTGGCAGACAATTTGAAGACCTGTTGTGAATAAAGATTGATGTAATGTACACCTGAAATGTAGCGTCCATAGCCCAATGGCTCGCGTCGATTCAATGTGACCGAAAGAGTTAAGCAACGACGGGCGCGGTCGGTTTGTGGATAGGTGAGCGCTAGTGGCAAAATTTCACGGACGCTACCGTGCTTCGGAGGGCACGTAAAGCCGTCGGTCCCGGTTGTTTTCAATGCTGGAAACAGTCGTTAAGCCTTGTCGAAGACCTTCGGGTGGCTTGAGAACATTCGACACTGAGTTGGCCACTAACCCCTCCACCAATCCGCATTGGAGCAGCGTGGTGGAGTATGCTCTGGACCTCCCGCAGCAGCAGTGTCTGTGGGGGAGACCCGTGCCCAGCAGTGGGACGTCTATGGGTCGCAGCGACACCTGAAATGTTTTATTATTATTAAAATGTATTAAGACATTAACTTTTTAATTTTAGTCGTATTTACTCGTTTTGCATCTCAATAGCAATAACTTCGTTGTAGTATTAGATAAAATGATGTATTATACCATTATTTAATCTGTATTAACTGCGCATGTTTTTAAAATAGCTGGACACTTACGTTTTCATACTTTTTTTTTACATTAAACACTCTCAAACTATGTCAAAATTATTTTGGTATCAAATTTCATGTTAAAAATTCAAGTTCTTATTTTTTTTATAAAAAAAGTATCACAGATACTTATATTATTTGATGTATTTCTAGTAGTATAGTCTATCAGGAATAAAATGACACCAAAAACGCCAAGAATATCATTAATTTGTGGCAGTTGTGTAAATTAATGTGAAGTGAAGCTAAACTAACGTATGTTTTTCTAAAAAAAATCATATTTTGGGTATCACTTGGAATTTTTTTTTTTTGATATTTTTTTCTAAGCGCTGGAGAGCTGTTCTGTGCGGGGCTCAAGGATTATCCATTCATTCTGGGACACCCTGTATACACAAGTGAAATTTGTAAATATGTAAATAATAGGAATGTAAATATTTTACAATTTGCTGATGACATTGTATTATACAGCAGTAATTACAACATAGAGATTGCAATAGATAATATGAAAAAATCCTTATTTCAACTATTACAATATTATACTGATCGTTTACATTTAAAAATTAACCCCTCTAAAAGTAGTGTTATGTTTTTTGGCAATGAAGACTCAAATACAAATATTATTTACAATAATGAAATTATAAATAGAGTCACTTCAAAGAAATTTTTAGGAATAATACTGGACCCAAAACTAACTTTTGAAGAACATATTAAATATATATCCAAAAATGCTCACACTGGACTAAATGTTATCAGATCACTTTGTGGTGTAACATGGGGTGCAGACCCTAAAATATTGTCAATCTATATATATAAAAGGAGAAGGTGACTGACTGACTGACTGACTGACTGACTGACTGACTGACATATCAACTCAGGGCCTAAACTATAAGGGCTAGAAACTTGAAATTTTGCACAGGGGTTCCTTTTATAACGTAGGGGAGCACTAAGAAAGGATTTTTGAAAATTCACCCCCTAAGGGGGTAAAACGGGGGTGCAAAGTTAGTATGAAACTGCCGTTTTTGAAGTGGTTAGACGGGTAGACGTCGTTAATGGGTCTAATTCTACGCGAGCGAAGCTGCGGGCGTCCACTAGTTAGACATATTGCAGAATAAGGCTTTAAGAATAATATCTGGTGCTATGTGCTCAACTCCCATAAGGGCCATGGAAGTTGAGACAAAAGTGATGCCTTTGATTTTGAGGCGGATCTTACTAGCTGAAAGATACTGTCTCAAACTAATAGCATCAAACAACACTCATGTAATAAACAAAATTGTACCTTTTATAAATAGATCCCCAAGAAGACCATTAACAACAGCACAAGGTCTATTATGCGGTAATTCTCCAACACTGTCCGATATATTTCTGGAAATAGACAATCGTTTTTCTAAAATTAGAAATCAGTTTCCATGGCCATGTTACTCTTTCTCTTATCAGTGTATTTCACATCCAATTAATGTAGTTCAACAGACAATAAACAATAATTTGGAAATGCTTCAATTTTTGGAGGAAAATAAAATGTACTATCTTATCTACACTGATGGGAGCAAAGCAAGTGATTATGTACATGCTGCTCTATATGATCCACAAGCAAAATTTTCTTCAAGTTTTATTCTTCATGAACCCTGCTCTATATTTACGGCAGAGGCATATGCAGTGTATCAGGCATTAATGCGTATTCGCGAAATCAATAACATTAAATATTTTTTAATAATTTCTGATTCCTTGAGTTTGATAACAGCTTTAACTACCCTCACAGTTAAATTCAAGTCTAATTATATCCTTTACTTCATTAAGCAAATAATTCACCAATACCACAATAAAAATATCCAAATTTCCTTTCTATGGGTGCCTTCCCACAAAGGTATCTCTGGCAATGAAATGGCTGATAAAACTGCATATGAAGGAGTTAATCCTGTTGACGTTAGAAATACAATGAATGTTCCTATGTCCGATTACTTGCAATGTATTGACCAGAATACTCAAAAGCTGTGGTTAGAAATGTGGAAGAAAGATCAAGATACGAAAGGAAAATGGTATGGAAGCATACAAGAAAGCTTACCTGCAAGACCTTGGTATCATCGTATGCAAGATGCTACTCGAGACTTTATTACTATCATAAATAGACTGCGTTTTGGTCATAATACTGCACTGTCACACCTTGCACGACTCGGCATTATTGCGAATAAAATCTGTTCACATCACATTGTAATTCAAGTGATGGAACTGTGGAGCATATCTGTACTCTGGGCTACGTTCTTGTGGGGGTGTTGATCCCACTCGTGCCGGAGACTGTGGCGAGAACTGTTGACATGAATCTGCAGACTATTCTCAGGAGTATCAGGGTTTCTCAAAGAAAACAACTATTAGAGGTGGCCGTTTTTAACAAAACGTTGTTGACCAACGATGTGACTATATGGTGTTGACATCCGTTGGCGGAATGTTGAACAACGGATGGGAGTAACACCGAATAATGCCGACACCGACAACGAACCATAGAGATAGCAATCAACGAACCGATGTCAATATTAATATGACGGCCGATGGGCGATGGCCAACGAACGAACGAGCAGCGTTGCCAACTACAAAGTACAAACCTACGAACTATAGTCCCAAAATCTACGTATTTTCTATCAAAATTGTTTTATGTATAAATTTAATTTGTCTGAAAATGATAATAAAAATTGAATGATTCAAAAATAAAGTTAAATTGACGATGACCTTGAAAGTAGCACACTTTTAGATTATAAAGTACATTATCTACAAGTGGTATTTCATAGATTTTTGATGTGAAACATCTTTAGGCGGAGGGCAAACCAAATTTTTGGCATGGCGAGCGCGGCGAGCGTGGCGAATATGGAATATATAATATACTATACAGTTCCGACAAATGACGGTCGGAAATTATTTTATTAATAAAATATAATAATTAATTTTTTTTTTGTTTTTTCTTTTGTTTTTTTTACTTTTTTTTCTTATATGTTTTAGTTCCTGTCATAATCTGTACTTTTGTGCATATTACTTGTACAACTTAATTTCGATGTTTCACATCTGCCAGGCGTCCCGTGACGGCTCACAATTTTTTTTGTTTGCTAAACGGTATTTTTTTTAATTTATTGTTTGTCTACTGCTGTTCGTTTTATTCACTTTTACCTACCCTACTCTCTTCATTTCACTCAGAAAAAAGTACGTAGATCGACGTATTTTCTATATTATGGAAATACTATTTCTACGTAATTTTCTAATCTGACCTACGCCTTTTTCAAAATCCGAATTGGCAACACTGCGAACGAGTACGAAGCGAAGAATGCGACCGAACGATATGATGATTCATTATAACAAAACAACGTTTATGAATCCGCCAACCAGTGTTGCCAGTGGCAGATAGTCAAATGTAACATGAGACACCTCAAAAAGTTACATTTTCACGACAAAAGTTACATTTCCATTTTATGTGGAAAACAACACTAATACTATAATATGATACTTTATTACAAAAAACTTAAAATGTTTTCTGTCCTATTAATAAAGCTTCGAAAGAATCGTGATATTTTTTGATCAAATAATTGACTGATTGTCCTAAAAAAGAAAAACATATAATTAATAATGTGAAAGATATACACCAACAAATTTAGAAAAGTATTTCAAAAGCTAAAATATAGGTAAATATTTAAATATTTTAATAAGTCCTAAAAGTAACGTAAAAGTTACATTTTGAGTCGTGTTACATGGAAGTTACATGAGAGGGTCAAAAGTAACGTAAAATGTAACAAAAGTTACATTCTGGCAACGCTGCCGCCAACGCGCCAACATAACAAAATGTTACTTAAGTACGCTAGCTGGATGTCCGAGTGACATCGTTGTCGGAAACAACGATGTTGACATCGGGTGACGGTATCGAAACAACGTTGGACACCGATGTTGAAAAATAACAAAAACGCCCATCTCTAGATGGGAGTAACACCGAATAATGCCGACACCGACAACGAACCATAGAGATAGCAATCAACGAACCGATGTCAATAATAATATGACGGCCGATGGGCGATGGCCAACGAACGAACGAGCAGCGTTGCCAACTACAAAGTACAAACCTACGAACTATAGTCCCAAAATCTACGTATTTTCTATCAAAATTGTTTTATGTATAAATTTAATTTGTCTGAAAATGATAATAAAAATTGAATAATTCAAAAATTAAATTAAATTGACGATGACCTTGAAAGTAGCACACTTTTAGATTTTAAAGTACATTATCTACAAGTGGTATTTCATAGATTTTTGATGTGAAACATCTTTAGGCGGAGGGCAAACCAAATTTTTGGCATGGCGAGCGCGGCGAGCGTGGCGAATACGGAATATATAATATACTATACAGTTCCGACAAATGACGGTCGGAAATTATTTTATTAATAAAATATAATAATTAATTATTATTTTTTGTTTTTTCTTTTGTTTTTTTTACTTTTTTTTTTCTTATATGTTTTAGTTCCTGTCATAATCTGTACTTTTGTGCATATTACTTGTACAACATAATTTCTATGTTTCACATCTGCCAGGCGTCCCGTGACGGCTCACAATTTTTTTTGTTTGCTAAACGGTATTTTTTTTAATTTATTGTTTGTCTACTGCTGTTCGTTTTATTCACTTTTACCTACCCTACTCTCTTCATTTCACTCAGAAAAAAGTACGTAGATCGACGTATTTTCTATATTATGGAAATTTTACTATTTCTACGTAATTTACTAATCTGACCTACGCCTTTTTCAAAATCCGAATTGGCAACACTGCGAACGAGTACGAAGCGAAGAATGCGACCGAACGATATGATGATTCAATAAAACAAAACAACGTTTATGAATCCGCCAACGCGCCAACATAACAAAATGTTACGTATGTACGCTAGCTGGATGTCCGAGTGACATCGTTGTCGGAAACAACGATGTTGACATCGGGTGACGGTATCGAAACAACGTTGGACACCGATGTTGAAAAATAACAAAAACGCCCATCTCTAACAACTATGTTCATTTTTGGAGCGAAGCAGTCCATTATTTATTGACAACTATCCTGACGTTTATATATTGACATTGACCATTGATATACAAGACAGAGAGCGTTCAGTTTATGGCACCTAATAATAGAGTGCGAGTTAATCGCCACACCACCCCCCTAGGGAGAACAAAAACTACCATAAAAAACTAAGAAACAAACATAAAGAAAATCACAACATGATTAGTCTCTAGGTCTATGAACTAAACAAGTTTTTGAACAACTATCAGTAAAACCTCTGTCATCAAATAGCTAAACGAATGTCAGTACAACAAATAGTTAAATGAATCATTAATGCAACAAATTGTTAAATGAACATTAATGCAACAAATTTTTAAATGAACATTAGTGCAAGTAATGCAACAAATAGTTAAATGAACATTAATGCAACAAATTACATTAATGCAAGTAATGTAACAAATAGTTAAACAGTGTATCCGTGCAAACAAATATTAGTTAGTTAATACAATAAAACAAACAAAAGTTATACAGGTTAGTAGAACAAACCAATTACACATACCAAACCATATTTAAACATGTTAAACCACACATAAGCAAATCAATATTTGTACTGGCTGTAAACGAACCAATATATAAATATATAATAAAAATATATATATGGTTGAGAAAAAAATAACAATAGGTTAGTAGATTAAACCATCACAACTTAAACATTATGTGAGCATAACAACCCAAGTAGTTAAACAGATTAAATGACTAAACATTACTAACTAATTAACAACACAGGTTACAAAAAAAATAATAATTAATTGTGACAACCAAAACCATAGCTACAAATCCAAAGGCTTTGCAAAACGAACTTGTCGACCTGACCTAGTGGTATATTTTGGTGGTGAAGGCACAGCTCCCACCGGTCGACTAAGTGGTAGTGGTGAAGTCGGAAGACATTGATGAGGTGTGGGTATTGGTTCAGAGGACGGAGCAACCTAGCCCGACGACGCTCGATGACATTATCCGCGTTCTAAATCCATCGGGTGATCGCTCGACGATCATTAATAGCCGTTCGTAAATGTCGCCCGACGACGCACCGGTCACCCCACGAAATAGGTGGGTGAAAGTCACCCTGACGTTTTAACATATTGTCAACTGTAAGCTTCTATTTTGACATTTGGCACTTCTTGAAGATAAACATTTTTAGATTTTTCAGGTTAATAATATTAATTTAAGTTTTCATTCGCGCTAAACAGTGTTTAGTGTAAATATATTAATCTATCTTCATTATCTATCGTTGAATCGAATCAAAATGGAAACAATGAATATTGTTACTCAAAATGGCCAGTTTATATGTATTACGACGATCAAGGCCGGTTGTACCTTTTGTAATCTCTTCGATAATTCAATATTGTGTTTTTGTAATTACTTTGTGTGTACAATAAAGTGTATTCTATGTATTTTAGACTAAACGGATGGATTTTAATAAAACTGTGATGATATTTATCGTGGTTTTAATTTTGTTACATCATAATGAAAAATGTAAAAAAGTCAAAAAGTATGCGTTTATACATACATGCATTGTATGGAACTCAAGACCCTGGAATAGGAAATAGGGTACTTTTTATCCTGAAGGGCACATTAAATAAATAGCTTTAAATTTAATATATATGGCAGTAAAAATTACCCTGTGATTTTTATGTTTGTAATAAGTACATGGGGTACAATGTACATAATAAAATCTAATTTTCAAAATGGAAACAATTTCATTCAGATTATTGTTTATTCAATGAAGTGTTCTTCACTCAGGTACATCAATTAAAGTCACATTTTAGTACATTAACAGGATTTTTATAAGCTTTTATGTAACTTGCTTTGATGGCATGATGTTCCAATTCACAATTTGCAATCCATTTTCTAAGCACTTGCTGGCATCCAATTGAGCTAAAATTTGACATAGCTATGTAACTTCGGTCAATATGGTACCGTGGACCTGGCCTGCACATGGAGCCAAAATAATTCTTCAAAACAATCAAAACTCCTCAACTACAACACTCCATTATATATATCTTTATAATTCTAAAAACTAGAAACTGAATGAAAAACAGTTCTTAGGGTAAACTTATCCCCCTCTGAGAAAATAGTGTTGCAGCTATTTCATCTCGCAATATTCCGATCAACTTCTACATTGCTTGTGTCACTGTTGTCTTAGGTCTGGTGGAGTGGAGATGAAGCATGCCCTCATCAACATACTCTTGAATATGGAGATCAGTATGGCTCAGGCAAATGTTGTGAAGGACACAATAGTAAAAGGCACCAAAACAATTCTGACGATCTGGCGATCCATTTGGCCACTTAAAACTGGTCTTTTTTTTACGGATTTAGCTTGATTCTACGTAAAAAGATTTCCACAATTCAAACGAAACGACTATTGTACATTGTTAATGATGGTGATGATGTGCAGGCTATTATGAAGTATTTGGATGATATGGACAAAGGATGTGATGAAATTAAACACGTGTTGTCTCCAACAATGACAGTGAGCAAGTGTCTTTTAATTAATTGACAGAATTAAATAGCACCGCCGAAGATTAGTTGCATATTGCTATCAGTTTCCAGCAGGCGTATACAAGGCGTAAACATGCCCCCAGGCGTTGAACGCAGCGCGTTCAACCAAGTTAATTGTCGTCACAAGTCGGCAGTGGACAAATTCGAGCGAAAGATCTCTTCACAACCCCGTTGGCTGTCTTAATTTCCGCCACACGAGCGATTCCATCGGGCCCTGGGAACAGTGCCACAATTCTTCCCAATCTCCACTTCAACGGCGGTAAATTATCCTCCTTCAACAGGACCAACGAGTTTATCTCCAGTGGTTTGGATGGAGTTTGCCATTTTGTGCGTTTCTGCAGTTCAGCAATGTATTCCTTGCTCCATCTTTCCCAAAAATGCTGACGGAGTTGCTCGATGCGTTTGAATCTTGAGAGATGTGTGCCAGTGTGTCCGTGATAGTTTTCTGTAGGGATGGCTGTCAGCGGACGTCCAATCAAAAAATGTCCAGGCGTCAAGGGAGTGAAATCATCTGGGTGAGATGATAGAGGAGTGAGTGGCCGCGAATTTAAAATTGCCTCAATTTGTGTCAAAGTGGTATACAACTCCTCGTAGGTCAAATGACAATTTCCTAACACACGCAATAAATGAAATTTAGTAGATTTCACTGCCGCCTCCCAAATGCCACCGAAATGCGGTGAATACGCGGGTATAAAATGGAAGTTTATCCCGTCATTTGCAAGGTCAGCTGACAACAAGTTGGCATTTGCTTTTAAGAAGCCGGCTAACTCATTGCATGCTCCAACAAACGAGGTTCCATTATCTGAATAAATATGAAGTGGTTTTCCACGCCGCGCAATGAACTTACGTAACGCTAAAATGTAACAATTACTTGTCAAGTCACCTACTAATTCCAAATGTACAGCTTTTGTGGTAAGACATATAAAAATAGCAATGTACACTTTCACAATACGACAACCACGACCCTGACGACTTGCGGATGAAATAGGCCCCGCATAATCAACACCAACCGATTCAAACGGGTAACCTGGAGTAAGACGCTGCCGAGGTAAATCACCCATGAGTGGAGCTTCAATCTTTCCCTTCACGCGTGTGCACTTAAAGCAGCGACGGTAAGTAGCCCTTGCCAAATTACGACCACCGATTGGCCAGTAGACTTCTCTAATTGATGATAATAATAATTGTGGTCCAGCGTGAAAGAGTTCTAAATGTTCATATGTAAATAATAACTTAGTGAATCTATGAGTGGACTGTAATAATAAAGGATGCTTTTTCTCATATGAAAACTCTGAATTATTAATACGACCACCAACACGCATTAAATTATTATCATCAAGAAAAATGTTAAATTTTAACAAACTATTCTTGGCAGGCAGAGGTTTCTTTTGTATTAGAAGATCGTATTCCGAAAAGGATTCTCTCTGAACTGTACGAATGAGGACGTTTAACGACGTTTTTAATTCAGGTTCCGTGAGCAAAATATTTGTAGCACGTCGTCCTCTGCAGGCCTCAACAAAACGTAGCACATATGCTATTGCACGCCTCAGCCTATTAAAATTCGAAAAACGATCAAAATCAATAAACACTGAAGTATTATCTGACGTAACTAAACACGTTACTTCAGTACGTGTTTCCGGCAACGATTCTCGGGGTAACAATGTAGAAGGCCAACTACTGGAATTATCTTTCAAAAAGTTTGGTCCTGACCACCACATGTCGAGAGACTGGAGAGCGTCAACACTAACTCCCCGCGATACATAATCCGCCGGGTTATGCTCCGTAGGGACATGGCGCCACTCACAGTCACCAGTCCTCTCTAAAATGTCTCCAACACGATTACGAACGAATGTGTGTAATTTATTTGGTAGCATCTTTAGCCAACCCAAAACAATGGTGGAATCAGTCCAAAACACAGTTCTCGCTGCCTTAACTCTTAAAGAACTGCAAGCCTTCTGATATAACTTAGCAGCAACCTGAGCCCCACAAAGCTCGAGCCTTGGTATTGTTGTGGGTTTTATGGGTGCGACCCTACTTTTAGCGAGTAGTAAACTAACTAATATTCTACCACTGGTATCTTCACTACGGACGTAAAGGCACGCGCCATAAGCCCTTTCCGAACTGTCGGAAAATACATGAAATTCTAAACGAACATATGAGTCAATTATAACATGTCGAGGCACTCTTAAATTATTTAAAATATTTAAATGTTTTACTGTATCTAACCAGTTTTCTTTTATATCTAGCGGTAAGGGATCATCCCACGATAAATTTAATAACCATAAACTCTGCAATATAATTTTAAATTTAATTACTACTGGTGCGACAAGACCTAACGGATCGAATATCCGAGAAATAACTGAAAGAATCTCCCGTTTTGAGTTTTCTTCCAACCTAATAGATTTACTCGGATCGATAGAAAAATGCAGCTCGTCACTACTTGGTAACCACCCTAAACCTAAAGTTTTGCTTACCTCGGTACCACCGATGTTCAACTCCGGCATAGACCCGGTTGCCTCTGGCACTAACTGAGGTTCATTGGATCTCCACTTTCTCAGAGGAAAGTGAGCAGCGCCAAGGGCAGCCGTGACTTTAGTACGAATGTCTCGAACTAAGTTAATGTCATCCCCGCCAGTCAACAAATCGTCAACATAAAAATCATGACGTATGATTTCGGAGATTTGACTGTCAGTACATTCATGTCCTACCTGATTGAGGCATCTAGTGGCCAGATATGGGGCACTGGCAGTACCATAACTTACGGTAACCAATTCGAATGTCCTGAGCTGTTGAGTAGGGTCGTCACGCCAAACTATACGTTGCAGGTGCCTATCGTCGGGATGCACAAGTATCTGCCGATACATTTTCTCAACATCCGCAGAGATATTATACTTGTACGTTCTAAACCTGAGTAATATTGACAATAAGTCGTCTTGGACAGTAGGTCCGACCATCATTAAATTATTAAGAGAAACTCCTGAGGTACTAGGCGAACTTGCATTAAAAACTACTCTGAGCTTTGTGCTAGTACTATTTTCTCGCAGCACTCCACTGTGAGGCATGTAATAACAATTAAATTTATCATTAATATCACACTCAGTCATGTGACCTAACAGCAAGTACTCTGACATGAATTGTTTATACATGTTGTAAAATGTAGGTCGATTTTTATTTCTACGCTCAAGTGATAGAAAACAACATTTCGCGCGTTGTAATGAATCGCCTAACTTATCTGTGGGATCCTTCAACGGGATCCTAACACAGAAACGGCCGTTTTCCAACCGTGTTGTATTTTTAATAAAATGATCTTCACACTGCTTCTCTTCCGGTGAATAACAGGAATTATTTGAATTATTTATTTCTTCTAAATTCCAAAAAAGTGCGAGTTGACTTTGTATGTCTTGATTTGAAATATCACCAGATGAATTACAAGATAAATAATTGCACTGAACAGGATTAGGTAAATAAGGTGTGAAAAATCTATTATGAATGGGGCCGGAAACTATCCACCCCAACCTAGTCTCAAATAGGATAGGCATATTATTACCTAGGTTAACTCTTTGTGATCCTAGTATATCCCAAAAAGTGTCAGCACCTAGTATTATATCTACTGACGCGGGCTTATAAAAATAGGGATCCGCTAAACGAACGTTACTATGTATATTAAGGTGCGAAATGTTAAGTGTACGACTCGGTACATTGTCCGTTAATGACGGTAAAACAAAACAATTTACATTACGCACGAACGTATCGTCCAATGATTGCAAACGCAGGTTACACATTTTATTTATATGCGTGGTTGCATTATTAATACCCTGTACAGACTGATCAATATGATTATAAGGCAGATTTAATTGCTGAAACATTTTCTCAGACAATAAACTTGAAGTGCTACCGGAATCCAAAACAGCGCGTCCGATATGTTCGCGATTGTCGGAATCATACAACTTAACTAGCGCAGTCGATAAAATAACGTCGCCGCGAATCTTGTTTGCATCCGCGGACGACACGCTCGCTGATAATGTTAAGTTGTTAGGATCGGTGGCGGGAGTCGCGCTGACGTCGTCACTGCGCTCACCAGGCACGGTTAACTTCTGCTTATCTGTAACGTGGACTAAAACAGAGTGTTTACGTTTACATATTTTACACCCCTGTTTTTTACACATATTTGAATAATGGGTTTTTGCAAAACAGTTGAAACACACCTTAAACGTCGGTAATAACTGCAGGCGGGCGTCATTACTTAACGCTAAAAACTCGGGACAGTTATTTAGCCTGTGCTCGCCACTGCACTTCGGACACGAGTCCTTTGTACTTATATAACTACTAGATTTATTTTGTGTTGTGACCATAGCCTTCACTTTTGAATGCTTATTATTATTACTATTAGTAGTAGTAGGTAGGTGAGAATGCCGTGAAAATTCAATTGTATCCAAAAGATTAGTGCGCATGCGCATGAATTCAATAAAATGTTTAAGCTCCACTCGTGACTCGGTATCTAAGCGGCCCTTATACTCCTCCCACTCGCGATAAGTCTTAGTATCCAACTTATGAGACATTATGTGAATGAGCAACGTATCCCAGTGCTTAGTGGGCTCGCCCAACGAGTCTAGCGCACGGATGTTTTTATTGAACTGGTCCATGATATTTTTTAAATTACTGGCGGACTCACGTGAGACCGGCTCAATATTAAATAATGAAGCAACATGGTGCTGTATCAACAACCGCTTATTATCAAACCGATCACATAAAAGTTTCCAAGCGACACTGTAATTACTAGACGAAAACTCGATGGATGAAATAACCACAGCAGCGGTACCCTCCACCGATGTACGTAGATAGTGGAATTTGTTTACATCGTCTATCTCGTCGTTGTCGTGAATAAGGCTCGTGAAGGTGTCACGAAACTCCAACCAATTGTTAAAGGAACCAGTAAACTTAGGTATTTGAATAGTAGGTAACTTGACTGGATTCTGCCTACCTGTGCGCGAGCCGTCGGTGGGCAGCGGCACTTGAGATCCTTTGTAATTAGACAGAATCTCTTGCGCATTATTTAATAATTTGAAATACCTACTCTCAAATTCGTCCCGCTCGGCTAGCTGTTGATCAATGCTTTCAGATATGCACTCCAACCTCGTTTGGGTCTCATCGTATAGGGCATACAATGAGCTCAACTTACTTAAACGCAACTCCAACTCACCAATGTCCTTAGAGTTCGGGGATTTAAGGGATTTTAGATATCCAGTAAATATAGTAATCCGACCTTTATAACTGCTACGCTTTTTTGTCAACTCAGCAATTTCCCTTAGAATTTCAGCTTTTTCAGACATTTTGGGAGTAGGCAGCACAATCCTGGAATTGATTACAATATACAATTATTCACTAATTTTAACACGGCGCTAATTTACACAAATAAAACAAAGTAACAAGCTAGTTAGTAGTGTACTAATGTAACAAACAGTTGCTAGTGGTAATTACACAAATAGTTATCAAATTAATTAAGAGTTAAACCATACTTTATAACCTTAGAATATTAGACTTTAACTTTATAATGTATTGAACTTGTTTTTTAAGTTTTATTAAGTACAGAACATTTGACTTTTATTCTTCATGTGATTGAGATTTATTTTACAAGTTATACAATTATATTATTACCACAATTAAGACAATAATTGGACCATTGGACTCAACTTACACTAAGTGAGACAGTTAACTTTTGGTATAAAATTATACACAATATTACATTTCACAACTAACTACAATAAATTAATAGCACATTTTTAACTGATAAGGCTTTATATTTATTGCTATTACTTTAATATTACTTGTTTTCAATTTAAATTAGATTTTTAACTTTTACTTTTAACAATGTTATATTTTACTACTACAAAGCATAATTATTTTAACTGTGATTTTAATATACACTTATTAAAATAGAGGCACAAATACAAAATAAATAGTATACCGACTTTTGACCGACTCACTCCTCACTTTCCTTTTCCATACACGATGAGGTTATGACTTCCACGCATGCGGCTTGCACACACTCCGTAGCAAATTAATTCCGGTTTTATTATTTTTCCGCTGAATATTTTTTATCACAATCCGGCTCGAAGGACCAATGTTAATGATGGTGATGATGTGCAGGCTATTATGAAGTATTTGGATGATATGGACAAAGGATGTGATGAAATTAAACACGTGTTGTCTCCAACAATGACAGTGAGCAAGTGTCTTTTAATTAATTGACAGAATTAAATAGCACCGCCGAAGATTAGTTGCATATTGCTATCAGTTTCCAGCAGGCGTATACAAGGCGTAAACATACATAATGTAAACAAAAAATGACAAAAATGTCTATTTTGACAGTAACAGCTATGCAGTGTCGTTCGTAAACGTCGGATGACGGACGTCGCCCCATCGTCGCTCGGCTTGGAGTGAACGCCCGTCGTCGGGCGAGGTAAAAGAACGTAGCCCTGTGGAGCACATTATCTTCGATTCTACTAATATACTAATCTGTGCTTCGATTGTCAAAAATTTTTGATTGACAGACTAGTGTTGGCCAGTGAACTTAGTGATGTTAAAATTAAGTGTGATTTATTGTTCCGCCCGACGTAGCACTTGTCATAATTTAGTTTCAGTTTTTCCCGTCATTAGACCACAACATCTTGGTGTCTCATACTTGCCGAATATAATATGAACTTCTTTTAATATAAATATTTGTATTATCTAAATATATGTAATTATTTTAATATGTGTTTCGAGATTTTACCACATCTTTCTCAAGGTTTTTGTGTACTCCAAACTCCAAACTACAAGAAATGCGTTGAATGAGTATTGAACGAAATATATTTATTTCTGGAAATACATACCGTTTTTTATGTAGGACAGTGATAAAATTGTGTTCTACACTTTATTCCCGATAGGAAAAAATTAAAATTCAGTTGTTATTAATGAAAAAAGTCTTTCCGTAGAAGGAACAACTTCTAAACGTAGGACTGGGAAATCGTACCACTACATTTGTAGGACTGTGTGACCATTTGATTGTACAAATATTTATCAAGCTTCATACAAAAAATCAGCTTGTTATCAATAAATTTGATGATCTCGTTATTTGAACATATTCGGAGTGTAGGACGCTCCAGTCAAGCCATCCGATTTGTAGGACAATTGTTTTTCGGAGTTTACCGTCCAATTACCTCAATATAAAAAAAAAACCATGCGGTTATTCAATTTCTACACCCCATTAAATCGACATGTTCTATACCTGCGCACTACATTAGCTACCTCTACCGGGAATTGACAGAAGAAGAACTTGGGCGTCTCGTCGAACCGAACCTGCTCACGAAAATTCAGCCTGTTATTAATCACTAAAAAGAATAGGAGAGGGCTGCAGGACTAATATAAGTTTAAATATTTGGTGTGTAAGTGTATATATGTATACAAGGTGTCCCAAAATTCAACGATAATCCTGAACCAGAGGATGGCCCTGCTAATGACTACTCCAGGAAAAAAAAGAAAAAAAATATATCTCGATTTTTTTTCAAATTACATAATAAAAAGGAAATTCTTAGAAAATTGACACCCCTCATGATATTTTTAACTACAATGACCACAATTTTTGAGTTTCTGATATTTTTTTTGTATCCGTGACCTAAGTAGTACTGCTATCTACCACAAATCTTAAAATTTCTATAATATCTGTAGTTTTCACACAATAAACAATTAAAATAATTGTTTTCCCAAAAAATTTTGATCAAATTTACTTTCAGTCCACTTTCACTCACTGTGGTGTAAAAAAAAAGTATGGACACCACTATGGCAAGTTTTTTTAAAAGTTGACGCAACTAATCAAGATTCCAAAATGGTATAATACTCTTGGAAAACTAGTCACAAAAAAAAAGTGTAATATTTTTAAACAAGAACCAAATTTCATAAATTGTATTTGTTGATCATCATGTGCCCAAAATATGATTTTTGTTGTAAATTTCTTGGATTTAAATGGGACATGTGCGTAGTCAAACAAATTTAGAAGACAGAGATAGATAGAGAGAGATAACATGTTAGTCAGAGGTAGATGTAGATGTCGTTATCAAATAACAATAGGGCAGGTAGAGAAATTGCTGTTCTCAGCAGTCAGTACGCTCTGCTTTTTTCTTTACTGTACACCGTTAAGTATTCAATTGACGTGTGAATCAAGTAATCTGCAAATTGAACTGACTTTGCATTATTTTGGACTGTTTAACTTTAACTGGGCCCTTTGAGTTACAAGGAAACTTAGATGGAAATAATTATTTGAACTTTTTACAAAATAACTTGCCAGACTTATTAGAAGACGTGCCTTTAAGTGATTTACAAAACATGTGGTTTTAAAATGATGGTCGCCCAACACACTATGCCCATCCTGTGCGAGACTACTTAAACCAAGAGTATCCAGGGCGTTGGATCGGTCGACTTGGTCCTATCTTATGACTACCCCTTTCACCCGATCTAAGCCCCCAACACTTCTTCTATTGGGGTTGTCTCAAAGACATCCTGTCTTTGAGACAACCCCAATAGAAGAACCCTACTCAAACATTTTTCACCACCAAAAAACCTATTTTGGGCACAAAGTAAAAGTTATTACTAATCGACAAGAACAATTTTTGAAATATGGTTCTTGTTTAGAAATATTATACTTTTTTTTTTGTGACTAGTTTTTCAAGTGTATTATACCATTTTGGAATCTTGATTAGTTGCGTCAACTTTTAAAAAAACTTGCCATAGTAGTGTCCATACTTTTTTTTTACACCACAGTGAGTGAAAGTGGACTGAAAGTAAATTTGATCAAAATTTTTTGGGAAAACAATGATTTTAATTGTTTATTGTGTGAAAACTACAGACATTATAGAAATTTTAAGATTTGTAGTAGATAGCAGTACTACTTAGGTCACGGATACAAAAAAAATATCAGAAATATCTCAAAAATTGTGGTCATGGTAGTTAAAAATATCATGAGGGGTGTCAATTTTCTAAGAATTTCCTTTTTTTTATGTAATTTGAAAAAAAATCGAGATATATTTTTTTTCTTTTTTTTCCTGGAGTAGTCATTAGCAGGGCCATCCTCTGGTTCAGGATTATCGTTGAATTTTGGGACACCTTGTATATGAAATTTTTATTATCAGTTTCAAACCTCTTTCATCTTATGTGATCCATTCCCGTATTCCGTATCCTTTTTTAACTTAGTTTCCCAATCTTTTAATTTACGTCATTGGCAAAATGTAAACGCTATTGCCAAAAGAAGAAAAAAAAAAGACACGGTGACTGAAAAAGGCACCTTGTGAGGGATAGCGAAACTACTACCAGCGAAGCTACCAATATTGATTACTAGCTAGTTCTTTTCTTGACCGCTAGATGGATTTAGAAAGTAGGCGGAGATTACTAGTTAATTCTTTGCTTGACCGCTAGATGGATTTAGAAAGTAGGCGGATTTAATTAGTGCACCCCGCTCTCTTCAACCCCGCAAATCGGAACACCAGTTTTGTATGAAAAATGTGTATAGACCACAGAGTACCTTTATGTATAGACCTACTCCTCTCCCTTCATTACTCTGTGTTACCGGTTATTAAATTCTTTTCTTTGGTCTTTACAAACATTTTACATACTGAAATCTTGCACTGATTTTGGTTTGGTCAACTTCGGAGGTTAAATTCTGTGTGGATTGCCGGATTTACTTGCGAATTGGAATCTTGCTTGGTTTGAGTTGACTTTGGAGGTTAAATTCTGTGTACGTTGCCCATGTTTCGTGTGATCTCGCTTCTTGCTTGAGTTGAGATCCTTTAAACACCAATAACATTTGCGAAAAGACGCTTTATTTCCCCCAGTGCTGATCGGTAATACCTTGCCATGGGTATTGTGTTATAAGCAGTGTTCAACTAGTGAAACCCACCAACTATTTAGTTTCCAAGAACGATCGTCTTGGGAGTGTGTGGATTCTCAGCCTTATTACAAAACGTGGTCTAAGTTTAGGTCAGGTCTAAACCCCATTTAGATCATGGTCTAAACCATGAAGGAAGAAAGGAGAGCTAGATAGAGATACTAATTAAAGCAGGGTGTATGCAGTTAGAAAAAACCTACTCGGAAGCATAGACAATAGATATTTGGAAAACCAATCAAAGGAGACGACCAATTTTGGGCCAAACGATGTACCGAGGTACAAAGTATTGGTAAAAATTCCTCACAATATACTAAAACTAATGGTCGATCAATTATTTTTAGAATCCTTATAGTTAGCTTGTAATAAAATAATAAAAAATACAACATTTCGTACCACAAAACTTCACATAGTAGTAACCACAAACTACTAAGGGATACTACGTAGTAACTACTCTGCACTGTTTATGTCATTTGCCAACTTCAGTTTAAGTGACAGACGTCAGTCACACATTATAGGTCTAATATCCTATATTCAATTTACAAAAATTATTACTAGTATAAAAACGATTTCAAGAAAAAAATAGCCTTTAATGGTGATTAATAGAATATTTAAATCAATATAGGATACTATGATTCTGTTTCACAAGGTAGTTTACTAATACAATGCGCTTATTGTATATCTTCTATATAATAAAAATGAATCGCAAAATGTGTTGGTAAGCGCATAACTCAACAACGCCTGGACCGATTTGGACAATTCTTTTTTTAAAATGTTCGTTGAAGTTCAAGGATGGTTTTTACGGCGAGAAAAATTTGAAAATTCATCCCCTAAGGGGGTAAAACGGGGGTGCAAAGTTAGTATGAAGCTTTGCCGTTTTTGAAGTTAGTGAATATGTAACGCGAGCGAAGCTGCGGGCGTCCACTAGTCTAGGGTCAGGTGGGGTAAGGGGGACTACGGGGGAAGGGAATCAGTGGTTTGTAAATCTAGAACAATAGACTGTAGCTCTGTGATTTGTCGGTCGAAAAAGCAGTCATTAGTATTTAGTTCCAATACAAAAACAAGGATGGCGCTAGGTCTAATCAGTGCGCGACTTTGACAAAAACAAAAAGTCAGTTGGCGTGCTACAAAACTACGAGTTGGACGGGTAATAATTGTGTGATGTTTTGTGAGACGAAACGTTATGTCTGAAGACTTCCAATATCGGTAAGTATTCCTTTATACGTTTTATTTTCATGTTATGTATTTGAATTTGAGTAAACTACGCTATAAATAAGTAAATTCAATGTGATTCAAAACATAACATAAAAATTCATTACCGGGGAAAGGGGAACTACCATAGCCGGGTCAAGTGGAACATATGTTTCCCTTTCCCGATGTCAGGAGTCATCAACATTTTAACCCGAGGAGCACTGGACCAGTTATCAGGTGTCCACGGAAAAGTATGTATATTTAAAAAAAAACCCTCCTTTTATATTCTTTTTAATGAAATTTGTGAACAACCATAAATACACAAAAAACCAAAAAAAAACCCTCTTTTAGTTGTATAGGAGAGGGCCCAAATTTTTTTAAATATTTTTTATAGCATTTCTAGTTTTGTGATTTTATTATCTGTCTTCATACCAAATTTCATGAGCATACATGAAAAAATGAGAGAGTTATTGAAGCGATTACAGACAGACGGATGGATGGACGTACTTGACGAAACTATAGGGGTTCCTAGGGGATGAAACTGAACAACTTTTCCCAAGGAACATTTATAGGTATGTATATTACAATCGCAAAATTAGGTATAAATAATTAGGTATTTATTAAGGTCATATCTTATTAACAAATTTGATTACACTTCTGATTACTTTCAGGTAATATGCCTCAGGCTGATTTTTGGTTTCATTCACCTTTCATTTTGACAACTTACCATATACTGAAATATAAGAGACTTGTAATTTTACAGTTAATAAACTAAAATATAATAAAGACCCGGCTTTCATTTAAAGTTGTGAACCCCTGTCTCAAACCCATATGTTCCCCTTACCCCGAATTTCGATAAATGTAAATATTTTCTATTTTAAACCGTATTTCAATGCACTATAGTTTTCATTTGATTAATGTTCTTTTCTTTAATTTATTGTGCAGTAGTAGTCTGTTCTAGCATTAATACTTTGAGATTTAATTTAAGCGTTTCCCTTACCCCAAAAACGGGGAAAGTGGAACAACAGAACCAGCCTTTAGTTTTATAATTTTTCAGCTTCATGCATTATAGCTAGTTTAAAAAATCATTCGATACTAGAAAGCCGACTAAAAGAAGTGTAACTTGTGTTTGTCAAGATGATTACACGACATTTAATAGAGTGGTTAGAGCTCAACATAAAATATACAAAATGAAGTATGTTTCCCTTACCCCACCTGACCCTATATAATAAAAATGAATCGCAAAATGTGTTGGTAAGCGCATAACTCAACAACGCCTGGACCAATTTGGCCAATTCTTTTTTTAAAATGTTCGTTGAAGTTCAAGGATGGTTTTTACGGCAGAAAAATTTGAAAATTCATCCCCTAAGGGGGTAAAACGGGGGTGCAAAGTTAGTATGAAGCTTTGCCGTTTTTGAAGTTAGTGAATGTGTAACGCGAGCGAAGCTGCGGGCGTCCACTAGTTTTATATATGGGTATAGAGTAATTACAGATTTAGTAACAACCGAAACGCAATGTTATGATAGATTGAATTAGATTGCCATAACTTGCAGTGTTGCAATACATAAATTATCTTTTAAAGTTAATTTTAGGTGGTACAAATGCAGTAAAAAATCTAATTTATTTTTTTAATAAAATAACGCATTTTTTTATCCAAAAATCAATTTTAGTATCCGAGGTACATCTCATGGCCCAAGTTGTATGGAAAGATAAACGTGTCCTTTAGGATGTATTCAAACACGTAGACTTTGTTTGCTGCGACATGATATTAAATATTTATTGTTAGGTTATACTGATTTTCATTCTAAAATTAAACAAAAGATGGTACTATTCTACACAAGTAATGACGTTTTTCAATTCAGTGTTACCAATGGTTTTCCATTTATTTTATATATTTTGATCTGGTAACATCAAGTCAGATTTATAAAACAAAACATTATGTATTAAATAAACCATAATTAGTAATAATAAGTTCAGAAAATGGGTCCAGCAATTTTAAATATTGTAATTTAAATATTGATATTCCATAATTACGGTCGTTGAATTGTAGGAATGGACTGTACAAACGCCATTTAATTAAATTTAAAATGAAAATTCAAATGTCACAGGTCAAATGTGTCATTAATTTCAATAATATTAATTGTAAATAAATGCATTTTCACTGCTATTTACGATTTTTCCACCTCACGACCCGGTGATAAATAGGATTCCGAAGCCCCGCATGTACGTCTACTTACGAATAATAATATGTAATACTTATTAATATCGATGTCGTCAAAATCTAGTTCCGAAGCTTAACTGACTTCTGTTCATCACTTAAATTGAAGAACAGTTTGAGAAGAATGAAGAATGATTTGAATCCTGTGCATGAGTCGAGTCAGGTTCACAATTTTCCTCAGGTGAATGAAGACTGCTTAAATTATTTATAAGTAGTGCTGCTTCAAAAGTGACTTCATATCTTGTACAGGATGGAGAAGTATCCTATACCAGAGGCTTCGAATGCAGCCAAAGAAATTTTTAACATGAATGAATGTTGTGTTCTCTGACAATTTCAGGGCCTTTTTTAATTCTTTGTAAACATTGGTGTTTTACCTACGCTTTGTGTTACTGTAGCATTATAAATTAAACAATAAATTATCGTATAAAATTACAGTCTTCTTATTTTTATAAAATAGGATTAGTTACTAATGCTCTAAAAGATGGCATATTGTATTTGATCTTAATGAATTAAGAGCTAACTAATTCTATTCTAATTGAAACATTAAAAGAAAATTTTAATTAAAGGTGCCAAGGTGCAGAAAAATGCATGAAGTTTTCCAAATTAAAAAACAGATGGCGTCACATTCATGGGCCATGCACAAGCCTTGAGCGCGGACTCTATTTCAGTTATATAAAATAGTGGACGCCCGCAGCTTCGCTCGCGTGGAATTAGACATTCACTAACTTCAAAAACGGCAAAGTTTCATACTAACTTTGCACCCCCGTTTTACCCCCTTAGGGGGAGAATTTTCAAAAATCCTTTCTTAGTGCTCCCGTACGTTATAAAAGGAACCCCTGTGCAAAATTTCAAGTTTCTAACCCTTATAGTTTAGGCCCTGCGTTGATATGTCAGTCAGTCAGTCAGTCAGTCAGTCAGTCACCTTCTCCTTTTCTATACTAATACTAGTGGACGCCCGCAGCTTCGCTCGCGTGGAATTAGACCCATTAACGACGTCTGCCCGCGTTCGGGTTGCCCACTTGACTTAAAAAACGGCAAAGTTTCATACTAACTTTGCACCCCCGTTTTACCCCCTTAGGGGGAGAATTTTCAAAAATCCTTTCTTAGTGCTCCCGTACGTTATAAAAGGAACCCCTGTGCAAAATTTCAAGTTTCTAACCCTTATAGTTTAGGCCCTGCGTTGATATGTCAGTCAGTCAGTCAGTCAGTCAGTCAGTCACCTTCTCCTTTTCTATACTAATACTAGTGGACGCCCGCAGCTTCGCTCGCGTGGAATTAGACCCATTAACGACGTCTGCCCGCGTTCGGGTTGCCCACTTGACTTAAAAAACGGCAAAGTTTCATACTAATTTTGCACCCCCGTTTTACCCCCTTAGGGGGTGAATTTTCAAAAATCCTTTCTTAGTGCTCCCCTACGCTATAAAAGGAACCCCTGTGCAAAATTTCAAGTTTCTAACTCTTATAGTTTAGGCCCTGCGTTGATATGTCAGTCAGTCAGTCAGTCACCTTCTCCTTTTATATATATAGATTATAAAGAGGAAAGATTTGATTGTTTGTTTGTTTGTTTGTTTGTTTGCATCGAATAGGCTTCAAAACTACTGAACCGATTTGAAAAATTCTTTCACTGTTGGAATTCTACACTATCCCCGGGTGACATAGGCTAAATTTTATTTTGGAAAAAAATAGGGTTCCGTAAGATATTTGGGGTTTTCGGACACAAGGTGTAAAAAATCAACCAGAAAAGTTACTTATTTTGCGTACGCTGCCTAAACTATAAAAGATAGAACCATAAAATGTTCTAATTAATTGTAGATCTTATAAATATCTATAAAAAAGTCCGCGACACACTATACCTATCTATGTCGAGTGAGGCACAACAACCATTTTTTTATCTTGAATTTTTTTTGGACTACATTTACAGTTTATGTAGATAATATTTGGTCTTTGAATGATTAAAATTGGACGTTTGGTTTTGAAGTGTATGTCTGTCTGTTTCGCTTTCACGCCAAAACTACTGAACCGATTTAAATGAAATTTGGTACACAGTCTAGAGCTTGACAAAGGACATAGACACTTTTTAATTGGAAAAAAGTGTTGTAATGGGTTGAAAAGGGAGATGAAAGGTTGTATGAAAGTAGTGTCATTTTCAGAACTAGAAGCATAAAACTTAAATTTTAGGCTGTTGATAAGGTATAATCCTTACTAATCCTATCCTACTAATATTATTAAGGGGAAAGTTTGTAAGTATGTATGTATGTATGGATGGATGTGTGTTACTTTTTCACGTAAAAAGTACTGAATGGATTTTTATGAAACTTTACAATAATTTATAGCTTATACATCAGAATAACACACAGGCTAAAATTTATAAAGATATTGTGTGAATTGTCCAAAATATGACGATAAGTGTCAAGTAGGTAAGTAGTAAAAAATTTACTATCTGTGAGCTATTCTGGCGTGCGCTGCCAAAACTACTGGACCGATTTCAAAAATTCTTTCACCATTAGAAAGCTGCATCTTCACTGAGTGACATAGGCTATATAATTTTACTAGGCGTAAACGAAACTATTGTTATAATCTATATATCTACTATATAAAAATAAGTCGGGTTTTCCTTCCTGACGCTATAACTCCAGAACGCACGACCCGATTTCCACGGTTTTGCATTCGTTGGAAAGGTCTCGGGCTCCGTGAGGTTTATAGCAAAGAAAATTCAGGAAAATTTCAAAACATTACATTAAGTTCTCCCAAAATATTCACTAAAAATTATCTATATGGCAAAACAACGTTTGCTGGGTCAGCTAGTCTACTATATAAAAATAAGTCGGGTTTTCCTTCCTGACGCTATAACTCCAGAACGCACGACCCGATTTCCACGGTTTTGCATTCGTTGGAAAGGTCTCGGGCTCCGTGAGGTTTATAGCAAAGAAAATTCAGGAAAAATGGGAAAAATTATTTATATGGCAAAACAACGTTT
This sequence comes from Carterocephalus palaemon, assembly GCA_944567765.1. NCBI lineage: Eukaryota > Metazoa > Arthropoda > Insecta > Lepidoptera > Hesperiidae > Carterocephalus > Carterocephalus palaemon. The sequence goes on from OX155661.1 coordinate 3,414,264, forward strand.
GCCGGGTCAGCTAGTTATATATATAGATGTACTCTGTGAATTAAAGTTCCCAAAACACACTTTAGGTCACAGATTAGTATATTAGTAGCACAGATTTATAAGTATAGTACTACGTATTAGTAGCTAGCTACAGATGGGACACTTAAAAATTGCGAGTGTTTCCATCAGAACAGTTTTGGCGCCACCGTCGACAGACGGTAGTGAAGTGCCAACTTTTCTTTACTTGTCGATAACATGCAATAGGGTAATACTTATTGTATCGATAATTTAAAAATAAATGTGATGAGATTTATTATTAGTTATATACTTATTGGCATTGGAAAAATAAAATAAAACGACAATCTATAACAACTATTTTATTACATGATTTACATTTAATTTTTTTGTAATTTTCCTACACATACTGCTTCATCAACGCTTATATTAGTTTGGGGGATGTCATCGTCACTGTCCTCCCAAGATTAGTTGTTCTCACTGTGTGCATTCATTCTGAAAATTAATATGGAAAATTATTATGGAAAATTATTATAGAAAATTATTATATTACAGTTTATACACAATATTGCACCCAATCTGAATGTCTGAGTTTTGCATAACAGACCATTCATATGAATGCAAAGATCAAAGAAAAAAAAGTCTAAATACCGTAGCACACAATACATTGTCTACCTCATGGGTCTCAAGGAATCTCCTCCAAGACAAGTAATACTATGCAGATAAGCATCCATCAACCACAACCATTGTATTGTGTTTTTGTGGGAGAGGAATCGTTCTACAGTTCTACAGTAAGGGATATCCTTACTGTAGAACTGTCTACTGTCTGTGTTCTACAGTAAGGGATATCCTTACTGTAGAACTGTCTGTCCCGTGTTCAAATCCATGATATTTATTCCGGAGATAAAAATTTGTACTCCAGTCATAGATGTCAAATTGTGTTGTTTTCTGTGTCTGCCATCCACAACACAAGCCTAGGCCTACCGCAGGGGTGTTAGTGTGTACCGTTTTTTTATTTATTTTAAAAGATTATGTAGATTGTAGTATAAAGTAATAGATTACCTTCAGTACTAAGTGGTTGGTCAAGCGCAATTTCTGTCTGAAAATAGGTAGGATAAGAAAACCATATCCTTTGTCCTAATTCATCGAACTGTGTGGTGTCAAAATGCCTTTAACAACCTCTCTTCTTCATTAGCTGTTCTTTTGAAAGTCCGGGTAGCAGCGAGTTCGTAGACACCGACCTTATTACAAAACGTGGTCTAAATATTGGTTTAAACCACGCCTAAGAAGTCTAGGTTTATCTTTAGTACCATTGCTTAAACCTGAGTTTATTACAAAACGCAAAATGATCGTGGACTTTTTAGTACCTTGGTTTAGACCACAGATTAGTATATTAGTAGCTAGCTACAGATGGGACACTTAAAAATTGCGACTGTTTCCATCGGAACAGTTTTGGCGCCACCGTCGACAGACGGTAGTGAAGTGCCAACTTTTCTTTACTTGTCGATAACATGCAATAGGGTAGTACTTATTGTATCGATAATTTAAAAATAAATGTGATGAGATTTATTATTAGTTATATACTTATTTATTATTGGCATTGGAAAAATAAAATAAAACGACAATCTATAACAACTATTTTATTACATGATTTACATTTTATTTTTTTGTAATTTTCCTACATATACTGCTTCATCAACACTTATATTAGTTTGGGGAATGTCATCGTCACTGTCCTCCCAAGATTAGTTGTTCTCACTGTGTGCATTCATTCTGAAAATTAATATGGAAAATTATTATAGAAAATTATTATATTACAGTTTATACACAATATTGCACCCAATCAGAATTTCTGAGTTTTGCATAACAGACCATTCATATGAATGCAAAGATCAAAGAAAAAAAAGTCTAATTCCGTAGCACACAATACATTGTCTACCTCATGGGTCTCAAGGAATCTCCTCCAAGACAAGTAATACTATGCAGATAAGCATCCATCAACCACAACCATTGTATTGTGTTTTTGTGGGAGAGGAATCGTTCTGTCTGTCCTGTGTTCGAATCCATGATATTTATTCCAGAGATAAAAATTTGTACTCCAGTCATAGATGTCAAATTGTGTTGTTTTCTGTGTCTGCCATCCACAAAACAAGCCTAGGCCTACCACAGGGGTGTTAGTGTGTACCATTTTTTATTTATTTTAAAAGATTATGTAGATTGTAGTATAAAGTAATAGATTACCTTCAGTACTAAGTGGTTGGTCATGGGCAATTTCTGTCTGAAAATAGGTAGGATAAGAAAACCATATCCTTTATTTATTTTATTTATTTTTCATGTACCTACATACAGGAGAACAGAACAAGAGCAATTAAAAAGAAAGAGGTGTACAAAGGTCTTCTTGTGTCCTTTCTCTTATTTCATCGAACTGTGTGGTGTCAAAATGCCTTTAACAACCTCTCTTCTTCATTAGCTGTCCTTTTGAAAGTCCGGGTAGCAGCGAGTTCGTAAGCACAAAGAATCCATACACTCCCAAGACGATCGTTCTTGGAAATTGGAAACTAAATAGTTGGTGGGTTTCAGTAGTTGAACACTGCTTATAACACAATACCCATGGCAAGGTATTCCCGATCAGCACTGGGGGAAATAAAGCGTCTTTTCGCAAATGTTATTGGTGTTTAAAGGATCTCAACTCAAGCAAGAAGCGAGATCACACGAAACATGGGCAACGTACACAGAATTTAACCTCCAAAGTCAACTCAAACCAAGCAAGATTCACAAGTAAATCCGGCAATCCACACAGAATTTAACCTCCGAAGTTGACCAAACCAAAATGAGTGCAAGATTTCAATATGTAGTGTTTGTAAAGAGTTAAAGACCAAAGAAAAGAATTTAATAACCGGTAATGAGACTCAGTCAATAAACTAAACATACAAAGATGATAGATAAATTAGATAGAAACCACAGATTAATATATTAGAACAACATCAACATGGCGGCGACATTTCCACAGATTATTACTGTCTAATTCAACTTCTCTTATGTTTACTCTGTCTTCAAAGTTCACTCTGTGGTCTTGATTGCGACGGTGGCGCCAAAACTGTGCCGAATGTAATTACAAGTGTCCCAGCCCTGGTTTAGACATTGCTTCAAATAAAACCCACAGATCATACACGAAAATCATTCATTCAGTAAAAAATCATTCGATTGCAACGTTCCATTACACAACAACGGAATTATTATTTTTTACAACCGCTTTAATGAAAATATTTATAATTGAAATTAAGAACTTGAATAACTTAAATCAGATTTCAAATAAATTATTACATATTATTTAATCAATTTCAATGACTGCCGCTGGTGTGGGAATTATTGCATACTAAAAACAAGTATTTATGAGCAATCTGACAAGTACTTAAAAAGGAATGCATTTTTCGCACGTAATACAAATATTACAAATACAAAATTCTTTGGAAGTGGGTGAAATATTGATTGCAAGATTCCAGGACATACGTCATACATACCTATGAGTGAAGTTAAATAAAAGCTTTTTTAATGGATCTACAAAAAAAAGGAGACGAGAAAACCGGAGTTCCGAAGAGAAAGTTGTAAATGTGTTAAAATAAATACTTTAGATTGATTCACTATCAGATGTGGCACAAATGAATGTGGAAGACACTGAGCAAGTAATCACTACGCGTGGAGAAGCAAGACCGAGTACTAGTATAGTACTGAGGCAAGTCAAGTGGCGGAAAAATATGCAGAGCCCAAAGAAATGCTATTTGAGAAGTAGGATCCAGGTAAAATAATTTTCAAAATAGCCTTTGTTTTCAGTCAAGTTCACTTTCTACGTAGTATAATTAACACATGATGCCTGTGATCTTGCCTCTAAGACATTGGGATTCTCAGTATAACATGGCATATAGGTATTTATTTGCCAGATAAATATTTGTGTTCAAATCTTAAAAGTATGTTATCGACTGGCACAATACACAATCTTTGTACAAGGAAATAAATGAATAAGAAGTCAATTTATATTAATTTTTATATTATATAATTATATTTATAATAATTGATATAAAGTGTTATTAAGTATTTACTTTTTCATTTAAGAATGTATACTGAAAACAGAGAGAGACACTTATGAGAAAATATAAAATATTTCTCAAACTATGTAAGTAACAAACATTTAAATGCTATTGCATCTCCAAAACACTAATTATTATCTTTAATATTACAAAATGCACAAATGTTTTATCAGAGTAGAGTGTTTTACCTTATCATTATTATTTTTTCAGGTACTCAGAATAACTTGAAAAGAATAACAGTAACAAAAACAATGTATACTATAAAATAAATTTTAAATATCTAAAAATGGGCTTGTATAAATTCTCTTCTCCTTATATTGCCAGGGATTGTATTCGCTACAACTGGCAAAGCTATTTCACCGGAGGAACTTGGCTGATTGCTCTCAGGCTCATCAGGAAAAAGGTCTTCCTGCATCTCAATGGCAATATTATGTAGAACTGCGCATGCAACTATAGTTTTTGTAGCTGTTTCTATGTCACAAAACATACCCCTTAGTAATCAGCGGTACCTTGTTTTTTTTTTTTTTTTTTTCTCACACACGGCCATCTGACCCCAAAGTAGGCGCGAGCCTGTGTTATGGGTGTCAGAGACTGATATACATACATAGATATTTTTAAATACATACTTAAATAGATAATATTGACATCCAGACACAGAACAAATACAAGTGTTCGTCACACGAATATTTGTCCTGAGTGGGATTCGAACCCACGACCTTTGGCGCAACAGACAGGGTCACTACCGATTGCGCCAACGGGCCTGTCGGGTTGTTTCAATAAACCAAAACATCTCTCCACTGTATTATGGGTACGGATATGGGCTCTATTGTATCTTCGCTCTTGAAGTGTTCTAGGATTTTAAACTGGTGTAAACAGATATGGAGTGCAGGGATAGCCACTGTCCCCCAATAAGATGCCTGAGAATGCACCAGACTCAAATCTCTGTTTAATCCGGCTTTCCCGGAATATTCTGGAATCATGAATACTGCCACGCCACCTTGTTACAATGTCCTTGATTTTTAGGTTCGCATCACAAATCACCTGCATCAAAGATATTAGGGCTATTAATTTTATGGATTGTTTAGCACTATATATATATATATATATATATATATGTATACCATACAGGATAATAATGTATTGTATGTAATTTGTATTTTCTTACTGACAGTAAATAGACAGTTAACTTTGTAACTCATTATTTATGCTAACAAATTAAACATACCTGCACATTGATAGAAGGAAATCCTTTTCTGTTAATATATAACTGTCCACCATCAGTCTTTTTTGTATGCAGTCTATTGCACCAATAACTGTGGGGAAGTTTGCAATACTTCTAAACTTTCTCATTGTTTCTTCTTGTTTATCCAAGGTACCAAGGCATTTTAATATATCTGTGAGATATCTTTGCAAGTACTCCTGCTACCTTTGACCACACTTTGCTTACATATGGCTGAGAAACCCCATGCAAATCAGCTGCATCATCTTGAATCTATAATAATAACAATAATATTAATAAACTTTATTTACCACAATAAACAATGTTAATATTAGAAAAAATAGCAGTAAAGAAGTATATATAAGTACCACTGTACTGCCCACGATCGAAAAGAGAAGACTCACATAAGATACCGTACATTACTACATTATTAATAATGTTTAGTACATTTTAATGTACTAAGACTATAATTCTAAGATTTTAAGGTAGGTACTTACTTCGTGGCGAGCATAACATCGTATTGCACACATCACTTGTATTTCAGGGGACAGTGAGCCTCCCTGAGGGTCGAGAGTCAAGTCTAATCACACCAAATCCACTATTTTCATAGCAAATCTCGGAAGCACTTTAGAATATGCAACACCACAGATCGGCTATGTACTTCTTTCACTGCTAGAACTCGTTAAAAAACGTCCACTCACAAAATTTCGCAACGCGGAGACGCGCGGTTCATGAGAAAAAAATTATTAAAGTTTCCATACAATTTCGTAAATAAACACGACTAATAAATGCCATGACACTAACTCACAGAATAGATATACACCAAGGAGCACTAACTTCCACAGATGTTGTTTTCTTTTTTCGAGTGGCCTTTTACTGTGTGGTCACGCCGACCTTTACAGCGTCACTAAACAGGGTGAGCTTCAAAAGCTCAAACAGACTAGGTGGGAATATTATATCTTATTTCATATTTTAATTTCGATTGACAAAATTCATAATTTGCGTGTATTTTTTTTTCGTTTTTTTCGATAGACGTAACTCTGTAGTTTGTACTCGATAGTGGATAAAAAATCACATAAACACAAATATCAGAAGCCTGTCACAGATGTCGACGGAACCCCGCTGGGCGGGGTTCCTTTTTTTTTTAATTATAAAAACCCAACCTGAACCTAACCTAATCTAACATAATTTCGTATCAGACAAGTCAGACTCTGTCACAAATGTCGACGGAACCCCGCAAGCGGGGTTCCTTTTTTTGCGTAAATAATCATAGACAAAACCTGAACCTAACCTAACAAAATTTGGAGTTAATTGTGTCGTTTTTTCTTGGCAGGGGGCTTCGCCCCCCGAGCCCCCCTTTTTTTCCGGGGGGCCTGCGGCCCCCCGTTCCCCCCGCTTACTATCTAACAAGATTAGAAATTATTTATTTAGATTAAATTGAGGATAAATGGATGGATTATAAAACACTTAGGTTACATATAAAAAATGAAACTAGCATAATTAAGCCCGACATTTTTTAAAAGATTTAAAACTAAAACTAAATTTTTTATCATAAATTTTTGGCATAAAAAAAATTTGGTTTTGGTTAAAAAAAAAAGTGAAATGAAACGCATCCCAGTGACAACCACAGAGTAATCGATCATATCGATCTATAATCTATATACTATAGTATTGTGATGGCGCGTAGTAATCGTGTTTGTGTACGAACGAATTTGTATAGAAAATTTAATAATTTTTTTCTCCTAAACCACGCGTCTCCGCGCTGAGATATTTTGTGAATGGACGTCTTTTAACGAGTTCTAGCTGTGAAAGAAGTACTTAACCGATCTGTGGTGTTGCATATTCTAAAGCTGAGCCCAAATCTCTTAGAAAATCTATATTTAGATTTGAAATCTTCATCACTTAATTCGATAAATGGATTTACTCTATACGGTTTACATGACCTCTGTTGGATCGCTCGGTGATGCTTATTTAATAAAGTATCCTCAATATATGCTAAATCTATGGACTCAAACATGTTAAATTCCATTTTTCGCTATTATCAAAATATAAACGACGATAACCTCGAATTTTTTTTCAAAAGTGACATTTACCGTTTGAGATAGACCATCGCTAAACTAGGGGTCTCGCAGGTTTATCTTTTGACGTGACAACGTCTTATAAATTGGTTTGCCGGGTGACACTTCAAGAAACTGCGTTACGCTCCGCTCACGTTATGCGCTCACAATGAGAGCGAGTGAGAGGCACGCGTCCCTTCCACTCGGGCATGGTTAGCCCGCCTAAGAGCGAGAGAGACGATACGATACGAGACGATACTACTATACGAATGAATATTCACATTAAAATTATTTTACCACTCAAAGTCGTTGTCACGTAAAACTTTCGCCCGTATACCGACTTTACAGGCAACCAATATTATTTTTTTGACCATAGATAGACCATCGTTTAGCGATAAGTCACGTTTTGTAATAAGAATTGTGTTTAGACCACAGAGTATTGAAGGGAGAGGAGCAGGTCTATCTATACCACAGAGTATTGAAGGGAGAGGAGCAGGTCTATACACATTTTTCATACAAAACTGGTGTTCCGATTTGCGGGGTTGAAGAGAGCGGGGTGCACTAATTAAATCCGCCTACTTTCTAAATCCATCTAGCGGTCAAGCAAAGAATTAACTAGTAATCTCCGCCTACTTTCTAAATCCATCTAGCGGTCAAGAAAAGAACTAGCTAGTAATCAATATTGGTAGCAATTGTCGTAGTTTCGCTATCCCTCACAAGGTGCTCAGTCACCGTGTTTTTTTTTTTTTCCTTTGGCAATAGCGTTTACATTTTGCCAATGACATAAATTAAAAGATTGGGAAACTAAGTTAAAAAGGATACGGAACACGGGAAAGGATCAGATAAGTAGAAAGAGGTTTGAAACGGATAATATTTTTTCATATATATACATAATATACACTTACACACCAAATATTTTATAACATATGACAATGATGACAATATTTTATGGATGGATGGATACCTAATTCACCTTGTCTTTGTTGTTGAAATATTTCAAGTTTACATTTTGACAGTTGAGTTTGACACTTATTTTAGGTTATGTTTTTGATTAATATGAGGTAGGTATGGCAATAGGGATGTTCGATTCTATCCGATACTTGTGTGGATTGATACAAAGTAATACGATCCACCCGATTTTTGCTTACTAATCCTATCCTACTAATATTATAAAGGGGAAAGTTTGTAAGTATGTATGTATGTATGTATGGATGGATGTGTGTTACTTTTTCACGTAAAAAGTACTGAATGGATTTCAATGAAACTTTACAATAATATAGCTTATACATCAGAATAACACACAGGCTAAAATTTATAAAGATATTGTGTGAATTGTCCAAAATATGACGATAAGTGTCAAGTAGGTAAGTAGGAAAAAATCTACCATCTGCGAGCTATTCTGGCGTGCGCTGCCAAAACTGCTGGACCGATTTCAAAAATTCTTTCACCATTAGAAAGCTGCATCTTCACTGAGTGACATAGGCTATATAATATTACTAGGCGTAAACGAAACTATTGTTATAATCTATATACATATGTAAAATAAAGTCGTGTTAAATTTTTATTTTTTTAGTAACCTGACGCAAATAGGGTTTATGTGTGTGTATTATAATTAATATAATTTTCAATAGTAGGCTCTTTTCTGTATAATTTTAGTGCATTATATGAAGCAATAACACTTTGTTCACATATACTATTCCACCAGGGAGATGGTGGTCTGCTTATGAAAGTGTTTGTTTTAGTGAGCTTTGGAATTGACATTTCTTTAAGAGTATCTAAATTACAACAGAAATTATTATAGGTTGAAATAGGATCATGTGATTGAAGTATCAAATCATTAAATATTGTTTTTGACAGAGCTGTGTATGTTGCCCAGTCAGCTTTTTTATATATGAACCTATCTACAGGGGAATTGAGATGATATTTATCTATATGTAATGAAATCTTTGTTATCGTTGGATAATGGTAACTTCCCATTGTATCATCATGTACAGACCAGTCACATAGTGGTGCGAGGCTGCCACTGATGAAGCTTACATCAATGGCAGAAGCAGTTTGTCTAGGGCGATTTATAGTTGTAGGTCTACCATCATTTAAAATACACAAATCTAAGTCATCAATTAGATTAAATAACTCCTGACCCCTACCTTTCGTGGACTGACAACCAAATGCAATATGATGAGCATTGAAGTCACCACTCATAAATATGGGCTTTGGTAGATCATTAATAATGTAACGGAGTCTATGAATTCGTATACGCCCACTTGAAGGTGGACAGTATACACAGAGAATTGTTAAACTACTATGTCCAGTTGATACAGATACAGCAACTGTTTGAATGTCTTCATAAAATCTGGTATTTAATATATTATACTTAAGGTATGGTTTTATCAATATTGCAACTCCATTATGTGTATTGTTAGAATTTTTGTTGTAAATATTATATCCTGGTATTTTAAAATTATTATCTTTGAACCATGTCTCATTAAGAAGGCAAATATCAATATTTTGTTGTTTTAAAAATTGGATTAATAAAGGTTTTTTACTATTTGCACTTTGAATGTTATACTGCGCAATACATAGCTTGGATTGTGTAGAACTAGGCCCTACACAATCCATTATGTTAAGTTTTTTAATAATGCATCTTTAATAGTTTTAATATTAGTGGGTGTACTGTCATCTTTATTGGCTAATTCCACCAACGTCTGCACTAGGGCCATAAGTACATCGTTGTTGGAAATTATTTGAGTTTTAAGGTCTTTAGAATGGACTATTTTAACTTTATTTAAATCTTGTACAGACTTATTTGCAGAGATATTTACAGACTTATTTACAATAACATTACTATTTACAGGTTGTGGTTTTGGTGGTGGGAGTGGAGGGAAATCTGTTTCATTGGTGGTGACTTGCTTTGTTAAGGCGACACTTGCATAAGATATGTTATTTTTCTTTTCAATAATCTTCTTTGTTTTAATAGGACATAATCTAGATATCGCAAGATGAGGCCCACTGCAATTTATGCAGCTGATTTCTGTTGGTTTATCACATTCCTTGTACAAGTGCTCACCTCCGCAAATACTACATCTTTGTTTACCATTACAAATCTTTGCTGAATGATTAAATTTAAAACACCTATAGCACTGTAGTAATGGTGGAATGTATTCAAAAACTCTATACGAGAATAGATCATATTGTACATTATTAGGTAGTACATTAGATAAAAAAGTGATGCTTACAGTCTGCAATGCAATGCGCTCTTGTCCTACTTTCTTTGAAAACCTTCTTATTGCCACTATTTCATAAATTGAAGAAAGTCTTGTGTAAAGTTCTTTGTTAGATATATTCGCTGGAACAAATCTAATAATGCCGGTTTTTTCAATTTGCGCTGCCGGTATGAACGCCTTCATGTCATATTTTGTGAGGAAAGTGGTGTTATTAATAAAGTTATTGGCCGTATTATATTGTTTGAAAATAACTGCTATTTTATTGGCATTCACCCTCTGAATACCCGTCACACCTTTTATATCCATTGCGAAAATATGGTTTAAATATATAGGGCTCTTGTTGCCCAATGTCTTCGTTTGTGAATTCCACATACACTTTAAAGTCTGTGTTGGTTGAATTCTCCGGATATAGTCTTTTATAGTTTGGTTTATAATAAGGCAGATACGCATCTCGCTCATCGCCGCAGTCCGATCTTCCAGCTCCAGAGCCTACGCCTTCATTCATCCGTAAGCCGTGGCCGTTTTATTGAGGCGGGCGGGTAAGACCCGCCCCCCTCGTTCGCCTCCATTGCCACTGTGCCCTTCAGCAGTCAGTGGCAATATTTGAACTCATTCAACTACAAAAAATCACCAATTACAGTAAAAATTTAAAATTAAAACTCAAAGACAACCGCGCTTTTTCGAGGTTCCCGCCAGAATCTTATGTTTTTGATGTAGTAGGTATGGCAATAGGGATGTTCGATCCTATCCGATACTTGTGTGGATCGATACAAAGTAATACGATCCACCCGATTTTTGTATCGATTCAATGGTTTTCGATCTATGAGTGGATCGATACAAGTACAATGAGGATCGGATCGAAAAATCGGACCAATTTGTATTAAATTCTATTTAAGATAAAAAAACTTTAACCATAATATTTATTCGTAACATTGATACAGAGTTCCTTAACTACAAAAAACAGGTTCATATTATTACTGTAATAAAAATATTTCTCTGGCGGTAGATTTTGTTACTTCAATTGTTATTGCATCTTAAATTTCAATATACCTTCAATTTCGGCATGATTACTTGTAACGGTAACATAGTTAAACGGGGGTGCAAAGTTTTATTTTGTACTCGCGACAACGCTGTGTATTTTATGTGTGTTGAACATTAGTTGGACGTTTGAGGTGAATACTCGCGACAACGCTGTGTATGTTATGTGTTGAACATTAGTTAGACGTTTGAGGTGAATACTCGCGACAACGCTGTGTATTTTATTATGTGTGTTGAACATTAGTTGGACGTTTGAGGTGAATACTCGCGACTACGCTCTGTGTTAGGTGCTTTGAACTATAATAGAACTGTTTTGCATTCCAACAAAACAGATATTATGTCTGTGAGAAACAACGGCGTTGCTGAGAAGAAGCTGTCTAGTAGATTTTGCCTATTTATGCTAGAATAAAGAAAAACTTTACCTTAATTAAAAAAAAAAATGAAAATGATTTATTTAGTAAAGCATACACAAACAATAACACAAACAATAATTTAGAACACAAATATGACATTATACTTTACTAAACTGGGCACTGCTCAGCATTATGCTGGAGTCCGAAGACAACCAACGCTGGTCTTCCGCAGGACCCTTAGGGTGATGTCACGGAGGCCCTATCATCAGTAGGTACAGTATACGTTTTGAAAAAAAAATAATATGTATATAATAAAACAAAATAAAATTTTATCCTTAGTGAAAATAAAGGGGAATAATAAATTAAGGTTTTTTTTTTTTTTAAACAGTACAATGACATGTTAACTCATTTATAATGATCTAAAAATATTAAATAGCACTTGTGTCGTGTCTAAGCGGTTCTTCCATTTTTTGGTGATTAAGAATAAAATCTTTAAGTTTAACTTTAAACGCACGAAAGTTTTGCAGATTCCTTATTGATGGAGGTATATTGTTCCAGCATTTGGACGCAGCATAGGTGAAACTACCCCTAAAAGCACAGGTTCTATGCCGCTGAGTCCGCAGCTGGGTTGCGCACTCTCTAGAACCGTAAAGTCTATGACTTGACGCCCAGGAAAACTTGTCGTACAAATAAAGAGGCACTTGGTGTTTGAGTACTCCAAATAGGAGACAAGCCAAGTGAAGCTTTCTTCGATGGTACATTTTAAGGATAGAATGTGCGTTCAAAAATGGGGTGACATGACCTCTAAACGGAACGTCAAAGCAATAATTCTGTTTTTGTACTTAGCCTTCTTTCACCACTGTAGAAGTGCGCATCTATAATCTGTATCCATTACTCTATGCGCGCTGTCAGTTCCTGACACTCATAGCAGTCTTCTCATCTGCAACAGCTAGCACCTTGCTGCAACGCCGTTGTTTCTCACAGACATAATATCTGTTTTGTTGGAATGCAAAACAGTTCTATTATGTCTTGTTCCAAACAACGGCGTTGCTGAGAAGACCTGTTTGATTTCTGCTGGTGAAAGAACAAATAATCTGAAATATTTGACAAATGTTGAAGCTATGTGAATATAATAATTTAAGTTTTAAACTCTGTATTTTATTTCTTTTCCAGTAAAATTAATAATCTTACAGTTCTCACAGCTTTTTTTTACTTCTTTTATAAACAACCTAAATTAAAATGTAGCATTGAAACATACCAAACTAAAAACTGTTTTCCACAGTAAACAAACATATAAGTAGTATCTACTATTAACAGAATAATAGGGGTAGATTGTAAAAGTAACATATGTAAAAATTTCTCCTGGTTTCATAAATAGTTAAAAATAGTTGTACTTGATATTTTGTGATTTTAACTATAATATTGCATTGCTAAAAGTTACTTGTAAATGATTTTCAAAAACAAACAATGTTAATTTAGTGAATTCTACTCACTTTCACCATACCTCGCGGCATAACCTATAACTAGGAACAAAATACATTACAAATGTTTGTGAACCTGTGATTAACAAGTTTCTCTATTATCATGGCAAACATAAAGGATGTGGAGGCGTTTGTGACCAGAACTATGGCTGATTTTGCAAAACGCCTTGATGCTGCAACAACTCAACAGTCAAACAGCTCTCCAACACTGCAGCAGTTGAGCGAAGACTTCAAGGCTTTCAAAGTGGTTGTACAGGACATGTTTATTGCTTTACATAAGCAAGTACAGAGTTGTGCTAGTGTTGTGGATGCCATAGATATGCGGCAGCGACAGAAGATCATCTTATTATATGGAATTTCAGAAGATGTTGATGATGTTGGAAATGAGGTGCTTAATGTAATTAAAACTAAACTTGATCGTACTGACATCTGCAACAATTCTATAAAAAGATGTCATCGGCTTGGGCCCAAGGTAGATGGCAGAGTTAGACCTGTGCTAGTTCATTTTTGTAACCATGAAACAAAAGCAGATATATGGAGATCCAAGGCCAAGCTGAAAGGGTCAAACATTTCAATGACTGAATTCCTCACTACATCCAGGCTATTGGTACTTAAACAGGCCCGGCAGCATTTTGGTCTGAAGAATGTGTGGACACTGGATGGTGTAATTTATGTCAAGGTACCTGGTGGAGGACGTGAGAAAGTTGTGTCTGTGATTGAGTTGGACATGCTGAAGAGTAAGTTTCCTGAAGTTGGTTTGTCTAACGAAGTGTTAGTGAGCTCTGAGAAAGTACAGTCAGTGCAGGCCTCGTTCAGCTTGCAAGATGCTTCCAGTAAACCGTTGACCGGAGTGACTCAAGTTAACGAACCCAAAGCTAAGCGCAGACCACAAAAGAAATAAACTAACTTTGTTCACATGTTAGCATATCATATACCTACTTATAGACAGAATAATTTTCTCATAATTGTTAATAAGTAGCAACTGGCCTTAATATGAATATCAAATCTAATTTTTCTTATCTGTAGGACTATCATGTAGTTGATGCATTCAAGTTAATTTCACTTCTCTCACTCAATAATCACCTGCACTACTGATCTAGGGTTTTTACTTCAGAATATACTCACATAACCTATATATAAGCATACTATTTCCATATGATTAGTACTTATTCCTTAATTATTTTGCTTTAAATTTACGAGTATGTGTGTGAATTAACTTCCTATTCTTATTTTGTTAATATTAGTTTTAATCTCTGTTCATAAACCTAATAAATTTATAATAATCACCTGCACTACTGATCTAGGGTTTTTACTTCACAATATACTCACAATAACTTATAACCATACTGTTTCCATATGATTAGTACATAATCCTTAATTATTTTGCTTTAAATTCACGAGTATGTGTGTGAATTAACTTCCTATTCTTATTTTGTTAATATTAGTTTTAATCTCTGTTCATAAACCATAAGTAATATTATGTAAGACCCATGAAATAAAAATCGCTAGTTCAGATAGTACTGAAGTGGAAATTCTCGAAATTAACATGACAATGTATTAGGACTAATTTGAACTTGTTTCATAAACTTCATCATTGTTTACGTCACAGAATAGATTCACCAAGGAGTTCTGTGTAAAAAATGTATTCATACGATAATAAGTTGTGTTTTGTTGTTGTTCTAATTAACCATGATAACCATGTTATAATTAGTGAGTATCTGTGTAGAACAATTATTGTCGAGTTATGACAATTAGTACAAGATAAATATTACATTCTGCCACAGGAATAAACAATGTAAATGTCTGGAATAGAAGATAGTTAAATTTGTGTTATTAATAATGTATTTAAATCAAAAACTTTAAATTAATTGTCATGTTAATCGATTCGAAGTTTTTTAGAAGAACTTTAGTTGCAAAATTGTATGAAAAATGGACACCGGTAACCGTTATGGCCTTACTGCGTCACCAAAGGTGTCAAAACATTTTTTTTTGCTTTTTCTTTTCTATTTACGTTTAAACTTTTAGTTAAGTTTATATTTTTAGTTAAGTTCATGGTTGTATGAGTCTGTATTGAATTTTGTGTATTATTTTATGTAAGCTGTTAGTTGCGGGGTTGGTGTGGAGTAGATTAGATTTAAGTAACTTAAAGCCTATCAATTATTAGTAGGCAGTTTTGCATTTGTTGATTTATTATTATTATTTATCTAGTTTATCTTATATAGATATATATATATATTATATTATTTTTTGTCATATATTTATATTTACTTTTCTATTTATATTTATATATTTTCTTATTTTTTTTTTATTGTTATATAATGTCAAATGATGATTCGTTTTACTCTGCTAGAAGCTCGGATGTCTCTTTTGCTTCCTGTGACGATAACTCTATTAACACTGATCCTTTACTCAAGGAGGAATTAGCTACTGCACTGGAAGGCAACAGGAAATGTTTGAATGTATGTCACATAAACGCTCAGAGCATACCTGCCCATTATTCTGAATTAGAAAGTATATTTACTGTAGACTATATACATGCTGTGCTGGTATCTGAAAGTTGGCTTAAGCCATCACTGCAATCTAGTCTATTTCCTCTTAAAGATTTCATCCTCCTTCGTAATGACAGGGTAGGGGCTGTCGGCGGCGGTGTTTGTATGTACGTTCGTGCATCAATACCCCATCGAGTAGTTCTAGCCTCATCAGCACAGTACTCGGCGACAGCTGAATATCTATTTCTGGAGCTCGATGTCAACGGTATTCGGGTGCTTCTAGGCGTAGTATATTGTCCTCCCTCCACTGATTATTTTTCTTCATTAGAAACAGCATTTGACTCTGTTGGATCTGAGTATTCACATTACATAATCATGGGTGATTTTAATACTGACCTGCTTAAGAGTTCTTCTCGTGCCCAAAAATTACATGCTATTGTTAAATCAGTCAATCTCACTGTTTTGCCATTGAAAGCAACGCATCACAACATACAGACGGAACCAACCTGGCTTGACGTCATGTTGACGTCTTCCCCGGAACTCGTTAAGTCTTATGGACAACTATCTGCTCCTGGCTTCTCACGTCATGATCTTATATATACCTCCTATTGCTTAAGACCTCCTAAGCATAAACCAACGGTTATACTCATGAGGAATCTCAAAAAGATTGATCTCGACAAAATAAGAACTGATGCATCAGCAATTAACCTCGAATCTTTTAGGGATGCATCGTGCGTTGACGATAAAATCTACGCTTTCAATAATATTATAATTAAACTGTACGACGCTCATGCACCTCTTAGAAGAGTTCGACTGAAGTATCCCCCTGCTCCTTGGATATCCAGGGGTGTCTTGATGGCTATGAGAAGACGGGACAGAGCGTTTCGTGCATTTAAAAAAGATCGAAGTGATGCGAATTGGGCAGTTTACAAGGTGGCTAGAAATCGTTGCAATCAGATGGTGCGAACAGCTAAACGCCGACATATTCATGAAAGTATTTCAAATTCTTCTCCTTCTAATGTTTGGAAATTTCTCAAATCCTTGGGGTTTGGAAAACCACAAAATTACAACTTTGACCCTTTCCTTGATCCCGACACTATAAATAAACACTTTGCCTCCTCTTTGCTAATGGACGCTTCTCTTAAAACTCAATCTCTATCTTCAATCGGTTCTTTGCCACCGCTTAATACTCCGACCTTTCAACTTAAGCCAGTGAATCAGATGGAAGTAAGGAGGAGTATCTTAGCCATTCATTCCAAGGCTGTTGGATTCGATGGAATTAGTAGAAATATGGTAGTTCCTGTTCTTGATTTTCTTTTACCTTTGATAGTTGAAATAATCAACAGCTCTTTATGTTCTGGACAGTATCCCACTATGTGGAAAAAGGCCTTTGTGCGTCCACTTCCTAAAACCCCGAATCCTACCCTTCCAAATCACCTACGTCCAATCTCAATCCTCCCGTTCCTCTCTAAGGTCCTAGAAGCCTGCGTGCATAGACAGCTCTCTTCGTTTGTATCTAAGCATAACCTACTGTGTACATACCAGTCTGGGTTCCGTCCTAGTCATAGCACCACTACAGCTTTAATCAAAATCACCGATGATATACGTGCAGGTATGGACGCCAGAAAAGTAACTGTAGTGGTACTCATTGACTTTTCGAATGCGTTTAATACTGTCGACCACGATATCCTTCTAGCATTCCTTACCCATCTTAACTTCGATCCAACTTCAATTTTGTGGTTTTCATCCTATCTTCGCGGTCGTCAGCAGTCAGTGCGCTTTGAGCAGAAAAGCTCTACGTGGGCTGATCTTAAGAATGGCGTTCCGCAAGGCGGTATACTATCTCCGTTACTTTTTTCGTTGTTTATTAACTCTATCACCACTCTTTTTGATTGTTCGTACCATCTTTATGCTGATGATCTGCAACTTTATGTCCAAAGTAGCATTGAAGACCTTGATAGCGCTATTAGAGCTATTAACCGGAATCTAATGGCAGTTAAGAACTGGTCAGATAACTATGGGGTGGCTGTTAATCCTCTCAAATGTCAGGCGGTCATAGTGGGTAGCTCGAGGCTTATGTCCAGGATCAATACGGTCAATCTACCTGACATCGTTTATAATGATACTATTATACCACTAAGCACCTCTGTAAAGAGCCTCGGATTAATGCTGGATAGTACCTTGAGCTGGAAAGTGCATGTCACTGACGTATGTCGCAAGGTTAATTCAACTCTTCAATCGCTTTATCGACTTCGGAGATTCCTACCGCATGCCACTAAGGTCATGCTCGTGCAAAGCCTCGTGCTACCCATGATCGATTACGCCGATACGTGTTGCCCAGATCTAACTGAACAACTTCTTGATAAACTGGAGCGCCTGCTTAATAATTGTATTCGTTTTATTTTCAATTTGCGCAAATACGACCATGTATCTCATTTTCGAAGCCAGCTTAAATGGCTTACTATTCGTCACAGGCGTTACTCCAGAATTCTCTTGGTTTTGTACTCAATTCTACACGAACCAACTTCTCCTTCTTATCTTAAGGAAAATTTTCAGTTCTTCCGTCCATATAATGACAGAGAACTACGCTCATCGCAATTCATGAAAATTAACTTACCTAGTTTCTCCAGTGATTTCATGCACTACTCCTTCACCGTTCAGGCTATACTGCTCTGGAACGCCCTACCCGTTGATATCCGGAAAGCCCCTAGCAGGTTTAAGTTTAAAAAGTTAGTCCGGGAACATTACCTTTGTTGCCAACCTACCGCCTGAGCTATTTCTAGTGAAACCAATCTAAGTTTTTATTTTATTTTATTATCATTATTTTATTTTTATGTATGTATTTGTATGTATGTATGCATGTATGTATGTATGTATGTATGTATGTATGTATGTATGTATGTATGTATGTATGTATGTATGTATGTATTTATGTATGTATATAATATGTATATATGTATTTACATATAGTGTAAGTATGTATGTGTGTAATTTTGTACGTTAACATTAAAATATTTTTTTTTTTTTTACTTAACTTTATATTCATATATGTATCAGTTTTATCTACGTATTAAGTATTTTATGTATGCGGTTTTTATTTTGCTCTCAATATTATTATTTTTTTGTTTTATTTAAATTATTTTTATTGTTTTACCTCTATTTTGTTTACCTGCCATAGCATTCTCACCAACACCCGGGGCTAACTGGAAGAAAATGCCATATGGCATTATGTGTGCCCTTTGTAACCTTTAATTATTAAGGTTTTACAAAAATTAAAATAAATAAATAAATAAATAAATAAAATTAACATATTCAACAAAAATAAATTATTCACAAACTATATTCCAAAATGAGATCATTAAAATGTATGCATTATTACTAAAATAATTTCTAACAAAACATTCTTAGTCTCAGTAAATTAAAATAAAATATTTTCTATCTTTATCTACTTGTGAAAAATTATCAGAAAGTAAATCTTCATGCAATCTCTCACTCCTTCTTTCTACCTCTGCACTAGAAATTTTTGAAGGTGTTACTGTTTCTCCAATTTCCTTGAGTCAAAACTTCATATTGGTCTATTTTCCAGCCAGCTGGCTGACCTGATACTCCCTGGAGGGGCTGAAATCTTTGCCTCTGAAGACAGCTTAAAATCTGCTATTTAAATCTGCTATTAAATTATTGCTCTTTGGATAAATCCAACCAGCAATAATTGTTTTTGTTTCAGGTTTTATTACACCTGTTAATGAAATAAACATGCTTGTCAAGTTATTCACTTTGTGCCATCATGGGCTGCCTTAATCAGATCTGTAATATGTTAATAGGTTAAATAGGACATAATTTCGGATCCTGGTGTGTTTTGAGTAACCACCCAGACTGTCTATATCTATCTTAAAACCATCAGTCTTAGAACCATCTTTTAGCTATAAGGTTATTGCCTCCTGCTCTTAGGGAACATACCCATACTACGTTATACCCGTATACCTATTTTTTAAGTTTTTTCGACCCCTCCCTCCCCTCGGTGACCATTCGTAGTATAGTCTGTCAAGAAAGTCATGAAAAAAAAGGAGGGCGCCACTATCTTTAATATGATATCCCTATATACATTGACTGAAAAGTTTTGATGCTTGGTTTTTATTTTTATTTTATAATAAATATAATAAGTTATTATTGTAAATACCTTATTATTAATAAGCCATTAACCTCTCAAGCGTGACGCAGATTTGACAGGAAAACGCAAACGTCAAGCGTGGCAACCGGAGACCGGTGTTCCCACGCTCACTTATTTCTTGGCTCATTTCTTATTAGATTCAGTTTCTTTCCATTATGACTGTTTTAATAAGCTAAACCTAATTAAATTGAGAATCTAGAAACATTAATCTAGTGCCATGATTTATTACAACTCCGCCGAGGACGTAATAATATTAGAAAATAGCTTTGGAAAAATAGGTTGTGAAATGTACTGATGTTATTTGGATTTTATTAAAAAACTACGTAATAAATTCTATGTGTTTTTATTACTATATAATCCTGTCCATGTATCTAAAACAATACAAGCAAAATATTAGTATACTACCATACAAATATTTCTTGTAAAACAAGTTTATTTGATCTCACTCGCACGACGTCCACTTGAGTGGTGCCAAAAGTGGTCGTTATATTTTATCTCGGTTCTTATTACTCATAAGGCGTAGAACAAAGCCTTTTTGTTTACAGTAACTAGAGTATATCTATTATACGATAGCATAACGAGCAGATCGTTTATATAACTTGATTGAATACGTTTCGACAGTTAAAACTTACGACTGACTGCAATCTATAGTCTCTATGGCTGAATTTAATTATGTATACGTCTATCCTGCTATTATGTAACAGGGCTTAGTGAAAAATAGCTCTCAAAATCGGCCAACACTAGGGTACAAAAAAAAATAAACTGAAATAATATTATTTTTTATTAATCAGAGTCGAAATCTGTGTCCAGGTATTCGACTCCCGAAATATTTCCTGAACTTCCTGCACAGTGAGGTTGGTCCATTTCTTCCTCTTCGGATTCACTGGAACTATCATCCCCTAATTGGATGACAAGTCTATCAACATCGTTATATAAAGTTCCTCCTCGAGTGTGATATTCTTTTTCAATCTTAATGACATGGTCAACACAATTTTTCCATTCTTGTGAAGTTACTGACTGGAATACTTCTTCTGCCAACTTTGCAACATTTTGACCACCAACATTCTTTAATGCAATACGCTTTTTTACCATTGCCCAAATTAATTCAATGGGGTTTAGATCACAATGGTAAGGCGGCAGTCTTACCACTGTATGTCCATATTCTCCTAAAAGTTCATCAATATAATATACAGGGTCAGGCTTATGTTTTTTTACCAACATTAACAAGGATGGTTTCCTTAATGTTTCATCAAATGCAATGTTATTTTCTAGTAACCACAATTTTATTTCATCGACTCTTGAAGCAGATGTAGGAGCCTGGTGAAAAACGAATAGTTAGTAATGTAATTTAATTTTAAACATACAATCATTCTGCATAATATAAAAATAAGAAAGACATTAATAATAATATACCTTGTTTGTTATAACTGAGTGGTATGGTGCATTATCCATCACAATGATTGATGGTTCATTTAAATTGGGCACTAACTTTTCTGTTATCCATTTCGTAAAATTATGAGCATTCATCTCGGAATGGTAATCTTCTTGCTTGTTTTTACCAGAAAATATTAGAAGCGCATTCGGCACAAAACCTTTCTCACTACCAGCATGTACTATTATCCACCGTTTCCCTTTGGATATATTTTGTTGGACACCTGCAACATTAACAGACTGCCAACATTTAGTTACTTTGTACGACTCGTGTATGTAACTCTCGTCCAAATAAATAATGTTTTTTTGAAGTTCCTCTGGCAAACTTCTATTGTCAAGAATTTGCTTTAAATAATACTCCCGCTTTGATGCTATTGCTGGTTTCTCTATCAGGGCCAATCTATTTGTTTGACATTTTTTAAATTTAAAGCCAATGGAGAATAAAATCTGTCTTAAATGTTCGTGACTGCCATCAAAATTCAATTCGTCCTGCACCGTTGATAATAGTTTTCTTAGTGTAGGTACTTCTTTTTGTACAGTGTAGAAAAACTGAACTTTTTGACGAATAGCACATATATCAAAATCATCGATCTCTTTCTTAGGTCTTCCTTTCCTGTTTTTGCCAGGCGTTACAAATTTACCCCCATTCTTCATGCCTTCGTCCACTATGCGCCGAACGGTGCTTTCGGAGACACCTGAAAACAGTGCGAGCATATTAAATATAAACAAATAATAAATATCTCAAATTATTTAGTTATATTTGAATAAAAAATAATAAAGGATCAAAATTGTTCACCGTGTAGTAATATTTGCAGCATAATTAGGTATAACTTGATAACCTCAAAAATAGGTAAACAATACTATTTATACAAGTAAAATTACATTTAAAAACAAAAAATTTAGAGGGACTACAGTCGCTTCACTTTATTTAACAATAAAATACGTGTACATACCAGTTACTTTTGCTGTTCGACCGTAAACATCGTCCAACTCGGAAAGCAACTTTCCCGCTTGAAATTCACTCATAAATTCTTCAAAAACCTTAAATATGATTTGTCTCGAGCCACTCTTATAAACATTCCGATTCATTCAAACTTATTAAACCGTTTCAAGATAAGAAAACCTAGAAATACTTCAAAAAATCCGTGCAAATCATTCATAACAACCTACGAAGTGACAATTGATATACACAGCTTGATAGTAATTCAGTGTTGCCACAGCATGCAAAATAATTAGTTCCTAAAACATTCTTTTCATGACTTTCTTGACAGACTATATGTATATGCCAAGACCCCCCCCTCCCCCTTGAGTTTTCACGTAGTAATTCATAATTATGATTTTTAATAATTTCACAGGCAAAACTTGAAAAAAAATAATAATTTGGCTCATACTCGTCTTCTCTCGTCGTCTCTCGTCGTCAGCGTCAGCGCCACCAACTGTGAGTTTACAAAGCGCTAAACACCGCGCTATATTCGAATATAGGTCGAAAAAATACGAGATTCCTCTCATTAAAATCGACTAGGTACGTGACAAAGACCTGAGCCCCCCCCGCTCCTGTGACTGACCGTAGTATTTTAAAGACTCCGCTCCCCCCCCTAAACGGGTCACGTAGTATGGGTACGTTCCCTTAAGTGATATTATCTTCAGAAATATGTCAAGTCATGCAAATGTCTGCCAGAGGATAAAAGTAAAATCAGAGCTGTTCTCCTTGACATATCAAAGACTGTACTAGAAACTGGAGTTTCCTTTAACCAATCAAATAATAGTTTTGTATCCCATATAGCAGTCTTCCCGGGATGTGGTCTAGCTGAAAAAATTACCTTAAGAATTTGGTGAACAAAAAAGTTATTAGCCTGTGTTGATGCTGCACAAAATGTCGAAACAGCTGATTTGTGTAGGAGTATGGTACTATATGCTAAGTTATCCTATGAATATAGTTAAGCTAGAAACCTTGCAACATGTATTGACTCAGGAGCTGTATGATTAATATTCTGAGCACGCCATGCAATCCAGCATTCAATCGGTGCCTTGTATATAGCAAGTGTAGATCTTCTCCAACTACTATTGTAATAGTTCTTTTTCTTTCAAGGACCATTAGGCCACCTGATTTGCCCCCCCCCCCCCCCCCCCAGTTCTCCTTGCAAGGAGATGTAATTTGTCTACTTGTGAGGTAATTTGTGTACTCCTCTTTATTGGCTCCTCTAGGGCTCTCACTCTGACATATGGGGACCATGCACACTGTTAATTATACTAAATATTGTAAGCAGGTGGCATATGGGGTGATTCTTAGCCTACACGATTGGCCCTTCTCGTGTCTGTCCTGCTCATGTCATGGTCATACTGTACATATTTCTGTACAAATTAATTTGAATTTTTAAAGAGTACCGAGAGTTTTTTCCTCCGGCTTTTTTCTCTCTCGGCCTACACTAGGGCATAGGATAAGAATATTGTAAATTCTTCCTAAAGCCGATGACCAGATAGATAGTCTATCATGACTTGGAGCTTAGCTTAGTGGTAGGTAATTATTGTAAATTAGCCATAAGGCAGGTTAGGCACCTGTGTAGGATCAGCTATTCATTCAAGGATCATCATCATTCATCCTTTGCTTTATATTAATCAGTTTAGAATAGCATTATATCTCTTATCTTTAAGTAGTTTGTAGTTACCTAGACTTTCGTTAAGTGTGTAATCACCTCATAGTGAAATAAATTATTTGAATTTGTGTCCAGTTTGGGGCTATCAGAATGTTGTTTGAGTACCTGTGGTATGAGGATGGGGGGAGGAATCACCCAGGCCAGTCGATAGCCACCTTTGACTGAATGCCTCCCAAAAGCTTGGGTAACCATCATTTGGTTCCATGTGACGTATGGTCGCACTACGGCCGACCCTCGCAAAAGCTTGCGTACCCATCGTTAGGGTCCCATGTCACGTATGGTCACACTACGGCCGACCCTCGCAAAAGCTTGCGTAACCATCGTTAGGGTCCCATGTGGTGACGTATGGTCGCACTACGGCCGACCTTTCGGATGCAAGACAAATCCACGTCTGGGACGCCCCACCTTTGAAATATTATTTCTACGGTTTGGGGCAACAGATGCCATTCCGGCAGTGGTCTGTTCCTTGAAAGGCGGTCGGCTATGCCGTTGTACCTCTCCGGGAGGTAAGCCGCCGAGAGGGTGATGTCTAATTGATCTACCAATTCCATCACCCTGATGGTTAAAGACAACAGAGCTAGGGGAGCCAGTGCCTCCCTCGTTCCTTAGGTATGCTACCAGCATCTTGTTGTCTGCCTGAACAAGTATGTGTGTGCCCTGGAGACTTACTTTATAGGTTTTTAAAGCTCCATACACAGCAAAGTGTCTGTTGTAAGGAAAATGAGTTACCTGTTACTTGTGTAACGGTATTACACTGTTGTTTACAACACTGCTCCACCATCTCAGCTCTTGGACAACTAGTGGGGGAAGCAACCTTTTTTCTCTGGGTCTGCCTGTCCTGAAAGTTCTTAGGAATCTCTGTGTCTGACGACAATGTAGGCGCCCTCTCGGGGTAGTTAAATTTGCAAAATTTAATAGACCCAATATGCCCTGAATCTGCCACACAAACCCCAGTTGTCTTACCAATAGACTTGATATTTTTAACGTTATTTTGTATATCTTTTCCGTTGGTAGGGATCTGAGGCTAGCAGATGTGTTCCACTCCTTTGGAAGGACCTAAGTACTCCAGCTCTTGAGTGGGTCCTAGAAGCTGTACTGTGTCTGATATCTGGGTAAGCAGAATTAATTTGTCTTGGTGGGCGAGTAAGATATCTAGATATTATATAAACTAGATGTATAAACTAACATACGTACACCCCGAGCACATAACTGTTCTACCAGCCATTTGGTGACAGCTGCAAATTTTCAGGGAGCTGAAGTCTTATCTAAATCTAAAAGGTTATTTATTTATTTACTTATTTATGTACACACAAAACAAGGAAAAATTAATTAATTGTAACACTTCCTGTTTGTGGAAGATTCTTAAAAATCTTTTGTGTTTTGAGGCAATAGGAATGTGGAAGTAATCAAGCTCCATTTTTGCAAGCCAGTTGTTCTTTTGTAAAAGGGTCACAATATCCCTGTGTGCTATCAAGTGAAAAAGCTTCACCATTACCTGTTGGTTCAACAACCTCAAATTGAATATTAGTCATAAGGTACCAAAAACATTTTGGAATAGAAACCTGTATTTAAAGTCACTGGTGCCTCTAGAACCTTTTGCTCTCTAACTTCTTTAATATAGAAGTATTAGTCTTAGCAATAATATTATCATTTTGTTCATTTTTGAAGACGGCCTTGTTGAACATCGTTTTATC
The DNA here is from genome assembly GCA_944567765.1 of Carterocephalus palaemon. Classification (NCBI taxonomy): domain Eukaryota; kingdom Metazoa; phylum Arthropoda; class Insecta; order Lepidoptera; family Hesperiidae; genus Carterocephalus; species Carterocephalus palaemon. The sequence continues at coordinate 3,440,151 of OX155661.1, forward strand.
ACATTGGCTGAAGGGTATTGCTTTATAAGAGGCCTGCTACTGAAGGGATGTAACTTCCTGTGATTACTTTCAATATGAAGGGACTTGCACCTAACTTTTTCCAAGCCTCTATAAATTGTCTGAGGCAACCTCCTAGGTTTGATTCTGTCATATAGTCACTTTTGATAAGATTCTTAGTATGTACCCTGGTATTTATTTATTTATTTATTTAATGCTTTATTGTTACACCAAAAAAGATGTTACAATGGGCGGACTTAATGCCTATTGGCATTTTCTGCCAGTCAACCCAGGGTGATGGTGAGTATGCTTGGTATTCTCTATAATCTCATGCTTATAATTTTTAGTTAGATAAATGGGACCTTTTTTATAGCTGTTAGTACAGGGTTCACAATTTCTAGAGTTACTTTTCTCTTATATGTACTCTGGTATTAAGCCATACGTGGGTGCCACCTAATGATTAAATTAAGTTTTGATTATTTCCTGTTCCTCCTTATTTCTATTCAAAATCAAAATCAATGTTGACATTTCCTAGTTTTAAGTTATCAGAATATTCTAAAGAATTTACTAAACAAGTTTTAAACTATAAATTACGCCAGGAATATTTAAGCCTGCTTGTGTCTGACTTTGTTGACTTAAAGTGGAAATATAATGTGGTAATTGGGTCATGTAACTAGACATAAAAATTTACCTGTCGCATCAGACTATCTACACGTACTTACATACGGAGCGCTCCGTCTCGATCAGTTGTTCGGTGGTGGTCATGCCAAGCCTTCCTCCTCGGAAGAAGAACTCTCCTCAAACTCCCCACTGTGGGTGAGATCTGATCGGTTCTCCTCGTTAGGTCACACTGACCGGTCACGGTCTCCGTCCGGAGCACCCTGAGAGGCCGGAGCTTCGTCTACCGTATAATCACTCATTTTTACTTTTGCACTCAAAAGATTTTGTAATGTCGTACTTTTGAAAACAACTTTAACTAAAGTTTACTTAGTTTACCTAATACATAGTTCTTCTTTAAAATTCTATTTGAAAAATTTTTAGGTTTTAGCGCGGCAAAATCTAATGACGCTATGAGTGTCAGGAACTGACAGCGCGCATAGAGTAATGGATACAGATTATAGATGCGCACTTCTACAGTGGTGAAAGAAGGCTAAGTACAAAAACAGAATTAAGGTAAAGTTTTTCTTTATTCTAGCATATAGGCAAAATCTACTAGACAGCTTCTTCTCAGCAACGCCGTTGTTTGGAACAAGACATAATTGTACGTTTGAGGAACGTCATACTGTAAGTTTGCTTTTAAATAGCAATTTCAAACTAAGTTCTCATCAGCCCAACCATGACTTCCAATCCGTTTCGAAGATGTTCCAAGTGTGGTCAAACTCAAGCATTAGACTATGAAACAACCTTCCACCGTTTTCCTAAACTGGGTAAAACGAATATTTTGCGGTAAGTCTTATATATAAAAAATGTGTATTAGAAACAAACCTTATAGCACTAAGTGAGCCAGGTCTATGACAGTCAAAAATGTATCTGGCTTTGCACAGAAATTTATAAATTACCTACTTTAAGAAATTAAATTTTAAACATTTAGATAGAATAGAAAAGGACCAGGTTAGAAGGATCATTAGGGCCAACTGATATTGCTTAGGGGCTGGATCCCAAATCCTAAGTAATAATAATATTGACATGTGTAGCTTGAATATAAAATTTATAATATTAAATCATGTCTCTGTTTTACTTATTACAAAAGCCAAGCTGAACTTTTTTAAAAGCTTTTATTTAACTTCACTCGTATGTATGTATGTATGTCCTGGAATCTTGCAATCAATATTTCACCCACTTCCACTGAAGCTATCGAGCTGAAATTTGGCACACATATTTGGTTCCGATGACAATACATGAAAATAAAAAAAAGTTATAAAAAGCTTTTGTTTTTAAAAAAAAATTTTAAAGTTATATTTGACGGCACGTCATAGTTCCTGCCGTCAGAATCGTTAGAAAAGAGGGAAGAACGTGGGTGAATCGGCCCCTCTTAACGGAGCGTCGAACTGTGGTGGCAAGACGCCTCTACGTAATCTGTGGACGGCTCGCCCTCTAGAAGTTATGGTTATTTTTGGTTGGATGAGGAAAAAGGGCGGGAAAGTAGAGGAGGGCGCTTGCACCACGGACGGGACGAATCGTTTATTCTAACGTCGTAAAGTTATTTTGATTACTATTAACAAAGTGCATTTCAATTACACTAGCAGTGTTGACTAAACGCGTAATTAGTATGGAAGACACTGATACAGGCCATCCTGAGCCGACATCAGGCGTGGGATCCAAAAATGGTCAAGCAGAAACCACAAACTTACTATCAATTATGGAGACCTTGTTTTCACGAATAATCTCCAATGGCCAAACCCACATCCACACCAGGACAAAGGTTGTATTTTGTTACTTACTACACGATTGGAAAAGCTGGTAATGTATCTACAAATTTGCCAGACCGGAAGAATAGGTAATGGCGAATTCGATTCAATAAAAAAAAAAAGGAGTTCAATAATAAGTGACCATCAGTACTCAAGTTCATCGTTGGAGACATCTGGTGAGCAGTTCCTTTTTCTATTTGGTATCATCATGTTAACTTCTATGCGAATGTCATAGTTTCCGGGTACAGTACAGTATACAGAAGCCGTGTATATCATAAAGGTATTTGGGGTGATGATTTACAATGTTTTTCTCAAATCTTAAGCACATTTAAAATTGGTAAGATTTTAGTAGATTATAATGTTTCACATTGTTCCTGACTGTTATTTCTGTGCCTGTTATTATAAAGGTTTTACCGCACAGATAACTTTCCAATAGATTTCGCATACAAGGGAACCGTAGCGCGCCATGCTTGTGTATTATTATTGCACTAATAAAAATATGAGCTTCGATGCTTCGCTCCAGTCTTTCAGTGCTGACCAAGTATTTGACCTGTTCGCGAGCCGTTCTTTTGTGATTTCCAACTGTTATTCTTGCTTATTTTCGTGAATACAAGTTAGATAAAATTACATCAAGACACTTCACACAGACAATTTTCATATTGTGAAAAATATTATAATTGTGAATAGAAACTGCAACACTGAGATTTTAAAATGTATCTCTGTCTGTTGAAAATCGCTATAATTAGCAAGTATTACACTTTACCTACCCATTTTAGTATCAAAATCACTAAAGGTAAGTCTGTGAAAATATTAATGAAAAATTGCCGATTTGAATAAAAACTATTAAATAATGTCCTTGAATTAATATCGATAATGTGCTTTCTCAGTTTATATCACTACGTTTCGATGTTTGACCTTGAAATCCACTGACCACTGGGCAGGCTGCGGGCCACCACTTGGTGACCACTGGGCGATGACGACATCTTCTTGCTTCGTCTGAGAAGTTCCCATCTTGTACATACTTGTATTGCGCAATCGTGCTTCTTCTTTGTAACCGAAATATGGGCAGGACATTAGACACTTTTTTCACTGTTATGGTTAGGTTTTATTTTTATTTAATTATTTAATTAAATTAATTGCACGCGTGGTCGCGATCCGCGATTGCGCCACGGTCGCCATGTGAGGTTGGCGCTTCAGACTAATTGAAACAACGAGTGCTTTTGGAATACTGTTTATTATAATTGAAGTCATCCTTATATATTAGGTACATCTTACAGCTACCTTATAACGCAATACATCTCAAGCCAATCATAGTGCATTCACAGTGTACATTTTACATACTAGCGCATTTGCATGCCCCGCGCGTCCCGCTCATACCGATAAAGGAGATTGCCCACGGAGAGTATCGCTAAATCTAAGTTGTGTCACTACTTCATGAAATCAGTAATTCCTATTATTAATTTAAACAATTTTTGTAACTATTACAAAATAACAAATTCTCCGGATATTAACTGACCAAATTAAAAGTCGTTGTCTTGCTTTTGACCATTTACTTTGTCGCCATCTTTGCCAATTGTCACTGCAAAGATACGATTAGTGGTGGATCAAGGAATCGATAAGTTAAGTGAAATTCGATTATTCATATAATATGATGAATAAGCAATCGATGATAAAATCGATTACAATAACTTTTAGTGGAGCATTTTGATGTAGACTTCTTATGGTGCTGTTATTACTATATTTAAGGCAATGGATTAAAAATAATAGTTTACAACTACTAAGCCACTAACAACATTTTTAAATCTATTCTTAAATGACCAAGAAATTGGTTATTAAAGTTTAATCTGTATGTATACGATCTCACTAATATCGATCTTCAATTTATTGCAGATAAGCTACTACTCACAATAGTAAATATTTTCATTTTAACATTGTTGCCCGATTAATATTAAAGCTTTAATTAATAAGTACCTAATAGGATTTAATAATTAATTAATGTTCTTAATTAATTAATAACAAATAAATTAGGGATTGCATAGTACAAGGATAACAGTGATCATGTTTAAAAAATGACCTCCAAAAGTGGCGCTGCGATCGCTTCCATATGATATAAATATAGCAGTTTTCAGCGGACTGATGTGTGCCGACGGAGCCGAATACCATCGAGAATTCTCGGCACGCATATGGAATTAAACTCACAACAACTTTTTGTCGCTAGGTTCTTAAAACAGTCCGATTTAAAAGAATTCATCCAAACGACGTAGCGTTCAAGATCGATCTGTCGATCGATTTCAGATCAACATGCTTAATCTATTTTTCGATAAATCAATCTCCTTTGGCGACTTAGAATCGGAACAAATGATCAATTATGTGGTAACTATTGGGGGTAATCTGGGTTTTTCCGTGACAATTGATAAAGATCAACTAATATTTACGTACTTACAAAAAGCAAGCTGGTTTTGTGAGAGCGAGATAGGTGCACCGCATTTCCTTCAAGTTTATACTGATTTATTAGGCGAAGACAGGGATTCACTTTTATAATTCTTAAATAAATAATCCGACTACTTCATAGATGGTGTACTTACCTAAAGCGCGTCAAAACAGGATTCTTAGAGATCAAATTAATAGATCCTCACAAAGTTGTGCAGAGATGACCCTATCGATTGGCACCGGTAGAAAGAATTATTAGATACAGGAATAATCCGCGAAAGCTCCTCTCCTGTTGCTAGTCCAATACTTCTTGTAAAAAAAAAAAAACAGACAAAGTTAGATAGAAAGTATAGAAAACCATTAACTAACTTCCGTATTGGAAAATGATCGCTACGAACTTAAAAGTCTCAGCGGGTCAAACCGCGTTTACAAGTACGCGCACGAGAGTTTGTGCTCAGTAACTCGGGGACATAGCGGCCTATTTGAAACCACCGCGAATCCGGAGAAGGCCGTGACGGCACTAAAAGATGTGCCAACCTTAACATTCAAAACGTCACGGATGAACCAGATTCAGACTCGGCATCTAATATGAGCCCGACATAATAGACGTTCAACATGAAATCCACATTCAAAGGATTGCCTATAACCTTTGGGAAAGGTTTATCGATTTAAAATTTTACTGTGATAAACGAGTTATGCTAACCATTTTTGTTGAAGGAATACGTTAATCCGGATCATCAGCATTTTGAATACGTGGTACGATGGTTTAGTTGCAATCACAAGTAGCTCGTCAAGCTATCGAGTGATGAAAATATGAAAACGAGAGGATTGCTGTTGAAATTAAGGTCGAGCCTGGTGTGACGGTCCCATTGCTGGACACCATCAGAGTTCTGGGGTCCATTCGCTGGACGGGTCCATTCGCTGGACGGGTCCATTCGCTGGACGGGTCCATTCGCTGGACGGGTCCATACGCTGGACGGGTCCATTCGCTGGACGGGTCCATTCGCTGGACGGGTCCATTCGCTGGACGGGTCCATTCGCTGGACGGGTCCATTCGCTGGACGGGTCCATTCGCTGGACGGGTCCATTCGCTGGACGGGTCCATTCGCTGGACGGGTCCACTGCTGGACAACATCAGTCAATAATAATAATAATAGTTTTGCGGTCAACTCGTGCGATGCGAAACATGCGGTCTACCTCTAGACGCTATTAGTGATTTGGGTACGTTATTGGACACCCTCAGTATTGTGGAATCAATAGTGGTTAATAATAGACACCATTAGTGTCTCCTGCTGTAGTTTTCCTAATCCCTGGTTTCTCAGGCTGGACGAGCGGATTGAGTGATCAAAACCTTGTCACAACAACGTGCCAGTGTTTTACAGTGTTTTTGTTGTTGTTGTTTGTGTTTTACAGGACAACGTGAACAACGCCCGAGGACGGTCGAAGGTCAGTCCGGCCGTGACGGCACGTCATAGTTCCTGCCGTCAGAATCGTTAGAAAAGAGGGAAGAACGTGGGTGAATCGGCCCCTCTTAACGGAGCGTCGAACTGTGGTGGCAAGACGCCTCTACGTAATCTGTGGACGGCTCGCCCTCTAGAAGTTATGGTTATTTTTGGATGAGGAAAAAGGGCGGGAAAGTAGAGGATAGAGGTGCGCGACTGCGAATGATCTCACTATTCGATTAATCTACAACTACTAATCTACACATTCGACTTGAAAATTAGTAATAGAATAATGTTCATATTCGAATAAAACGATTAAACGATTCGAATAAAACGATAGTAACTAATCTTATAGTAGCGTTTCTTTTCTACGTACGAATGTAGGTACAGCTTTGCCAACATAACGGATTTCCCGTCATATCAGATTTGGGTACGTTGAGAATGGGAAAAAATCATTCTAAATCATCTGACGGCTGACGGGATATTTAACGGAAATAAAAAGTACATATTTTTATCCAAAAATGTCTATTGCATTTTTGAAATGGTAAGATTAAAATACGAAGCAATTTTTTGTTGGTAGTTAAACACATAAGTGATTTTTAAATCACGCATAAATACCATATACTTATCATTGATTTTTTTTTTCAATGCAGCTTTTTGGTCGTTAAGGTAAAGCTAAATTTTGATTAAACTGCAACTGCAATAAAAATTGTCTAAAATTGTGGATGAAGTACTTTACGGCGTGATTAAAAAATCATATTACCTTAAATTTTATTTAATTTTTCCGCCATATTGCTGAATAATCAGCTTAGTTACAGAATTTGTTGTTTGTGTAAATATTTCTTATTTTTTAATAAACTTCTTTACTAAACCTAACATCACACTTGTTTGTTACTTTGTAAAAAGTTCACTTGCGTCCCTTTACCTCTGACGTGTGGTGCGAAACTGAGAACGAACATACGCACGTCGCGGTCGTGCGGGCGGCGGAGTCTGTCGGTTCGCTAACAAACAGCTTACTTGCTCAGTGAAATGAAGTTCCGAGTCCGACTCGACTAGTTCCGAGTCGAATGAAAGGCGTAATAGTATCTGTAGCTAGTTTATGATGAAAGTTAACACAACTACACGATTAGTACTCTGTGTGTCGAATCAAGTCAAATTAGTACTACTTTTTATAGATCACTCGAATGAGTCGAATGCTTTACTAAGTCGAATAATTCGAATGAAATCATTCAGAGTCGCGCACCTTTAAGAGGAGGGCGCTTGCACCACGGACGGGACGAATCCAGGGCTGGGACACTTGTAATTACATTCGGCACAGTTTTGGCGCCACCGTCGCAATCAAGAACTCAGAGTGAACTTTGAAGACAGAGTAAACATAAGAGAAGTTGAATTAGACAGTAATAATCTGTGGAAATGTCGCCGCCATGTTGATGTTGTTCTAATATATTAATCTGTGGTTTCTATCTAATTTATCTATCATCTTTGTATGTTTAGTTTATTGACTGAGTCTCATTACCGGTTATTAAATTCTTTCCTTTGGTCTTTAACTCTTTACAAACACTTTACATATTGAAATCTTGCACTCATTTTGGTTTGGTCAACTTCGGAGGTTAAATTCTGTGTGGATTGCCGGATTTACTTGTGAATCTTGCTTGGTTTGAGTTGACTTTGGAGGTTAAATTCTGTGTACGTTGCCCATGTTTCGTGTGATCTCGCTTCTTGCTTGAGTTGAGATCCTATAAACACCAATAACATTTGCGAAAAGACGCTTTATTTCCCCCAGTGCTGATCGGGAATACCTTGCCATGGGTATTGTGTTATAAGCAGTGTTCAACTACTGAAACCCACCAACTATTTAGTTTCCAATTTCCAAGAACGATCGTCTTGGGAGTGTATGGATTCTTTGTGCTTACGAACTCGCTGCTACCCGGACTTTCAAAAGGACAGCTAATGAAGAAGAGAGGTTGTTAAAGGCATTTTGACACCACACAGTTCGATGAAATAAGAGAAAGGACACAAGAAGACCTTTGTACACCTCTTTCTTTTTAATTGCTCTTGTTCTGTTCTCCTGTATGTACATGAAAAATAAATAAAATAAATAAAGGATATGGTTTTCTTATCCTACCTATTTTCAGACAGAAATTGCCCATGACCAACCACTTAGTACTGAAGGTAATCTATTACTTTATACTACAACTAGTGGACGCCCGCAGCTTCGCTCGCGTAGAATTAGACCCATTAACGACGTCTGCCCGCGTTCGGGTTGCCCACTTCACTTCAAAAAGGCAAAGTTTCATACTAACTTTGCATCCCCGTTTTACCCCCTTAGGGGGTGAATTTTCAAAAATCCTTTCTTAGTGCTCCCCTACGTTATAAAAGGAACCCCTGTGCAAAATTTCAAGTTTCTAGCCCTTATAGTTTAAGCCCTGCGTTGATATGTCAGTCAGTCAGTCAGTCAGTCAGTCACCTTTTCCTTTTATATATATAGATCTACATAATCTTTTAAAATAAATAAAAAATGGTACACACTAACTCCCCTGTGGTAGGCCTAGGCTTGTTTTGTGGATGGCAGACACAGAAAACAACACAATTTGACATCTATGACTGGAGTACAAATTTTTATCTCTGGAATAAATATCATGGATTCGAACACAGGACAGACAGAACGATTCCTCTCCCACAAAAACACAATACAATGGTTGTGGTTGATGGATGCTTATCTGCATAGTATTACTTGTCTTGGAGGAGATTCCTTGAGACCCATGAGGTAGACAATGTATTGTGTGCTACGGAATTAGACTTTTTTTTCTTTGATCTTTGCATTCATATGAATGGTCTGTTATGCAAAACTCAGAAATTCTGATTGGGTGCAATATTGTGTATAAACTGTAATATAATAATTTTCTATAATAATTTTCCATATTAATTTTCAGAATGAATGCACACAGTGAGAACAACTAATCTTGGGAGGACAGTGACGATGACATTCCCCAAACTAATATAAGTGTTGATGAAGCAGTATATGTAGGAAAATTACAAAAAAATAAAATGTAAATCATGTAATAAAATAGTTGTTATAGATTGTCGTTTTATTTTATTTTTCCAATGCCAATAATAAATAAGTATATAACTAATAACTTCTCGAGTGTGGCAACCTGTGGAAACCCCGGTCTCCGGATCACAGATTAGTATATTAGTAGCTAGCTACAGATGGGACACTTAAAAATTGCGACTGTTTCCATCAGAACAGTTTTGGCGCCACCGTCGACAGACGGTAGTGAAGTGCCAACTTTTCTTTACTTGTCGATAACATGCAATAGGGTAGTACTTATTGTATCGATAATGTAAAAATAAATGTGATGAGATTTACTATTAATTATATACTTATTTATTATTGGCATTGGAAAAATAAAATAAAACGACAATCTATAACAACTATTTTATTACATGATTTACATTTTATTTTTTTGTAATTTTCCTACATATACTGCTCATCAACACTTATATTAGTTTGGGGGATGTCATCATCACTGTCCTCCCAAGATTAGTTGTTCTCACTGTGTGCATTCATTCTGAAAATTAATATGGAAAATTATTATGGAAAGTTATTATAGAAAATTATTATATTACAGTTTATACACAATATTGCACCCAATCTGAATTTCTGAGTTTTGCATAACAGACCATTCATAAGAATGCAAAGATCAAAGAAAAAAAAAAGTCTAAATTCCGTAGCACACAATACATTGTCTACCTCATGGGTCTCAAGGAATCTCCTCCAAGACAAGTATGCATATGGATGCTTATCTGCATAGTATATGCAGATAAGCATCCATCAAACACAACCATTGTATTGTGTTTTTGTGGGAGAGGAATCGTTCTACAGTTCTACAGTAAGGGATATCCTTACTGTAGAACTGTCTGTCCCGTATTCGAATCCATGATATTTATTCCAGAGATAAAAATTTGTACTCCAGTCATAGATGTCAAATTGTGTTGTTTTCTGTGTCTGCCATCTACAAAACAAGCCTAGGCCTACCGCAGGGGTGTTAGTGTGTACCATTTTTTTATTTATTTTAAAAGATTATGTAGATTGTAGTATAAAGTAATAGATTACCTTCAGTACTAAGTGGTTGGTCATGGGCAATTTCTGTCTGAAAATAGGTAGGATAAGAAAACCATATCCTTTCTCCTAATTCATCGAACTGTGTGGTGTCAAAATGCCTATAACAACCTCTCTTCTTCATTAGCTGTTCTTTTGAGAGTCCGGGTAGCAGCGAGTTCGTAGGCACAAAGAATCCATACACTCCCAAGACGATCGTTCTTGGAAACTAAATAGTTGGTGGGTTTCACTAGTTGAACACTGCTTATAACACAATACCCAATGCAAGGTATTCCCGATCAGCACTGGGGGAAATAAAGCGTCTTTTCGCAAATGTTATTGGTGTTTAAAGGATCTCAACTCAAGCAAGAAGCGAGATCACACGAAACATGGGCAACGTACACAGAATTTAACCTCCAAAGTCAACTCAAACCAAGCAAGATTCACAAGTAAATCCGGCAATCCACACAGAATTTAACCTCCGAAGTTGACCAAACCAAAATCAGTGCAAGATTTCAGTATGTAAAATGTTTGTAAAGACCAAAGAAAAGAATTTAGTAACCGGTAATGAGTCAGTAAGATGATAGATAAATTAGATAGAAACCACAGATTAATATATTAGAACAACATCAACATGGCGGCGACATTTCCACAGATTATTACTGTCTAATTCAACTTCTCTTAAGTTTACTCTGTCCTCAAAGTTCACTCTGTGGTCTTGATTGCGACGGTGGCGCCAAAACTGTACCGAATGTAATTACAAGTGTCCCAGCCCTGCTCCGGATTGACAGGATTTATCAAAGTGTGGCGACCCCGGTCTCCGGATTTTAAAGTGTGGCAATCTTCTTCAATTATTGTGAATCTCTGGTATATCTTTTACCCATTCTCTCTTATTTTAAAAAAAGTAGACAAAACGAGACGCTAATATAAACCAACAAACATACGAATATTGTCGGGAGTGACATGTGGACGACTGTGTCAAAAACCCCATTTTTCGTCTTTTGTTTTTTATTTTTCATAATTTTATATCTGTGATCTCCTATTTAATCTATATTGTAGATTGTATAATGTTTAATAATCTGTAATACAGAATAAATAATAGCGCAGAATAGTAAGTATTTTTTTTTTTTTTATTGTTGAAGTCGTCACTCGCTACCGTCATGAAATTTTTTTTTCTAAAAATTTTTTCTTATTATCGGCCAGTATTCTAAAATCTGTCATGAAATCGATACTACACTCTATGGGCCCTAACAATATTAACAATGAACGTTCAACGGTTTTTTTTTCACAAATTTTTAAAAATGTCTCAAATTTCACTGTTTTTTAGCAATAAGTCTAAATTACATGTTACTTCAAAACATGCTTGTCTTTATTGAATAGGATACCTAGATCTATCGAGTACTCAAAAAAACAATTAGACTGACAATGTTTGTACAAATTTGGCGATGACGAATTTTTTCCCGAAGGACTGTTTTACGGGTCATATTTCAGAGTCAAATTTGACGCTGTATTATAAATAATCATGATATCTAAACGTTCTGCTCGTTATGTTATCGTATAATAGATATACTCTAGTTACTGTAAACAAAAAGTCTTTGTTCGACGCCTTATGAGTAATACGAACCGAGATTAGATTTAACGACCACTTGAGGCCGCGAGTCAAGTGGATGTCGTGCGAGCGAGTATAAACAAACTTGTCTTACAAGAAATATTTGTATTACAGTATACTAAGATTGTGCTTGTATTGTTTAGATACATGGACAGGATTATTAAAGTGATAAAAATACACAGAACATTACGTAGTTTTTTATTAGCATCCAAATACATCACGAAATTTCACTACCTGTTTTTCCAACGCTATTTTCTAATATTATTACGTCCTCGGCGGAGTTGTAATAAATCATGGCACTAGAGTAGTGTTTCTAGATTCTCAATATAATTAGCTTTAGCTTATTATAACAGTCTTATTGGAAAGAAACTGAATCTAATAAGAAATGAGCCAAGGATATCATGGGATACTACGTATCAGACGACCCACTTCCCTACATTCAAACTAGCCAATAGGGAATGTCATGAATAGACTTTGACAGTTCTTTTTTTTTTAAATTACTAATGGGATATACAGGCAAGGGAGCAGTATTTAACAGCCAATTTGTACGAAGCACCTTAGCCTACATTGTTTTATGGTTTATTCCCAGTATTCCTACTAATTGGTAGGAATACTTGGCATACACCTAGTTTATTCATTAAAGAAATTCTTAAATAAAACAAACATTCATAATTATATATTTTTATTATTTTTAATTTCTTCTTGTCATACTTTTTTAATGATTTTGTTGCATTGTTGCAAAACTATATTTTGTAACGATTTTCATGCGCCAAATCTGAAATGAAAGAGGATAGGTTTATGGATGAAATAAAAAGTCAAGTAATGCATGTTACATCACAGGTAAAAAACTTAAGGGTTTTTCTTAAGTTTTTCAGCGACCCGCCAGAAACAACCAGAACCAGTTAACATAGCACGGTCAATCATGGGTAACAGCAAACCTTACATGAAAGTATTTTTAATCCAAAAGTAATAATGCTGATAATGCTGATTCCATTGTATTTATTTTTTTCTAAACTAAACACATACTAAATAAATTGCTGATGTCTTGCTGATGTAAGTATTACTACTGAAATGATAAAACAACTTGAGTACCACTGTACACTAAAGTAAAAAAATGACTAGCTACAATATTGTTTCCCCGCTTGCTATGTTCCCAAAACTGGTTTGGTGTCAAGTACTGTTGAAAATAGTTCCATCGTAATGAGTTCAGCTTTGTGATTTATGTATTGAGTTGAAAGGACTCGGCACATAAATCGTGATGTTCACAATCTCTATTTAGTCAGCATAAGCCATACTATTCAAAAGATATTAGTACTATAACTTACCGGCAGACTTATAGTATGAATGGTCTTCATGTAGTTCCTTTTTGGAATAGCAGTGCTCAGTGTATATGTCCACTGAAAAAAAAAAGAATAATGCTATGTTAATTGTATAATTATATTAAAATTTGTATATACGCGCTGATGAGGGATCTGCAACTTTGGTATTTTTATGTCTACTTTAGACACAAATATTTTTTTTAAATTATCTTTTAAAGTCTAATCAGATTTTAAACAGGGTAGCGTAAGGTAGATAGGTAAATTCAGAATTGCATATTTTGACATTTTTCATGCATATTTCTAACATAATATCATATTTGCATGCATATTTCAAGATTTTTAATGTTGCATATAATCTGGTCTCTACTATTTAATTACTGACCAAATGAAGTAGGTATTATACAGATATCGTTTTGGTATTCACATAATTAAAACAAAATTATAAAATATCTATACCAATATAAATTATTAGGTATATAAAAATAATTGTTACTTTGTTTTTCAGGAAGGAAACGTTCAGGATTTTAATATTTACTTACTTTTGGTCTCGGAAACTACTGCTGGTAGGCCGCTTTCTATCTCATTTTCCGAAAATAGTGTTGGGTATGCACCGTATGCACCATAACGCAAACGAGACGTGGTTATAATGAACCTCGTTTCAAAATGCTTGTGACACACAAACATCTTACGAAGTCTGCAAACTACGGCTACGAAGGTGAACACTACCAATGCACTGTAACCACTTTTGGAGTCCTATCTTAGATTTGGGAAACTGATGCATTTTAACGTCCTGTCGTTTAATCGCAGAGTTTTCTATTACAACACTTGTTGTACATGGTGATAAATACAACAAGGTACAACGAATTACTGGTTTAGCTGAGAGGATAAGCTCGGATAAAAATCAACTTAACCTAAATTCACTCGATCAAAATAATGATTAATGAAACCACAGATTAATATATTAGTAGCTAGCTAAATTAAACTTCAAACTAAAGCTGTGTCTTTCTGTATATAACAAAGTACTCTGTGGCTGTGTCAAATGTTACTTCGAAAATTTGACGGGAGACGGCCAAATTGAATTTAAAAAAAAAGAATACGTCAGATTCTTTTCATGACCCATAGACTTAAGGCCCAAACAATTTCAATGAAGATTAACAGCCGTGATTACTATTAACAAAGTGCATTTCAATTACACTAGCAGTGTTGACTAAACGCGTAATTAGTATGGAAGACACTGATACAGGCCATCCTGAGCCGACATATTTTTATGTAACTAGTAAATTTAAAATTATATCTCAAAATTCCCATAAATGATTAAATAGGGTGATCTGTATTTTCATGGTGTTCTAACTTAAAACCCAATAATTTTATGTCCATTGAAAATAAATTTTGACAAGGCTTGTAAGTATAATGTTTAAAATCAATTAATTTTCAGGGCAAGAGCTTGGGCCATTTATTGTTGGCCAGAACAAGATTGGAGTTCAGTTGTATCATTAACCTCTTTGTATGACAAACACAAAGTACTTTGTGGCAGACATTTTCAAGATACCTGTTTCACAAATGAAAGCAAGAAAAGGCTCTGCAAATTTTCAGTTCCTGGAGATAGAGATTATGTTGTCAGCCTAATGAATGCTCTTCGAAACCCATTGTCTGCTATTGAAAACCAGGTCAGTTAATTTGAATTATTTTAACTGTGTTAGTACCCTTGTTCTGTTATAGATTCATTAATTCCTGATTTGGTCACTAAGCCGCATAGCATAGTTCTCTCTTTAAAGCATACAAAGTGACTGGAATAATTTTGTATGTAGCAAAAATATTGCTTGAGCACCTTATTGGTGGTCCAGGTAATCTCTATATAGGTTCTAGTTCTACCACCTAAAGTACCAACTGTCTGTATTTGAACCACAAAATAAAAACTGATATGTATTGTTTTTTTTAAATGGAATTTAATTTTGTTTTGGTTTTTTAAGTTTAATTTTTGTATAATGTAATAAGTACTGATAATATAAATTCACCATAGGTTGCTATTTAGCAACATTTTGTATTCAATATGCTTTCTTGAATAAACCTATACAAATGTCTTACAATTTTGTTTGAATTTTTTCAGGTAATAAGTCCAAGGACCTTCTCACAGGAATCTGTACTTCCTGCTAATCCAATGGGACCAAGCACTTCCACACAGGAGACTGCTTTTCCTGTTATTACTATGGGATCAAACACTTCCCCATATGAAGTTATTACAACAGGACCAAGCATTTCCTTACAGGGATCTTTTCCTGTTATTTCTTTGGTCCCAAGCACCTGCTCAAAGGAATCTGTACTTAGTGTATTGACTCCGGGGCCAAGTACTGATCTACCTGAACACTCAGTTACACAGGTTAATAAGTTGTTTTATAATTATATTTTCCTTGAAAATGGTAGCTGTTTATCATATGCTAACATACACTAATTATTAGAGGCAAGGACTATGAAACTTATGAAACTGCAGTAACCAAAGCACTCAGTGATAATATTGATTGATTAGAAGAAAATCATCTTAAAATAAATTAAATAAAACTTAATACATATATACAATTTCACTTTTATTAGGCCAGTAAACTAAATTTAGTAATAAGTCATGGTGAAAATGTAATAGAGCAGGTTAAAGAACATAAATTTCTAGGAGTTGTATTAGACTAATGGACGCTCGCAGCTTCGCTCGCGTGGAAACACGTTAACTTTAGCTCCACAAATTTGTAATTAATCTGTAAATGGGTTAGTATGGAAGTATGGATGAGCAATTAAACTGGAAGTCACATATTAACTATCTTACTAATATTATAAAGGGAAAGTTTGTAAGTATGTATGGATGAATGGATGTGTGTTACTCTTTCACGTAAAAAGTACTGAATGGATTATAATGAAACTTTACAATAATATAGTTTATACATCAGAATAACACATAGGCTACAATTTATAAAGATACTAGTGGACGCCCGCAGCTTCGCTCGCGTAGAATTAGACCCATCAACGACGTCTACCCGCGTTCCGGTTGCCCACTTGACTTCAAAAACGACAAAGTTTCATACTAAATTTGCACCCCCGTTTTACCCCCTTAGGGGATGAATTTTCAAAAATCCTTTCTTAGTGCTCCCTTCGTTATAAAAGGAACCCCTGTGCAAAATTTCAAGTTTCTAACCCTTATAGTTTAGGCCCTGCGTTGATATGTCAGTCAGTCAGTCAGTCAGTCAGTCACCTTCTCCTTTTATATATATAGATTGTGTGAATTGTCAAAAATATGACGATAAGTGTCAAGTAAGTAGCAAAATATCTACACTCTGCGAGCTATTCTGGCGTACGCTGCCAAAACTACTGGACCGATTTCAAAAATTCTTTAACCATTAGAAAGCTGCATCTTCACTGAGTGACATAGGCTATATAATATTACTAGGCGTAAACGAAACTATTGTTATGTCTAATTCCACGCGAGCGAAGCTGCAGGCGTCCACTAGTTTGTGTAATAAATTAAGTAGATTTGTGTATACTAAGCTTAAAAGCAATAGCTCTTAGCTCTAGCGTATCATGGCTATCTTATGATCTCAGCATACAATATGAATGAATTGAAAACTTTTACGCAAATATCCCACTGTTATATCATCACTCATAATTGTATTTTAGTTATTTTTATATTTTGTTTTACAGACCACCAAGAATCCTGAAAGAAAAGACAAATCAAAATC
This sequence comes from Carterocephalus palaemon, assembly GCA_944567765.1. Classification (NCBI taxonomy): domain Eukaryota; kingdom Metazoa; phylum Arthropoda; class Insecta; order Lepidoptera; family Hesperiidae; genus Carterocephalus; species Carterocephalus palaemon. The sequence continues at coordinate 3,457,177 of OX155661.1, forward strand.
AAAGGAATTAACCTTAAAGACATTGAATGTCTCGAAAATTAGTGAGCTCACAGTAAAAGAACAAAAATTATATGCAACATCAAAACGGCATCTTAAGGAATTAAAACGTTTGAAAAAATATATTAAAAGTAACAAAAATGTTGATATTGTTCGAAAGTTGTGTGATGATGATGTGAACAAACTGTTGGGGTTAAATTTAAGTAACTCGTTTATTTTGTTGCTACAAAGCCAAATAAAAAATTGTAAGAGGCCAAAAAAAGGGAGAAGGTATAACCTTGAACAGAAAATAATGGCTCTCACTTTATTTAAAAGGTCACCTGGCTGTTACCACCTTTTAAGAAGGATGTTTGCATTGCCTGCTCAGGGAACACTCAACAAATTACTAAACAAGATTCCATTAAAACCTGGCATAAATGAGCATATTTTTAGTACCCTTCAAACAATGATGGAAAAACAGACTGCCAATGAAAATATTTGTAGCCTAATTTTTGATGAAATGGCCATAAAAAAGAATCTACATTATAATATTAAACAGGACTCCATAGATGGCTACCAAGATTATGGTAATCATGGCAGAACAAGCCAAATCGCCTGTAATTCTTTGGTGTTTATGGTGTGTGGTATCAGCACTTCAAACAACCGATAGCTTATTACCTTTCTGGTAAATCTGTTACCTCAGACAGACTTGCTGTGATAATCAAAGAGGTAAGAGAAAATTTAAAATTAATTTCATAGCATATTGAGATGACAATTATAATATTCAACATCCGACACCGATTGTGCGTTTAGTTAGCTAAACTATAGTAAAATATATTTCATTTCTATGTCTTCTAACGTTTGTTGTTTCAATTCATCCACAGATGATTTCAAAATGTAATAAGGTGGGAATCAATATATTATGTAAGATATGCGATTTATCTGCAGTTAATGTCAAGGCACTTCAGACTCTTGGAGCAACTAATGAAAATCCCTATTTTGTCCATGAGGGAAAAGAAATAGCAACAATCGCTGATCCGCCACATCTTCTAAAGTGTCTAAGAAATCTCATGATGGTTCATGATATTGAATGTACTACAGAAAAACGATCAAATGGAGAAATCATCAAAGGTAATATCAATCAGAAAATAAATTGGAGTAATTCTCTTCTATTAATTTTGATCTTGGAAAAGTACAATTCATGCTGAAAGTGCTGATTGCTACTGGGAATTAAGCTATCGTTCGTACAACAAAGGACGCAACTTTGTCCCACTGTTGGGCACGAGTTTCCTCTCTGCATGAGAGAGATTAGGTTTTAGTCCACCATGATTGGCAGATTGAACATGCCTTTAAGAACATTATGGATAACTCTTAAGGCATTCAGGTTTGCTCACGATGTTTCATTCACTGTTACACTTTCATTAATATTCTTAATTCAATGTAGAAAACTCATTGGCGCATGCTGCTTGGATCTGAACCGGGCCGTCCAGTGAGCTGAGTTCAATAGCGACTGGACAGTGACATAACATTATTATAAACTAATACTAATTATATTATTTTTAATTTATTCCAGGCATAGCAAAATGGAACCATATAGAACAATTTTATGAGGTAGACAAGGAAAATTTAAGCAAACCGCATTTTGTGTATGCCCCAGCACTGACAAGCAAGCATATTAAGCGAAATTCTAGGCAAAAAATGCGTGTGAAGCTTGCTGCACAAGTTTTTAGCCACTCTGTGGTTGCTGGCATGCTTGCTAAAATAGCTCGAAGTAAGTATAATTTTTGCCTGCATTAATTAATGATATGAATTTTATACTTCTACAATAAATTTTTTTAGTTCCTGGAATCTTTGAGTTAGTTGTAGAGTTGAGTCCTAATTTTTCTAGAGTTCCTGAAAACCTACTTTCTATTTAGAGTTTGCCTGGTTTGCAGTACTACCGTCTGCCACGGTACCTAGTACCGTTCTGCGGTCCATCCTAGTCCCTATTTGAGTCTTGTTCAAAATATGTCACAATTGTCATGACTGGCAGTGGATGGGCAGTGCTGCATGTTTGTTTTCAATATTATCCATAGTAAATAATAATAAATAATACACTCACACCTCCGCCTAGGCCTAGACCGGTTGCGGGGTGGCTGGCGGACACACAAAAATCATCACAATTTAACAACCCGATTAAAATTAATATCTATCCCGTCCGGGATTCAAACCCGGTACCTGTGGCTCTACAGTCAGGGTCACTCAACGCGCCACGGAGTCGTCAATCCATAAAAAAGTTATCTAGTTTTGCATACAATGACATAACACACTGATGGTGTTACTGATGATGGAATGGTATTTAATTTAATGATGTAATTTATTTAAATTTCAGATGAATTAACAACAGAAGCAATGACCACGGCAACTTTACTTGAAAAAATCGATAATTTATTCGATGCGTTGAATGCTAATTCTCCTGATGCACGAAGAGGAAAAAAATTTTCAACTAATTTGACTCCTCGGAGCCCTCACTTAAGATTATTTGGTGAAATGAAGATTTTTATCAAGGATATGAAATTTATTAATTCAAAATCGATGCCACCATCACAATCAGGTTGGATTAGAACAATTAATGCTGTAGAAAGACTGGAGAAACCTTAATAAGCTGGGAATACAGAGTCTCTCTACACGCAGATTAAATCAAGATCCATTAGAAAATTTCTTTGGCTGTGTCAGGTATAATTGTGGATCGAGCTACAATCCAACCATAGCGCAATTTGTCGCGGGCGTCAAAACAGCTATAATTAGCAATTTAAAACATTTTAGCCAATCAAAAAATTGCGAAGATGATAATGCAGTTATGCTGGCTAACATGAAAAGCTTCTTACTGTCGCCTGCGACTCATGAGGTTGGGAGTAGTGAAGACTTTAATGTACCTGATACAGCCGAAATACCTGATATTGATCCATCGTCATCAGAGGCCCAAGCATGCGCTTACGTGTGCGGGTTTATTATTAAAAAAATTAATCCTGGGTGTGAAAAATGCCAACAGTTATTAAAATCCCAATCAGGTTACGAACCCGCACACGTATTTACTCAATTTAAGGAGTACAATATGGGCCGTGATAGTCTGCATTACGCTAATATCAAATTAATTCAGGCGGTAGAAAAAAGTGCCCAACATATTTATGATTATTTAAAGGAAAACTCGTGGAAAAAGAACCTAAGGCAGTGATGGGCCAACTCCGGCCCGCGAAAGTATTTAATCCGGCCCGCCGAGGGTCCGTCGACATGGATAGTATATGGCCCGTTCATTACGTTTTGACGGTCGAGAAGAAAAAGTAGATTCTACTTATTAGAATCGTATTGTTTATTTATAAATAAACACTATGCCGCCTAAGGCTAGCGGTAAGGCCGCCAAGAAGTCCGGCAAGGCCCAAAAGAACATTTCCAAATCTGACAAGAAAAAGAAGAAGCACAAGAGGAAGGAGAGCTACGCCATATACATCTACAAGGTGCTCAAGCAAGTTCACCCCGACACCGGTATCTCCAGTAAGGCGATGTCCATCATGAACTCATTCGTGAACGACATATTCGAGCGCATCGCCGCCGAGGCCTCACGTCTCGCTCACTACAACAAGCGCTCCACAATCACATCGAGGGAAGTGCAGACCTCTGTGAGACTTCTGCTACCTGGTGAACTGGCCAAGCACGCCGTAAGTGAGGGCACCAAGGCCGTCACCAAGTACACCAGCTCGAAGTGAGCGCGAATGAAGCTAGCGCCTCTTCGTGGGAGGATGATAATATCAAAAGGCCCTTTTCAGGGCCACTATATGATTCGATATGAAAAATACAGTTTCGATAACAGCGTCACTCACTCGTACTCTACACTACTATTACCTACTCAACTCTATTCTGCTCTGTTCTGCTCTACTTCTTAGCTTATATTAACATGGTGCATGTTATTATGTTTATTATTTTATACATGCATCAAGGACGAGGCACACCACACACACAGAAATACAAGAAATATATTTTCATTCACATAATTATGTATTTTATGTTTATGTTGGTTAATTTTAAAATATCTCTCTACAACTCATGTATAATAATACTATTAACCTCATACATATTATTATGTACCTAAAATTTATCTTAATAGATTTAGATAAATAAAATACATACACAATACGTGCGAGAGCGAGAGGAGTATATTCATAATCATAGAATCATATGTATGTTTCATTCAATCGACTATTGTGCCCGCTTGTCGCTGTGAGGTCGGGTATAAAGCGAGCTTAAATATGAAGTCAATAAATAATCCCCAAGCCAACATCACGCGGTGTTCCCAGGCGGTCACCCATCCAAGTACTGACCGCGCCCGACGTTGCTTAACTTCGGTGATCGGACGAGAACCGGTGTGTCCACCGTGGTATGGACGTAAACATCGATGTTGACAACGGGTGACGGTATCGAAACAACATTGCACACCGATGTTGAAAAATAACAAAAACGCCCATCTCTACTCATAATATGTACTACTGTACCTAAAATTTATCTTAATAGATTTAGATAAATAAAATACATACACAATACGTGCGAGAGCGAGAGGAGTATAATCATATCATAATCATAGAATCATATGTATGTTTCATTCAATCGACTATTGTGCCCGCTTGTCGCTGTGAGGTCGGGTATAAAGCGAGCTTAAATATGAAGTGTGCGAAGACCAACGACATTAGTCCCCTTTCGTTCACAGCGTACGGTCGTTTCATCGTTAGTTCGTTCGGAATATATATATTATTTATATTATATTATATATATTTTTAATAATACTTAATTTACGTTTCGTCGGAATTTTGCATTTGCGATGGCTCGTACGAAGCAGACCGCTCGTAAATCAACCGGTGGTAAGGCACCTCGCAAGCAGCTTGCCACCAAAGCTGCACGTAAAAGTGCGCCCGCCACCGGTGGCGTGAAGAAGCCGCATCGTTACAGGCCCGGTACTGTAGCTCTTCGTGAAATCCGTCGTTACCAGAAGAGCACTGAACTTCTCATCCGCAAGTTGCCCTTCCAGCGTTTAGTGCGTGAGATCGCTCAAGACTTCAAGACCGATCTGCGCTTCCAGAGCTCCGCAGTGATGGCGCTTCAGGAGGCCAGCGAGGCTTATCTGGTCGGTCTCTTTGAAGACACCAACCTGTGCGCCATTCACGCGAAGCGCGTAACAATTATGCCCAAGGACATCCAGCTAGCTCGTCGCATCAGAGGCGAACGCGCTTAAGAATTTGTTGTTGTTTGTTTTTTTTTTTTTTTCTTTCTAACTAACGCAACAAACAACAATAAAAATTAAAACAAAGGCCCTTTTCAGGGCCGCATATGAGTCTAATAAAAAAAATGTTTCGAATAAACATGCGTAACTAAAAAATAATGAGTGCCTACGGCGTATTCAGTACCTACCTATTTATTTATGATGTCACACACAAACTTACTGCACCTACCCAGGCAGTCAGTTAATTAATACTACTACACTTTATTATTATTAAATAACATATTCAGTTTATAACACTAGCCTATTTAATTAATAGCCTAGTTTTGTGTTGGAGTGATCAACTTAAATTACGTTCCCTACTTTAATCCTTTATTACCTACTCCCCTTATGTACGTATCTACCTAAGTAACGTAGTAGCAATAAATATTTGCCACAAATTTTAATATGTACCTAGGTAAATAAATAATTATTATCTAACGTCTCTGTAAGTAAATATATCTGGTCCCCTCTGGTTATTGCCATCTCATTCTGTCGCCATACATTATTCCGTCCCGCGTAGCCCTATAAATAAGACACGAATCGAAAATTCCATTCGCTCAGTTGCCTCGTTCGACTACGGCCGTGTTTGATACGTTCATTTTATCGTTGTGCGTCGCGTACTTCACTACCATAAAACACCAATATGACCGGTCGCGGTAAGGGAGGAAAAGGTCTGGGGAAAGGTGGAGCTAAGCGTCACAGGAAAGTACTTCGTGATAACATCCAGGGTATCACAAAGCCAGCTATCCGACGTTTGGCTCGCAGAGGAGGTGTGAAGCGTATCTCCGGTCTTATTTATGAAGAAACTCGAGGTGTATTGAAAGTTTTCCTCGAGAACGTCATCCGTGATGCAGTCACATACACCGAGCACGCAAAGAGGAAGACCGTCACCGCTATGGACGTCGTGTACGCCCTGAAGCGTCAAGGACGCACCCTCTACGGTTTCGGTGGTTAAGAACAAACTAAGACCATCATATCTTTATAAAATAATAAAAAAAGGCCCTTTTCAGGGCCGCATATGATTCATGGTATACAATGTTTCTATACGCTACGCTTACAACACACATACGGGGGGAAAATACGAATATATACTAAACTAGTGGACGCCCGCAGCTTCGCTCGCGTGGATTTGGATTGGACTGCGGTAGGTTCGTTTATAGTTGTGACATATTTTAATTACGGACATCTACTAACTGTACCTACCTATTGATTAGGTAGGTACAGACTACTTTGTTTAGCAAGCCAAACAAAGTAGTCTTTCCATAAGTCAATCCACTTCTTTTTACTCCAGAATCATTTCTCTCGAATCGTCTCTGTAGAATAGCCCTCTGTAGAATGCTCTCTATATCTCTATATAATCTACGTAAATTTAGAACCTATATCAAGACATTACTACTGTGACATAAGTCATGTATCAAATACTAATCACAATATTAAATGTTCCAAGAAAATAAATAGAAATCATTATAAACTTAAGAGAAAGTTATACAAGGATGTTACAAAATAATATTTAAAGTTACAAACATCCTACAAGTGAGAATTACATAAAAATTTTATAGTAAGTAAATAATACATAACCAAAACTAATTAACAAGTAAAAGAACATCTATAAATACTAACTATACTAAATACAATTCAATTGCAGCCAAATATTTTTTCACTTTGAGGTCTTTTACAGTCGTTGTTTAGTATTCGTTAACCTAATTTCACGGTAATTTCAGAAATAACCATCATGTTATGGTGGTCCAGTGACTTTACTTAGTTAGTCATACCGCTGTTTACCCCTGAATAAGGTATCTAGACTTTTATATGCTTATCAGGAGTGTATTTAATTTAGTACCTATATTAATAAATTCAATATAGTTATGTTGTAGGTTCCCTCTGCCAACAGTGAGCCATAAATATAAAAGTAATGACTTTTCACACCCGTTAGGTATTTTAAAAGCTGGCCCTCATGCTTAGCAACAGAACGGTGTATAAATTATAGCCTATTTTATCTTAATTTTGGTGATTTTTGTGAATTTATACATGTTCGACTCCGGCCAGCATAAGTCTTAAAATATTATATATATAAATTGATACCATTGGCCATTGTAAAACGTTATACACAATTAGTTAGCAAGCTGTAGACCTATAATTTATATCCAAAATTATGTATAAGAATAACCTATAATATAGGTAGGTACTCTAGTATCAAACTTACTTTACATATATTTGATGTAATACAATAATGTAAATACACTTAGTAACTATGAACATTCTTTATAGGGGTGTTCTGTGGGAGAAGTTTTCCTGGGGACCTGTTCGGTGAAGCTGTTCCGGGATAAGTCTACCCCGTTGTATTTGTCCACAACTCTACAACTTAGAGCAAACCACCAAACGATTCCTATACCTTGTACTTTACTTACTTTTGTATTTCAACATAATCGAACCTGGTACTTACTTAGTTTAAATATTTTGATAAACTGTTTTTATATTAAATGTTATACCGTTACTATTACCAGTCATTTTAAAAGCTTTTATTTAACTTCACTCGTATGTATGTAAGTATGTCCTGGAAT